>OX453081.1:1321314-1454572 GCA_949699795.1 Spicauda simplicius | reverse complement strand
GCTACATGCTTCCAAATGGTCTCGAATCTTCTAAGCTTTCTAAAAGTTCCTTTTTAAATTAGGTATTCTGACTTTGTTATTATGAACTTCTTGAATGTCGCTTTGCTTAACCCATATTTGCAATGTAAGGCATCCTGCATTATGATATCTTTACATATTCTATATTAACTTTGTCCTGTTCATTTACGCTTATTGATTGTGTTCCTTTGTGGGTATAGTTATTCTCAATGGTGACGTTGCACCATAGGATCGCGATTAGATATCGTGCGATCACATATAATTTATGTAATTTCACGTGAAATTTTGCATATCATGAGACATGCAAGAGTAAAAGCAAAATTCTGATATTCCTGCTAACCTAATTGTAAATGCCGTAAGCCGGTAGAAGAACTAGTTTTGAGAAGAGCAAACAAAATGGAATTAAAATGAATACCACGGTCTACTAGGGATTTCTTGCAACCATTTCAACATATTTCTGTATTTTACCACTAAAAATTAAATGTACCACCATTTAATTTGGAAACCATCACTACAGCGGAAGTGCCAAAGTTCGATTTACGAAAAGCCTTTAAAACCAATATTTTCTCAGACTATTTTGAAGTTATACTTCTTTGGGCGCGTTATGAAAATATGATGAGAGTAAAATTTTAGATTCGTCACACAAAAGTCACAGTATGAAGTGATATGAAAATGATATGCAATAGCTTTACCGTGGCAGTCCCCGAGTACCGCACGTTTTTTTTGAAGTTATACTTGATGAGAATAAGGCGAAAGATATTTTTTTCTAAAAAGATTTTGATCTTGTTACGCTAAAGAAGTATAACTTCTAACGCGTGTACATACATACACACACACACACACACTTTTCTAGATTTATGTACTTTTATCCGTCTATCTGCCAATAACTGCATATATAGGATATGGGACTATTTTCCTGTCAACATTGCATATGGATTTCGCATTACCTATCGACAATGCATAATTCATACGATATGAATACAATGGTACTATGGCCCAGAAAGGTAAAAGTCGGGCACACATAACGGAATACTGATTCATGTCATTGTATCATATTTGTCCTTTTGGGAAAACCAAGGGCTGCGGGAGAATTGTATATCGTCGCTTAAGTAACACCGCGGATCTCAAAATTAGCAACTTTTCAGGAGAGCAAATAAACTGTTTCAAATAGTTATTTTTAATTCTATAACTACCAAATAATATATTGCGTTTAAAATATTGATATACGGTTACGGTTAAAACATTTATTTTCTCAAAAGATTTACAAAAATCACTCACAGAGAAAATTACAACTACAAAATAACATAAAAAATCATGGGTCAACTGACGTAGGTGATGAAGAGGGTAGGTGTGATAACATTAGGTTGACAAGTAAGTTGGATTTTTAAAAGCAAATCTAGGGAGTTGTTTACTTAGGCCTATGGCTTGGTGAATATTAATGTGGAATGTTTTTACTTTGCATACGCCATTTTATAGATCTTTATAAAGAAATATGTAAAAACAGTACAATAAATATGTGTGTATGCTATTTATGGAAAATTTAGGGAAAATTTAAGTGTCCGAAAAACTCCTCAAAATCTGGTCTTTTAGTATTCTTTTAAACGTAGGAAGTGTTTTAGCGTCTTTTATATCTTTAGGCAATTTGTTGTATAGTTGAGCTCCTTCATATAGAATATTACTTTTTCCATATTGTTTAGTCCTAGGATTTATAAGTCGTATATTAATAGCTTGTCTAGTCATTCTCTTGTGATGCTCAATTCTTTTTGTAAACGTAATTTGTGAATGTATATCTTTACCAAGTATTTTTCTGATAAGTATACTCATATTAAAATAATGTTTTATATGAAAATAAAACATGTTCCTATATTGTTTTGATATACCATTATTTCATTTACTCAAAATGGGCATTTCTGAGTTACGCGGTGTTAGAACATAAGCGACGATATGTCGACGGGACATCGCGTATTTATGAAAAACACGTTGACGAAAATAATGATTTTAGTTACTTTAAAGATCAAAAATTGTTTGTTTATTAAATTAGCAATATTTAGTGATTTTTAAAAATGTTAATTTAGTTTACCCTCTATAAATTTGTTATTGTCATTCACCCAATTTTATTATATAAAGGCGAGCGCCTGCCGGTAGAAAAAGATTCTTGTTTAACCGTCGAAGCGATCGGACCTCCTCAAATGTGAATAAATCGAAGAAGTTTACACCTGTGTTTTACTTGAAATCTTCAAGAATGGATAGTAATGAAGACTCCTGGCCATTCTCACGCTCACTAATACTTCATTATATTTATCTTAATTCATCTGTTTGACAAGTTGCAATGGTTTATCGAATTTGCAAGGTGGAAGAATCAATTGGATAGTGATTTAAGCGGAAAGGTACCGTAACACCTATTGCTAGCGTACAGCACTTAGTGCGTTTCGTTGCTAGGGTGTAGATGCCGGCTGATATAAGACGCTTTCAACTCACTAAGTAACTAATTTCACGCTAATCCCTGTACTGTGCTATGTTGGTTAAAATGTCCATAGACGGCAGTAGCTTGGACTGCATCATGCTCATATACTACATCTCTATAAATAAATTAATATTAAAAACAAACAAGCTTTAAAATTACCCGACGGATTTCGCTGACACACATATAAGACACTCATTAGAAGGTAGACATGACCGAAATGGGCGAACCCGCGGGAAAACGTATAACCAAATGGAATAATTACGCATTTCTATGATTCTTGAGTTCAAATACTGATGCTATTCACAAGTGTTGATGACAAAGCTATTTTGAGGTAGTCATATTTTTTTGCACATTAACTTTAATTAATATAGTACTTTGTATATGTAGAGTACTTTACTGCGTACACCGGCAGGAAGTAAACTATTTTTATAACATAATGGTACATGTTAACCTTGCTCTATATTACTCTATATAATAGCCAAAATTAATTTTGTCGCAGTGTTTTCAAATTTTTTGCCTTAAGTATTTTTCTTTCCTCTTATGTCTAGTCCGCGTTTCCAAGTACATACATGGATACGCTAAGTATACTTATACATTATGCCCCTGGACATCTGTAAGAAACTTTATATACTTAGAACAGGGGGTCTACCTGAAGTCAATCATGCAGTCCACCTGATGGTAAGTGGTCACTGCCGCTCATGGACATCTGTACTCAACTTCATACAGAACATGGATTCTATCTGAAGTCAATCACAAATGCATTGATACTTCCGATGACTATGATGGTCGCCTCATGTGAAAGTGTGCCGGCAACCACACCCTTTTATCGAAACGCAAGAATTGCTTCACGCTAGATATAGGTGTGACGGTGGTACTTTCCCGGTCGAACTACACTGGTTTCACCACCTTCATTATAGATTCATAGACTTACTATCGTGGTAGACGTGACGCAAGCGGGAATAACCTAGTAATTCCATATAAGAGATAGCATAGTCGCATTAAATTAACGATTGTCAATTGGACGCAAATTTTAACATGTCATCACCTTGTCTCATCAAGGATCACTGAACCTCCATTGTATTCCACTGCCTTTCGCAAATCGGAAGTCGGCCTCACAAATTATTCATCCAGGAAGATTTATCAATGTCTTCGTAACAGTTACTTTCGATTCAAAACACGCAGTGACAATAGAACATAACAATTATAGGTCGATTTCGTTACGTATGTAAAATTTAATTAGATTTGGTATCATAGCGAAGTGTTAAAAAAACTGAAAACGTTTTCTACACTCATAGCCCCACAGTAGGATTTTCTCCTGTGTCGTGGGTGCCACGGACACATACAAAGCCGAATACACAAACACCCAGACCAGAACAGAATCTAAACTCATCAATCAGATATGTCTGGCCGGGAATCGAACCCGGGACCCACTGCGTGTTAGACTGGTATGGTAACTGGAGCGACACGCGGGTCGTCAAAAGTCTGCATAAATTCCCGCTGCTCCGCCTCAGTCACGTCTACTAAGGTAATTAGTATCCTTATGTATTGTAAGCTTGTAAGACTAACAGTCTAGGTCAGTCGTTCGAAAAGTGGGCGATAACGCCCCCTTGTGAGCGCTAGAGGCCTAGAGGGGCCGGTAAGAGGCTCAGAAAAAAATGGGGGGGCGCTGATGTGACTAAAGTGGGCGATGCGTTCTCCAAAATTTGACGAACTTATTTTTCGGACGATAAAGTGCAGATCTACTTAAATTTGTATAGATTTCGCGACATGTTTTTAGCTATTCAAACTGCTTAAAAATTAAATTCCAATCCAGACATATGTTATTAAAGATTTTAAGGTGAAAGAAAATTGAGGCCACTACAAAATAAATGATTTTCAAAGTGGGTGTTTCAAATGACCTTGGGAAACTCTGGTCTGGTCTAGGTCAGAAACTATGTGTGCGTAATTTTAGCTCAATCCAACCAACCTGTAGTTTATTTTAATTAAAAAAAAGGAAACAATCTAAAAGTGTTCCTTCTACTATATTATGCATTTATCTAATATATAAAATTCTTGTGTCACAATTTTTGTTGCCATACTCCTCCGAAACAGCTTGATCGATTTTTACCAAATTTTATATGCTTATTCAGTAGGTCTGAGAATCGGCCAACATCTATTTTTCATACCCCTTAAGGGTTGTCCACCCTTAACATTTTTTTTTAATTTCCTATATGGCAAAACAACGTTTGTCGGGACAGCTAGTTATACATAAAAAACCTTCCTCTCGAATCACTCTATCTATTAAAAAAAAACGGCATTAAAATCCGTAGCGTAGCTTTAAAGATTTATGCATACATAGGTACAGACAGCGAGAAGCAACTTTGTTTTATACTATGTAGTTAAGATATCTTATGATAACCACTTTATTACGTTGAGTTAGCATTTCACTTAATTACATATCTTTATCAAAATATTTTTAAGTATTTTGTGGTTTTGGAGTTTGAAAGTGGTTGCTATCGTATCTTTTATCGGGCAATTATTATTATCATTCATGTTATCTAAAAATATTCCATAATATATAGATAACCGAAATTAGGCACTTTTTTACAATATGTTCTCAAAGTAAATCTTTTCGTCAGCTAATATATTTTGTTATCTTTTAGTCGAATAAATTAATAAATAAAAACATTTTATCTGAGAATACTCGGTAGCAACTAGATATTTTTGAAGTGAAACTTCTTTAGGCGCATGAGGGTAAAATTTTTACAGATGAAACGTCACGCCGGTATGTAACGGAAGTGTCGGAAAAGAGAGAGAGCGTGATCGAGACCGATTGAGAGAGAGTAAGACAGGGCGAACTTGGAAATTTAAAGTTTTAGATTTGTATAAATATAAACAAGATTTATAAATTAGTTCGCCAAAGAAGTTTCACTTCTGACATGTGTACTTTGTACGCACGCATGTTTTTTTTATCATATGGAAGTAGCAAACGAGCATACAAAATACTTGATGGCAAGCGGTCACTGGCCCCCATCCATGGATACCAGTATAATTACTAATACCTGTACGTTAATATGAACATGTCCACGTGCTAACACCCCAGACAAAATCAGTAACCAGTAAAACTGTTTAAATAAATTTGTCTTCGTTGCCACAACTTTAGACCAGAATAAAACAGCGCATAACACTGTTAGGTGCATTAATAAATCGTCCCTGTAGTTTCGGGATCAGAATAGCGTCGCTCCCACGAGTTCGGGTACCTTTTTTTTAAGGTTTCCCCCTCGTAAACAAAAAAAAAAAGAAATAGGTGTGCGATTGTCGTAACGATCCTATAATAATGTATAATTTGTAATAGCAACAAACGATTTTGGTGAACGCAAGATTTAAGTTTTACAGTTGAAACGCATTTCAAAACATGATTGTTTTTGTTGTTTATTTCACTCGGTAACTCAAATTTTCGAAAAAAAAAGCACACAATGACAATAATCGATCAAATGTAATGTCGATGAATAAGGACGAAATAAAGCTTTCTGTAATCTTAAAAAATAGTGGCACGAAGTATTTGGGTGGTCATATAAAAATATTGCAAATCAATATTGTAATTTTATAGCGGCCGCCGGGCCTGTTTTTTCGTTAAGTGACCCGCGTCTGCGCAAGTGACGTAACGCTGTCAATGAACTTGGCTGCCCTGCAAAAAATCTGAACAATCTGAGCGGCTGTCTAGCTTTTATTGAAAACTCATATCATCTTTTTACATATACTATGCTCATCTATATATTAATACGTGAAGCAAAAACTTGTGAAGCATTTTTAAGTAATATGCGGTTATAGTGGACGTAGAGAAGGAGTGAAGAATGTTAATCTTTTTTTCAAATAATGCATATATCATACATAAAATCAACTAAAAACACATTACACACACTACCGTGCATTTGTAACAAACACATAAATAATAAACGAAATATAACATTCAATTTTTTACTATAAAAACACATAACGTCAGAAATGTCAGTGTCTTTGTCAAAATACCCGCTATTGCTTTTAAATGCGGTTTAGCTAATTAAACCTCTTATATATTTGACGGGTGCGTTCAAAATTACTTGAAAATTATTAGATTTTATTTGAAATTGAGAAATATTCGTACTACTTTGGACAATATGAAATTTAGGTTTTTAACTTAAATTACGGTCGAATTTCGACCGATGTGACGGGTGACTAATTATAATATATCGTCAACTCATTATTGTCCCACTGCCGGGCACGGGTTTTCTTTCAGAATCAGAGAGTTCATTATAATATTGATTACAACCATAATAAACAAATTTGCATTCCGCTGATGGTAAGTGTCGACTGCTGCCCGTGGACATTTGTAATCAAACCGAAATTAAATTAAAGTCTGAGATAAGGCACAGATGCGTTATTACTCGTTACCCCTTCATAATAAGCGATATGTTGGAATAAATCATGTACAGTTACACATTTTGTGCACTTGGGTCTGAGATTAACATCCGATAGTTAAGTTGTATTTGACTTGCAAGATAGAAGGAGCTAGGTTTAACCGGGGAAGTAACTCAACATCCATTTCTAGTAGTAAAGCAAACACCGGTAGCCTATCGGGTGTAATTCGGGTTTATCGTAAGTAGTAAAATCTCTTAAATCGGCAGTGGTTTCTATTCCGATGGAATGCATGCTCGTTTGCCACTATAGCTTCGGGCCCAAATAATGTCGTTAAGTAAAAGGTTTTTTTATAACATGGTAGCACACAATATTTGTGCATACATCGGTCGGAAATAGGTACAAAAAAAAATCTTAAATAATTTGTTTACGATTAGAATAATTACATTAAGATATAAAGAACCGTTATCGGTCATAACATTACCATCAATCATAACACTAAGCATTCGCCTACATACTAATGTGATAACAGAGTGATTTTAACATAATAACTTTATAATATTGATAGTCAAGGTGGTAGAACGAGTACGGTTTCACTGAGGAGGTACCACGGTCACAATTTTCTACAGTGAAGTATTTCTTGCGTTTCCGTGGAAGGATGTGGTTGGTCACTTTTATTTCCCGTCTATATTAGTCTTCGTGAATAGCAACCCATTTGCGATTAACATCAAACAGAACTCTGCAATAAACGAAGTTGTTTACGGATGTCGATGGGCGACATCGACCACTTATCATCAAGCTTTAAACACACTTTTTACTCTCATAGCCTTACAGTTAGATTTTCTCCTGTGTCGTGGGTACTAGGACACACACAAAATGAATACAGCCAGAAAACGAATCTAAACTCATCATTCAAATACCTGTCTGGCCGGGACTCGAACCCGGGAACCATTGCGCGTCAGACCGGTATGGTAACCGCCCCACTACGCGGGTCGTCAATGGGCAGCGTGATTGTAAGTTAGCTATTTCAATTGTATTAAAAAATATGTATACCGAAGAAGGTAAGGACAATTCTTATTTTATTAGGACGTAAATTCAACTAACATAACTGACGTTTAAAGCATTTTATTACAATACGTAAATAACCGTAGAATCAGTGGTTTAGACGTTGCGATTAACCAAACGACGTATTGTTACGCAGTAAATCTCATAACATTAGCCGTGTTTAGAATACATCACCACGTACATTTATTGTCACCGTCCGAGCTAATTACATCTGTAATGAGTTTTAAAACAAACAAGAACTGTATAAGAAAATCAATATACCTTGTAACATATTCGCGCGACACTATACTAGGATTTTGTAATTTAAATTTAAAAAAATAAATAAGTGAAGTTTAATTATATTTCACTACGTTTACATGACCCTATAGTCTCGGGACCAGAATAAGGCTACGGTATCCCCTGCCTGTCGTAAGAGGCGACTAAAAGGGGCTTCCAGGGTTGCCAGCCGCTACAGTGGGAGCTCGAACTGTCTAGCCAGGTGACCCCGGGAAGGACGGCGGTATGTGTGGTCGCATACCGTCGTAAAGCCCAGATGAAGTGGACCTAGACGCTCATTTGGGAGGAGTCCGATGGGGCAACGCGTTCAGAGATTCCGAAGTCCTCTTCGTATCACCGAGGACTATTTTAGAAACACTGTCAGTAGCATGCAATGTGTCTAATGTTATGAGGAAATATACGATTATGTGTCAATTTGTAGGCAGCTCGTAAAATTGTTTAATACTAAATCCTTGTACCTACAAAAATCCTAGTGTACCTACTTGTACACATAGGTACACCAGGATTTTAAGGATATTTCACCAGAATTTACCTTTTATAAAAATACTTGTAAAATATTTTAACTCAAGTTATAGTTTCTAAATATACAAGCTATGTCCGACAATTTTAACTACTCACTGCGTTTAAAAATGCATTATAACTTTTAACACTTAATGCAATGGATTTTGAGGGAAGCAAAACTAAATATACTACAAGTTATATATAGATCATTCATATGTTTACTACTTAAATTAATTCTAATAGATTCAGAAGTCTGTTCGTATGTAGGTATACCAAAGAGACTTTTATAAAAATATAATTTCTTGTTATCTGTATTACTCATTCTTAATCCTGTTCCGAAATATTTTTGTACATACAAGAGATGTACAAGACAAGTCCTCAGTCCTTAATATGCAGGTTAATTTTCAAATTGTGTCGATTAAGGACAACTTAGGCTGCCACATCCGGCGCTATGCAAGTTAGTTTGACCGGATACAATTAGCCACGATCCACGCCTGACAATTGAGCGAATCATGAAATTTACCTCATCAGACGGTATTTCCTTCCCTCCCACGGGATACCTATCGGGTGACGAGTATCGGGTAGCAGGTCAAGTGACTTGGTTTGTTTTTGTTTATAAGTGAAGATAATCTGTGTTCCGCATATGATTATGTGGGCGATTTTAATTGAAACTCTATTAGTTTATAAGGTTGTGAGATGATACTTCGTACAGAACAGTGGTTCTACGTGATGGTAATAGCAGATTCGTTGCTACTCCTGAGGACTGAGAAGGTCGCCTCGTATGAAAGAGAGCCTCACTGCTAGAGGAACAGATTATGGGGTGCTGAAAATCTTTAGTGCGATAGCCTGTGTATACATCTAATATCAGTACATGGTATAAAACAAAGTTACTTCCCGTTGCCTGCCCATGTGTATGCTTAAATCTTTAAAACTACATTACGGATTTTAATGCAGTTTTTTTAATAGATAGAGTGTATTCAATAGGAAGGTTTTTATGTATTATAATTACATAATATAGTAGAAGAACATTGATAATTTAGATTTTTGACTTTTAGGCGGAACAAAGTTCGCGGGGTCAACTAGTTTTAAATAAAAATCTAAAATTGTGCTTTTTCTTGGCCCCTTTGATTGGTCTGTAAATCATTATTGTTCTGAACTTTTAAAAGGGTGCCAGAAAATAATCGATATTCAAAGTGGATCTGAACGTTGGATGAACAAACACCGAGGACAAGAGCAGAAATTTAAATTCGTCAGAAATCTGTATTGCCGGAGATCGAATCTGGTACTGATGGTGACAGATCATAGTGACGCCCCACAAATTACGCAATTGTTGTAGGTGAAGAACCAGTGTAGTACGACCGGGGAAGTACCACCGCCACACCTATTTCTAGCGTGAAGCTGTTCTTGTGTTTCGATGAAAGGGTGTGGTTGCCGGCACACTTTCATAAAAGGCGACTATCATAGTCTTCGGGAGTAGCAACGCATACGTGGTTGCCTTCTGATGGAGCCCATGTTCGGGATGAAGTCGATTACAGATGTCGCAGGGCGGCAGTGACCACTTACCATCAGGTGGACTGCATGCTTGTTTGCTACTTCAATCAGATAAAGAAAAAATGATTGCACAACAATCTTCCCTATTCTTACACTTGCATCTGTTACATTGCAACGTATAAGGGCCGGTGCACATATGACGGAGCGCAGCGCAGAGCATTTTCACTGTCAAACTATTATCGTCATTGTCCCTTTAGATTATTTCTAAAGGGACAATGACGATAATAGTTTAATCCAAAGTTAAATACCAGCAATTTATTTCTGAGGAGCATAGAAGCGTCCACATGCGACAGATAGCGCGCAGGAGCGCGACCGCGCGCTCAGTAATTCTCGCAGTAATTTGCGCGAATTTCGGCTAGTGTGTGATTCGTTTAGAAAATTTCGCGGGCATGCTCTGCGCTGCGCTCCGTCATATGTGCGCCAGCCCTAAGACGTCATAACAATACGTTTATGATACGTGTATAGAGACGCCAATTTGCGACGGTTATAAATTTTATTGAAGAATCCTTTGTGTTTTATTAAAGTTTAACGTTTTACGTAAAATACTTAATTTTATAGCAATAAATTTAGCGTCTTCGCGCTGTACACGAATCGCTTACGTATTTTTAACGGACTTCCCAAAGGAAAGAGGTTATCTATTCATCGTGTATATATTTTTTTTACAAGCATGCAATCCATTTCGTGGTTAGTAGCAATTACCCCCTGTGGGTGTCATGGACTTAGATGAGTAGAGATTAGCGCGTGCGTTGCTTTGATTGAATGGTCTGAAGTGTGCATCGAGTTAATGGCACCTGGTTGGTGTGGTTATAGTGAGGGTAGTAAACGAACCCCGAAAACTTCAGGAGCCAACTCGTGTTGACTCCGCCTCCGAAAAGTCGCATTTGTGAGATACGTGAAGCTCACATTCCGACATATACAATATATGAATAAATAGAAGGTATTCTTTATTAAAAACTATCTTTCTATAATAACTTTGTGCATAAAATTAATATAAATAATAATTGAAATTAGCAATAAACGTTCAATATTTAATCACGTTCGCACCATTTCGATCACCATCACTTGACACCACCGCAACCTTCGATTATACTGTCAAGTCCGTTCAACACGCGATCTTGCCTTTGAAATAACAAGGAATGTGGCAAAAGTCTCTGTTTATAAAGTGTACTAGGGCTGTTAATACATTCCGGTTGAAGTCGTTTCGAGATCCCGGAGTCCTCCTTTTTGGCGCCGAGAACGGCCACCGGAGGGGTTTTAGTGCGGTAAAAATCCCACATAACCCTGCGTCGCTCCGACGGCGTACCTTTTGAAAGTTTCCCCCTCGACAAAAAAAAAGGGCTGTTAATACATTGACAGTATTTTTGTGAAATTCGACTTTTGACCTGAGAGTCTGTGAACGTTAAATTGCGCCCTTACTGAAATTGACTAATCATACTAATATTGTAAAGGCGAAAGTTTGTGAGTATGTATGTTTGTAACTTCTTCACGTCTAAACGGCTGGAATGATTTTCATAAAATTTGGTGGGGAGTTAGCTGATACTCTGGATTGACATATAGACTACTTTTTACTGTGGGAAAATATCTCATTTCCACGGGACAATCGATACATCGATTTTTTAATGCGGGAGAAACTGCGGGGTTCAGCTAGTTGTATGTATATAAATTGGTAGAAAAACGGACCCCAAAAGTTGTTTTTTTAAACTAAATCTATTGATACATCAAAATAAAAAGGTCTTCCTTTTTCTGTGAAAAGATCTCCGTTTTACTAACAATTTTGTTAACAATAAGCACGTTGTTAAACCTATGCATACTACAACTCACTAAAATTCGAAAACAATTTTGCTGTCCACAAAATGTCACCAATCATCAAAATCCTTTACAGACTTAGTTAACGATCTAATCCGGAACATGCATGTCGTTGACGCGTGCAACGCGTTGCGGTTGCGTGCGCTACAACTGACACATCCTTTGATAGCATCACTGATACGATCTGCAGGGTCTAGATCGCCGGCCTTCGCCTTGGACTGGACTGACTTGCGATCTTGAAGACCATATTCTGTTTTAACAGACTTCAAAAAGGAGGAGGTTCTCAATTCTGTTGGTATGTTGACTGAATTGATACCTACTCAATCGATCTGTAATTTCAGTCTAAACATTTACGTTTTTTTTTGCATTTTTGATGCATCTGATTGATTATGATTGTTACCATCGAGTGGACGAGCAGTCCACTCGATGGTTAGTTAACACTGCCCATGGACCTTTTAATCAGCCACACGTCCCTTGACAGCATCGCTGATACGAACGGGTAGGGTCTAGATCACCGGCCTATTCCTTAGACCTCATCTTACGTTCTTATTGACGATTCCAAATTCCTTTACTTTCAATACCTAAAAATCAATGTTATATCTATATGTACATAATATCCGATAGCAAACGAGCATACAATCCACCTGATGGTAAGTTACCACTCCCACCAATGGACGTATGTTGCACATAGACATATTTAATCAAGATATGGCAAGATTAAATCTTAACGGATGTAGCGTAGATATCTCTAAAGAATAATTTGGAACACCTTGGACAAGTAAACCTTTCCTGTCTTTCCTGTCACGAACGTGCAAGATGTAGAATGAGCTTCCTGAGGTATTACCGGAGCGTTATGACATGGGGCTCTTCAAGAAAGGTGAAAAAAGAGCTCTCCTTCAAAGTGATGCATTGGCGACTCCTCTGGTGTTGCAAATGTCCATAGGCGACGGTAACCACTTTCACACAGGTGGCATGTTTAACTTATCGTTAGGTACAAATATAAAAAAAAACACCTCACTTTCCCTTAAACTAGAACACAGTTTAAAACACTGCTGGTTTTAGACAGAAAAAGGTGTGATGATGGTGCTTCCGAAGTAGAACCACAAAGAGGACTACCATCTTTAAATATGACAAATATATGTAAATACCAATGAATTCCTAAGTGATATAAACTCTTCCAAAATAATAAAAATCTAAAACATGTTATACGTGTCGTACCTACTGTTTCTTTAATATCAATAATATTTTACCATTTCGCAAGGTAACGCAGCAGATCTTCGGAATCGCAGCAGATTTATTTGTTTATATATTTTTATCTAACTGAGACCTCTACAAAGATTTTGCTTATAAATAATAAGGCATAATAATGTGTGTTACGTAAGAATATTATAGCAACAATAACATTGATATCAATGAAAATTTCAATCGATTAGCAAACCTTGGCGCAGCTACTTGAAAATCAATGTTAAGTCGTTATCATTACTTTAAAACTTTACATGGAAATAGGCAAGTGTATTTCATAAAAAAATGGAAAATCCAAAGATGCACGACTCATTTTTTTTTAACTGTAGTGTTTCGTTGTCCACCAATTCGCACTTGGCCAGCGCGGTGGACTATGGCTTAAACTGTCTCATTCTGAGAGAAGACCCGTGCCCAGCAGTGGGCTAATAATAGGTTGATGAGAGTGTTTCGTTAAAAACTATAAAACGACACTAAATAGGATAACCATTTTCAATACCAATCACCGCAAAGTAGACCACAAACTAATAAAGAGAAAACTGATAAAGTTAATTAATTTTTAGGCAAAGTATCGTGTTTCAATCGAAAAAGTGTTGATTGACGGGAATTTCTTTTTTCTATTTGAACAGTATTTCCGGTTTTATTATCTTACATAAACTTTTACCAATCGTGTAAATATTTGAATAATTGTGGAATCAAGGCTAAACGGATTTTTCGGTAATAAAGCACTTTCTAATGCTTCGCATTGAGTCTTGCACTATGTTCGCAATATAAAAATATTATTTATGTTCAGAACCGAAGTGTACTGAAGATCTTATAGCTGGAAGGATTTTTTCGATATGTTTGCTATACTACCTTGTATCCTATTTTCTCATATTCGCAAAGAGACTGGTTTGAGGTCTGTTCTCAAGACTACTTTATGTACCAAATTACTTAATTTTTAAAATAGGTGACGCTGTGTGCAATAAAGAGAAATTAATTGTAATTGTGATGATAATGTCTGCCGCCAGAGATACAATCTAATCCGTTTTTCCAAATGACGTAAAATCACTTCATAGTATAAAACAAAGTCGCTACTCGCTGTCTGTCTCTAGTATTGCTTAGATCTTTAAAACTACACTACGAATTTTAATGCAGTTTGTTTACAATAGATAGAGTGATTTAGGAGGAAGGTTTTTAAGTATAATACATGCATAATACAGTTGAGGAACACTGATAAGTTTAGAATTTTGAGTTTTAGGCGAAACGAAATTCGCCGAGGCAGCTAGTGGTATACATAATTATATTAAACTAGCTGTCCCGTCAAACGTTGTTTTGCCATATAAAAAATTAAAAAAAAATGTTAAGGGTGGACAACCCTTAAGCGGTATGAAAAATAGATGTTGGCCAATCGGCCTACTGAATAAGCATATAAAATTTGGTAAAAATCGGTCAAGCCGTTTCGGAGGAGTATGGCAACAAAAACTGTGACACGAGAATTTTACATATTAGATTTCAAACGAATTAAAAAGACGTGTAACTTAGAAAATAAATAAAACCATTTACAAGTCCTTGTACAGTTTTTTGATACCAACGCAGCCAAAATAGGTTATTAATAGATTGTAGTGAAGAAAATAGAAGTTACTATAAGGCTGCTACCGTAATCAGTATTACATTGAGGCCAATGTCAATGTACATTGTAATGCATTTAAATTAGATCGAATTTCAATTCGTGTTTCTTTCTTTAAAATCGTTCTAATAAATATTAATAGGTCACTTTATACTTATTAAAATTAACTAGGTAATTATAGCCTTGATTGTGTACTTAAATGTGTATGTATGTCTGTATATTCGACCTTTAAATGATACGTGAACCTATGTTTCACATAATTTAAGGTTCAAGCTAAGCGTAATAAAGTGATGAATTACCAGGTAGAACTAATGTAGTTCGACCGGGGAGGTACCACTGTCACACTTATTTCTAGCGTGAAGCACTTCCTGAGTTTCGATGTGTGTTTGCCGGCACAAGTTTATATGAGGTGACCATCTTAGTACTCGGAAGTAGCAACGTATGTGTGATCGACTTCAGATAGAACCCATGTTCTATATAAAGTTGCTTACAGATGTCCATGGGCGTCCGTGAACACTTACCATCAGGTGAACTGCATGCTCGCTTGCTGTTTCAATCAGAAAAAAAATTGTAATAGATTTTTTGTTATGTATGAAGTTGCTTACAGATGTCCATAGGCGTCCGTGAACACTTACCATCAGGTGAACTGCATGCTCGCTTGCTGTTTCAATCAGTTAAAAAAAATGAGATAGAATTTTTGTTATATATAAAGTTGCTTACTGATGTCCATGGGCAGCAATTCTCATTTTCTATGAAGTGGATTGCATGCTGATTTGCTACTTGAAAGGGTTAATCTTTAAAAACATGGGTTGGCTATGAAGATCAGACATAGATGACAGCCTACGTGATGAGAGAGACGAAGAGAGTTATCCGAGAAGTACCTTAGTCAAGGGCAGCATTTGCGGCAAACCTCAGCGGTAATGTTAGCCAATCTGGGGTCGATTACAGATGCGCGGCAGTATCAATTTACCATTAGGTGAATAGGATGCTCGTTTACTTTTATATTATACTAGCTGTCCCGACAAACGTTGTTTTGCCATATAAAACATAAAAAAAACGTTAAGGGTGGACAACCCTTAAGGGGTATGAAAAATAGATGTTGGCCGATTCTCAGACCTACTGAATTAGCATATAAAATTTATTAAAAATCGGTCAAGCCGTTTCGGAGGAGTATGGCAACAAAAACTGTGACACGAGAATTTTATATATTAGACTAGGCTATTCCCGCAGCTTCAACAGTTTCGGTCACGTCTACCGTGATAATGCGTATCATGTATGACAGTCTAGGTCATAAGCTCGTTTGTTTTCAAGTTACAGCTAGTTTTACAGGTGGTAGAACCAGTGTAGTTCGACCGGGGAAGTACCACCGTCACACCTATTTCCAACGTGAAGCATTTCTTGCGTTTCGATGGAAGAGTGTGGTTGCCGGCACACTTTTATATGAGGCGACAATCATAGTCCTCAGGAGTAGCAACGCATTCCATTTGAAGTTGTTCACACATGTTCATGGGCGGCAGTGAACACTTACCATCAGATGGACTGCATGCTGGACTGTTTGCTAACTGATTGACAGTTAAAGCAAAAATAAATAATAATAATTGCATAAGTTGATAAAAAATGCTATGCAATAGCGTTACCGCGGCAGTCTCCGAGTGCCGCACGTTTTTTTTCTAGTTTTTGTCATAAGTACCTACCTTTTTTTTTGTACTTGAGGGGGAAACCTTCAAAAGGTACCCGACGCCGTGGGAGCGACGCACATACCGCCTTTCTTCCCGGGATTGCCTGACCGAACGGTTCGAGCTCCCACTCTAGCCGTCTGCAACCCCGGAAGCCCCTTTTAGTCGCCTCTTACGACAGGCAAGGGATGCCGTAGCCCTATTCTGATCCCGGAACTACAGGGACTTGTCATAAGTACCTAAGGAATATTTTAATATGCAGAATATACCTTATACCTTATACCTTATACAAACGTAAATACCTTATATAAAAATGAGAACTTTGAGATATTTCATGAAATGGTCATATTTCCATGTTATGCATTTGAAAATACACTTCACATAATCTTCTAAAAACATGTTATTTACAATAGGCACTCTAAAGCTACATTTACCTAACATAACGGAATCTATTTCAAATCTGATCATGTGTTTACAACGTGAATGCGGAATACATCAAGATAAACTAAATTACTGCTCGATTCAATACAATAATTATCGTTTGTGGTTTTGGCGCACGTGTCTACTATTGTCGTTATAGGAGATATTAACCTGTTTCTTAATTATAATTGGATGTAACTAATTCGTTTTCTGTGTGTCTCTCTTCACGTCCATCATTATTTTTACTGAGTGCGATCCGATGGTTATCTCTTTTGACGTGACGTCTTATAATTCGATGGAGATGGCTGCAGGCACCAAAAAGCATGACTCATACGGCGTTACCTTGCTCTGAGGCGTTCGATTTAAGGCTTGAAGTGCAAGCGAGAGCGCGGGACAAAGCGGAACGAACGACAAAGAGGCACAATCGGCCTCCGCATTCGGCAGCATTCGACTTCTTCTCTTTCCTATTTGAGTGAGCGATGCGTCCGCGTGGACAGCTGCTATACAGTAATCCATTTACCTCCTTCTCTATATCCATACAAAATATCTATTAATAAAATTAAAATTTTCTTTTAAAAAATGCAACCTTCCATCAATATTTTCTAATGATATTGTCACGTTCAACTATCGTCAGTAAACCGACTT
Source organism: Spicauda simplicius (assembly GCA_949699795.1). NCBI lineage: Eukaryota > Metazoa > Arthropoda > Insecta > Lepidoptera > Hesperiidae > Spicauda > Spicauda simplicius. Next base: position 1,436,928 of record OX453081.1, on the reverse strand, counting down.
TACAGACAACCGATTTTTTTATTTAGAACTTACATTTCATAAATGTTCAAATATATAATAGGTACATATATTTATCTTATTTTAATACAGTAAACTGGAGTATTCATTTTGCTACTTCCGATATGATACATACATGTATCATGCAATTCAATATTAGATATTTTAACGTAGTCGAGTTTTTGGTTTCTTTTTTTTCGTAATAAATAGTAGGCTATGTTTGCTTGTAAAACTTTTTAACATCGCGTGAAACCATCTAAATAGGTTTAAGTTTAATTTATTTTAATTGAAATTAACAATAAAGCAGATTTTATTTTATTGCATTATCGTAAAATAACCTTAAAATATTGCCCTTACTTTAACATTTTGAAACTTTAAAATTTTATTGATATGTGTAATATACTTCAGATGCCTTATTTGAAGAACACTTTTGGTTTTAAACACAGTTATTTTTATTACTTTTAACGTTAATGGGATTGGGTATTTCTTGTTCGAAGCCATTGACCCCCTTAAAATACATTGAGAATATACCTTAAAAATTGAATTCATAAATTGAAGTTTTTATGCACAACATAAATATTAGGTCCTTTTGTAATGTTTATGACCTTTTGTGATCTTTATTTGTATAACTAGTTGTACGTACCCAACGCGCGTTGCTACGCCACCAGAAATAAATATAAACCTTCTTGGACTCATGCACAACAACTTTGCTAAAGATATGATCAAATGCATAGTTTATGATTTTATAAAGAAAATACAGACAAACACTTAACATACATGAGCTAACTTTTATTCGCCACTTTAAAAACAAGATGGTATAAAAAAAAAACATGCGTGCGTACAAAGTACACATGTCAGAAGTGAAACTTCTTTGGCGAACTAATTTATAAATCTTGTTTATATTTATACAAATCTAAAACTTTACATTTCCAAGATTAAGAGGAAGGGAAAAAGGCGTGATACGACGTTCGCTCTGTCTCACTTTTTCTCTCAATCTTTCTCACTCGCTTGCTCCCTACTCTCACTCCACGGCTAGTTGCTCATGCTACGTTCGCCCTGTCTTACTCTCTCTCAATCGGTCTCGATCACTCTCTCTCTCTTTTTCCTTTTTTTCCGACACTTCCGTTGCATACCGGCGTGACGTTTCATCTGTAAAAATTTTACCCTCATGCGCCTAAAGAAGTTTCACTTCAAAAATGATTACAAAGAAAAGAAGACAAAGACGCTTAGTTTCTTGAAAGATCTCAGTTAAACGGTCTAATCTGGTAGTAGGAGAAAAAATATATAACTGACAATTTGTAAGATTGAGAAGATACACATCTTAGTTTTCACCACGTTATACATGAAGTTTATCCGACCGTGACATGACAATTTTGCAAAAATATACCAAAAAAATTTCTTTAATCAATTTAAATAAACACTTATCCCAAAAGTGTGCTTGTATTTTCATGAGAGGCGCCTTTTCATCAATATTGTTTTTGAATCAGAATAAGGGACGCCTCGTTGAATTTCTTCTTCAGATTTAGTTTTTTTTTTTATTTGACATGACGAGCATGCAGTCCACCTGATGGTAAGTGGTCACCGCCCCTCATGGACATCTGTAATCAACTTCATACAGAAGATGGGTTCTATCGGATGTCAATCACAGATGCGTTGCCACTCCCGAGGACTATGATGGTCGCCTAATATAAGTATGGCGGTAACCACACCTTTCCATCGAAACGCAAGAAATGCTTCACGCTAGAAATAGGTGTGGCGGTGGTACTTCCCCGGTCGAACTACATTGTATTTACCACCTTGGAGAACTAACTACGTCTCATTAGCGAAGTCTTCTTTATAAATTGTAACTTTAGTGTCCCTTTAGTCTTCATACTACTTATTTTTACGCCCTCGGGAGTACCAACTACCCTGTGATTGACTTCAGATGGAATCCATGTACTGTATCAAGTTGATTATAGATGTCGCAGAGCGACAGTGACCACTTACCATTAGGTGGACTGCATGCTCGTTTGCTACTTCAATCACATAAAAAGGCAAGATTTTTACAATTTTTCGCTACAATATTATTACGTTATAAATACTGTTTTATCAAAATGACGTTTTTGATAAGACCGCTTTCACGTTGACGGCTTGTTGATAAAACCTCCAAAGTTATTGAACTTAGACTCACCAAAATTTTATCACATATTCTTTATGACTATAGCTATAAAGCATGTGCTGCGATTTTTGAAAATTTGAGTTTAACTTTTTTGTGTGCAAAAAACGAAAAAAAAACGTTTCTTCATGCTTTTTTTTTTGGTATCTGGATTCCATTTTGTCATTTTTGAAAAAAACTAAAATAGTATCATATATAGGAAGTATAGGTACTAACTTACTTAATCTAAAACATTGATTTTTGTTTTTTTTTTGATCATTCATTCCAGAGATTTTATTAACAACTTTTTTAAAACAAGATTTTTTTAAACTGAATAAAAATTGTTTTTTTCTTATTGATTAGGTACTCATTTTTTCATTAATAGGAAATATTCATCTACTAGGAAAATAATGTTTTTATATATAAGATTGAAGTAGCAAACGAGCATGCAGTCTACCTGATGGTAAGTTGTCAATACCGCCAATGGACACCTGCAACTTATAGAACATCCTATCTGAAGTCAATCACATGCGTTGCTACTTCCGAGGACTAAGATGTTCGACATGGAGCGTGTGTAGCGTGTATATGATTCTTTTATCATATACACGCTACACACGCTTTCTACACTCATAGCCACACATTAGGAATTTCTCCTGTGTCATGGGTCCCATGGTCACACATAAGGCGAATATACCAACACCCAGACCCAGAACATGAATCTAAACTCATCATTCAGATACCTGTCTGATCGGGACTCGAACCCGGGACCCATTCCGCGTTAAACCGGTATGGTAACAGCTCCGCCAAGCGGGTCTTCATTATTCACAGCGGGTAATTGGGGTAGGCCCCTTAAGTTCCTGGAGCTATTAGCCAGTCCCAGTACAAACATGTATCTAGCACAATCAATATTTATGTTTATCGCAATCCTATTGACCCCTGGAACGTTGCACATTCCCACTATCAGACAAACTTCTAGATATGCTGTCATGTGACTCTTATCAACTTATCACGTTACTACGTAGGTAGTATTGGTTGTCTGGCCAGTCTCTTGGAAGGTTATCTTTTTTATATTTTTGCAAATGAGCATGCAGTCTACCTTAGACTGGTAAGGTATCATTGACGACCCGCGTGGCGGAGCGGTTACCATACCGGTCTGACGTGCAATAGGTCCCGGGTTCGATTCCCGGCCAGACAGGTATCTGAATGATGAGGTTAGATTTATGTTCTGGGTTTGGGTGTTTATGTATTCGTCTTGTGTGTATCCGTGGTACCCACGATACAGGAGAAAATCCTAGTGTGGGGCTATGAGTGTAGAAAGCTTGTTTTTTATTGCCGCCCATGGACCTCTGAAAGCAACTGAATATAGGACAGGGACTTTCTAAATTCAATCATGGATGCGTTGCTGCTCCCGCGGAATGACATAGTCGCCTCATATGAAAGTGCGCCGGCTATCAGAAACTTTCAACGTGCTGCAGGCGTGGGACAAATGAAAATTACATACAATACATGTACAGCACTCTATAATACATTACAAATTCTACTCTAAACTTATATTTATATACAGTATTTTTTACATTTATTGTAGAACTAATTCTCTTTTAGACTAAGCAGAGATTTTTTTGGACTGATAATAGTTAATCTAATTTACGAAACGCTTAAGGTCTTAAGTACTCCGTATAGTTACAAAAACTGTTCCCTTATTTTCGACACACTCAAGACTACATTTCACACGTAACCACGTGATAGTATCATATGATACGGTGGCCGCTAACCAGCAATTAGTGGCAGACAAACATTGGTTTTGGTTATCAAGTTATCGGAAGAAGCGCTAATCACTGAGCAAACAGTCACGTGCCCCAGCTGAATTTGCTCCGGAAATGTAAGTACATATATACTTAGAGTATATCGTCAACCCATTATTGTCCCACTGCTGGGCATGAGTCTTCTCTTGGAATGAGAGTTTTAGGCCATAGTCCACCGCGCTGACGAAGTGCGAATTGATGGACGAATACTTAGAGTAGTAGTTAGATATTGCCTAAATCGTAAAAACTTTATTGTCCCACTGCTGGGGATGGATGCTTACAACGATTTTTTAGGCCATAGTCTACCGCGCTGGGCAGAAGCTCATAGAGAGCTCAGAGAGAACTGTGTGGTGTACAGATTGCCTTCACCGTAAAGCAGTGATCATTTTCAACACACAGCTTTTAGGATTCGAGCCCTCCATTCAGAGGCCGTGTTTCAATCATTAGTCTTACACTGCACTCAAGCATTAGGCTATCATAATAAATTTTTGCCAGGTGGTAGGACCAGTGTAGTTCGCCTGGGGAGGTACCACTTCCACACCTAATTCTAGCGTGAAGCATTTGCATTTCGTTGGAAGGGTGCGTTTACCGGCACACTTTTATATGAGGCGACCATCATTGTCCATGGGAGTGGCAAAGCATCTGTGATTGACTTCAGATACAGAGACCCATGTTCTGTATGAAGTTGATTACAGATGTCCATGAGCGGCAGTGACCACTTACCATCAGGTGGACTGCATGCTCGTTTGCTACTTCAGTTAGATAAAAGAACAATATAAACATTGAACTGAAACAGATAATGGACTTTGATTTACGCACACAACTTGAAAACCGCGAATCCTTAAGATCTATGTTCTAATATTTCTTCTTTCGTTAAAAAGGTATTATATTTTTTGTCAATTTTTTTTCGATTTTCAACGATTTTTCGGGCGCGGCGCGATTTGGAAGGGCATTAGCGAGGTGGTAGCAATTGTGTAGTTTATGTTGGCCTTAGTGGCCTTTACAGCTTTATTATGGCGAGCTTAAAGCTAAAGCCGGGACAAAAAGACTGGGCTGTAAGAGTGACCATCTTGGTCATTAGTGGCAATGTACTCGTGTATATATATTTGTTACATAGGATTATTTCATGTGTAATTTTAAAAAGCTAAGCACCTAACAAATGATTAGGTTTTTAATACCTAATATTCAACTTTTAAAAATAAAATATGTTATAAAAAAACCTGATACATATACATTATACAACATTACTTTAAATTAGTTTGAATGTCATTTAAAAACTTAAGTATTTATCATAACAAGTGTAGTACATACATTGTGCATAAGGTAATTCTAACCATAAAACTATTTTTTTTCTGTATAAAGTTTATTTTCAGAAGCGTTTAAGTATATTTACGCGGTTTTCCTGAATAAATACATGACTAGATACCTCTATAATTATGGTAATTTTGTACCGACTACGTAAAAGAGGTAAGCAGTATTAATTACCAACATAACACATTAAGCGATACACCGATAAGATTTACAATATTAATTATTATTTACAGCCCCATAATCCTTACAATAAATTACTATTAAAATTTTAATTTTACTTGTTAATCTTTATGATAGATTATTATCTTAATATTTATTTCATCTTATTTTACCTAATGCATAATAATGTAAGTACTACGTAAACCTCTACTCTGACTTTAACAAATTTAAGTACAATCCGTGATAGTCACCTTTTAATGTTTACTCACTGTGTATAAATCCCTAATGATCAATTAGATTTTTGCATTATTTTCATTTGAACATTTAAAATTAATTTATACATAAGTAGAGCTGATTTAAGCCTTTCTCTTACGATCGTGCTTACTTTAACCTAACTCTAGCTCTAACGCTTACTCTTAAAACCGTAAAAAATTTCGGTGTATATAAATATGCGCAGATGGCGCAGATTTATATACACCTAAATACCTACTGGACATAGGGGAGGCCTATGTCCAGTAGTGGACTTTCAAAGGCGGATGGATGGATGGATGGATAAATATGCGATTGCATTGGCGCCTGATTCGTCTACCGATAACCACTTTTAATTTCAATTGGGGTACAACCCATTATTGTCCCATTACTGGGAACGGGTCTTGACTCAGAATGAGAGTTTTTGGGCCATAGTCAACCGCGATGGCCAAGTGCGTCTTGTTGGACTTCACACACCTCCGAGAACTTTTGTTTAAAGAACTCTCGGGTGTGTAGGTTTCCTCACGATGTTTTCCTACATCGAAAAGCAGTGATAATTAATTTGTAATACGCCCATAAATCAGTGGTGCCTGGGTTTGAACCTCAGACCTCCCGATTGAGAGGGCAAGTTTCAACCATTAGGCTATCACTGTTCTCATTTTAATGTCAATGCCATAACCAATTACTTAATTTTAGTAACACATTTTTGAAAAAAATAGTAAACTCATTTCGTGTGGTAAACGACGTATGTAAGAGATACATACGTCGTACCTAGAGAGGTATACAATCACATTTGTCTGTATGACATAGTCTTCGAACACTTATGTTCCTATTAATGATCGAAAGACACAGTTGATTTTAAATGTTCATTTTTCCATGGGTTCTTTTTTATCTTACTAAAGCAGCAAAGGAGCATGCAGTACACCTGATGGTAAGTGGTCACTGCCGCTGATGGACATCTGTAATCAACTTCATACAGAACATGGGTTCTATCTGAAGTCAATCACAAATGCGTTGCTACTCCCGAGGACTATGATGGTCGCCTCATATAAAAGTGTGCCGGCAACCACACCCTTCCATCTCGCGCAAGAAATGCTTCACGCTAGTAATAGGTGTGGCGGTGGTACTTCCCCGGTCGAACAACACTGGTTCTACCACCTGGTAAAAAATTACTTAGTTGTAGTACAAGGTGGTAGACCTTCAAGTTCGTTTCCACTTTCCACTTACCAAAGTTCCCAAGTAGCTGTGTCCGATCTCCTCCTCCGACGTGTCTCCGGAAACCAGGGTCTGCTTCTTCCACTTCATTTTCGATACGCTTTTATTCGTTCACTATAGTTCTTAAATTTAAGCTCGTTTAAACATCACACGAAGTATTTTTGTTTCATTTCCTATCTTTTCTCACATATATTGACTGAAAGGCGTGTTAGTTTAAATGTTATTTGGTTTCACTTATTGGTTCATCACATTGTTTATTTGTTTTACGTGCTGTACTTTGTTCGTGTAGGATAATAAATTTATTAAAAGATTAAGTAAATACTTTAAATTTATCATAATCATTCTTGTTTTAAAACTAAATATTGTTTGAATACTTAAGATTTTTCGTTTTAACAATTTAAGGGACAACCGAAGCACTATACTTCACACACTACCTATACTGACTAATTGACCAAATTGAAGTCATGATAATAAATGACATGATTAAGTAAATAACCAAACTTGAGTTATAATATTTTTCTGCAGATTTCATACAAACTTTGTTGTATTAGGGACATAAGGATGTTAACAAATGAATGCCTCGCAATACATAAAGTTATTTTATACCAAAATTGTGACGTACAAAAGCCGGTTCGACGATCTTGATTTTGTAATCTTTTTAGTAAATCCCTAATTTCGTTAGAGCTTTTAAAGTTGAAAATACTCGTATTTTATTTGAGACTAAAAATACATTTAGACCTCAATTATGTTCTTCGTCGTATAATTGATACACTCGAAGATATTTAAATGATGATTGATGATCACCAAAATAGTATTTTGTCATACAACAACGCGTTAGGATGATATAATATGTGTACAGCAAAAAATTATTATATATACACTTTTACCAATAAAAGTAGCATTACGTTGAATAATATTCATTAGACAATTTTTATTTACAGTATATAGATTATGTTTAAGACGCACTTACAGATAAGCCTTGATTTAATATTTCGCAACAGTAAAAGGAGTCTACAGAAGGCTTTACACTAATCCAACGTAGTAGATAATGTAGTTTATTTAAGTCACAAGTTTTGTTTTTAATTTAAAATTTGTAATAATTCATTCCTTGGCTATGTAGTCAGAACTATTCGTAATTTTTACCTCAGTTACAACAAATAATTTAAGAGACTATTTTTGTTAATTATTATAGAATTTTATTTACATGTCGCTACTTCAAAACAAAAGGGCCGCAACTCGAATAGACCTAATTTTACAGGAGAGCCATTTAAAGTTTTGAAAATCACTTCTTGTATAATTGCTCTGTAATTTTAAATCAGATAAATATGTGCTACACACTGTTAGAAAGGTATTTTATTATTCTTTTAATGGTTAATTCGGATATGGTTATTTTTTTCTAAAAAAAGTAAAAAAAAATAAGTTGATAATTTTTGATTTGTGGCCCTTTTGTTTTAAAGTAGCGATGTGTAGGTATTTTATGTTAATATGAATGTAACCTTTTTGATACTATCAAGACCGATAATAATCACTCATATTTATATTATCACTTCACAAAATATAATTCACATGTTTTATAAGACTAAGAGGTTCTTTCGTTGTAATAAAATCTATTGGTCCTTCGAGCCTGACTACCGTTCGGGCGGCCCAGGTGGACTGAACTACCCAAGCCACACTGTTTGCTCTGAAACACTGAAACCTAAGACTAGTACACACAGAAGGAAATGGCTAATGGTAAGCAGTTGTGGCACTTTAACAATTGTTGGTCGTGAGACGGAAAATATTAACATAATAAGCATCGTTTACCTAGTCAATGGGCGGTTTATGAAGTGGATTTAATGGCTAGATGGGTTTCACAATGTAACAGATATGCTACTATCATATTCCTCCAGTCATGTCTATGGAGATATACGTTATAAATGCGCGAAACTTTGGATTTTTTGTAAATGGTTGCAATTTCAAAAATATTATCGATTTCATAAAATGACCAGGGCACCGTATAAAATTTTAATACAGCTAATTCCAGAAATAAGAAAATTTCCATTCAAAATTTACCCACACATTTTACCTCTTTAAAAGAGAATTTCGTTTATTTTATTAATACAGATCATTTTTAATTGAAATCGAGAACATATGTACCTATTTTTATTCGTCTAAGTCTAGAATTGAACAATTTCCATACAAACTTCACCCTCCCATTTCACCCCCTTAGGAGTTGAATTTCATAAAATCCCGTCTTAGTGAGCATTTACGTCCTTAAAAGAAAAATTTGAAATTCCTAGCACTTGTAGTTTCTGAGATTTCGTGACGAGTGAGTGAGTGACCTTTCGCTTTTATATATATATATATAGATAGGTTGATCTTAAGTCTAGACAAAAATAAATTATTAATTATGATAGATTATGATAAAATTTTCTATTATTTTGCCCCTTTTTATAAAATTTGCTTTATAAAATTCATGTCTCTTCCCCTACGCAGTACACGTAAACTTGGGGAAATACCCTGATTATTCAAACTTAAAATAAAAACTGCTACATAAAAACATAGTTACTATGAGATGATTTTCACGTAAATGCATTTAATTATATTGTTTCGCTCATTACTTTTCGTACTGAGATTAAAATATACAGATTATCAGTACTTAAATATTTATTACATATTTGTATGAAAAATCCGTTTAATTAACTTTATTTATCCTCGTCACATAGATGTTTTAGTTATAAACTGATAGGGAAGTAACACAATACAAAACAATGCATTTCGTATAAAATTATTTATACTTACTTACTATTTATTATTAACTAGTTAATCCGGCAAACTTCATTCCGCCTATAAGTCAAAAATCTAAAATTATCAGGTTCTCAACTATATTATACATGTATTATAGATATAAACCTTCCTCTTGGATCACTTTATCTATTAAAAATACTGTATTAAAATCCGTAGCGCAGTTTTGAAGATCCAAGCATACATATGGACAAACAGCGGAAAGCGACTTTGTTTTATACTATTTAGTGCTAAAACCTACGACATTCACATTTTCATTTACTTACATATGTAGTTATTTACTTCTAAATATTCATATAGAACTGCCCTAAAAATCCTTGTTACCAATCATTGCCTCATCACATTACCACGTTTGTGCTCCTTATTAGTGCGTCCTCCATCGATAACAATTATCGACAACGTTTAACGAAATTCCCAACACTAACCATGCGATAATTGCATTTAATGATTGGTGAAAATCACCAATAGTATTAGGATCTCACGTGATATGTGATGAAACTTTTTTTTTAAATTCTAAAAAGGAAATATACATCTTATGGTAATGACTATTATATAATAATACTAGCTGTCCCGACAAACGTTGTTTTTCCATATAAAAAATATAAAAAAAATTGAGGGGTGGACCACCCTTATTATTTAGGGGTGAGAAAAATAGATGTTAGCCGATTCTCAGACCTACCCAATATGCTTACCAAATTTCAGAGGAATCGGTCAAGCCGTTTCGGAGGAGTATGGAGACTAACATTGTGACACGAGAATTTTATATATAAGATATTGAATTCCAAATTAAGTACATATTGTCAATAATACATCAATTGTAAAGTATTCTTATAATTAACAATCTTATACTCAATGAAGATTTTCCCTTAAATCTAAACTCCGAACCGTGAGGTTGTCTGGAAGAAATCGCTGTTGAGCGATAAAGCCGCCTTTTGTATTTTTATATTATGATTTCACTGCACTATTTTTCTCTTTTCTGGGTACAATAAAGTATATTATTATTATTATATTATAAGATCTTATGTTTTCCGGCCAGTATATATTTGTATAAAATGCTAAAAGTTATTACGCTTGCTATAACCATACTTGGATTTTTTCCGATGATGTGGATGCCATGGATACATACAAAACCTAGACCTAAAACAGTCATCTAAATTCATCATTCGGATATATGTCCAGCCAGGTATCGAACCCAGAATTCACCACACCTATTAACATTTTCAAAAAAATATATTTCTTTGGAATCAAATATTAGGTTTGCAGGATAGCAAAATTAAAGTCTATGTAATACCTACTCTTTGTAAAAAACGGATCATAATATTCGTTTATTTTTATATAAGATTGAAGTAGCGAATGAGCATGCAGTCCACCTCATGGTCAGTGGTCATTACCGCCCATGGACTCCTGTAAGCAACTTCATATAGAACATGAAGTTCTATCTAAAGTCAATAACAGATGCATTGCTACTCCCGAGGACTACGATGATCGCCTCATATAAAAGTGTGCCGGCAACCACACCCTTCCATCGATACGACTATGACTTATTCCTGCTAGTCGCAGGAATAAGTCATACTACGCTGCGACTACTACGTAGTTTTTGCGTGAAAAAAGCAACTAACACAATGTATGTACGAGAAGAACTTTCACATTTATACTCGTAATATTAATAAGAACAAAAGAATAAATACTTGTGTTATTCTCGTTTCACCGTTGTAATAAAAGATTTTTCGGCCACTTTACATGTTAACGTCCTCGAAATGTTTTTCGTTGTAATATAACATGTTAGTTTTAAAAATTATACAAATTCACATGTTTCAAAACATTTATGTTTACGACTGTGCAAACGGCATCAGACGTCATAAAGCGTAACCGCAAAATCGTATATAATAGGTCGCTTCCACGTGAGATACAACATATTATTATTTAAAATCGTTTTAAAATCTTACTTGTACATAAACGCAAACTCTAACGCCAGAGAAAAAAATGATCCCCTAATGTTTTGAATATTTTAGATTATTATCATTTCTTTTTTGATTATTATGTACCTTTTTTCTCAAGGGGGAAACCTTCAAAAGGTACCCGACGCTGTGGGAGCGACGTAGGGTTTTTTTTTTACACGGTTTCTACATTCATAGCCCCACACTAGGATCTTTTCCTGTGTCGTGGGTACCATGGACACACACAAGACGAATACACAAACACCCAGACCCAGAACATGAATCTAAACTTATTATTCAGATACCTGTCTGGCCGGGAATCGAACCCGGGACCCATTGCGCGTCAGAACAGTATGGTAACCGCTCCGCCACGCGGGTCGTCAAAAGTAGGTCGTACAAGGTACAAGGTCGTAGGGTTATGTGGGATTTACACCGCACAAAAACCCCAGGTTGCCGTCCTCGGCGCTACAAAGAGGACTCCGGAATCTCCAAAGAATCGCAACCGGAGTCTGATTAATATATACATATAAGCCATATTTATTTTATATAGTAAACCTACGCATCGATTGACACTGTTAAAGCTTTGTTTCTTATCCTACTGCCTAATCGGAATATAACTTTAACTGAGAAGATCCGGCAATAAACTTCAGGGTCTGTCTTCTTTTTATAATTATTATTATTTTTAATAATTCATCATTTAAAATAATTATTTTTAATAATTATTAACTATTTTTAATAATTCAGATATGTTTTTGTTTGTCATATTTTTGTTTAAATTAACTAAGCATAAATAGCCATTAGCGTTTGCAGATCCTAACCTAAAGTAACCTAACTAATGCACAAACTGAGACGATGGCATGTGCGATAGTATGAGAACAAGCGCATTTAACTATACAGCAAAATATGATTTTTTAAGCGAATTATGGTATAAAGGGATACTTTTCTGATAAAATCCTGATAATCTATTTATTTTTATTATGGCTGAAGTAGCAAACGAGCATGCAGTCCACCTGATGGTAAGTGGGCACTGCCGCCCCTAGACATCTGTAATCAACTACATACAAAACATGTGTTCCATCTGAAGTCAATACCAGATGCGTTGCTACTTCCGAGGAATATGATGGTCGCCTCATGCGAAAGTGTGCCGGCAACCACACCCTTCTATCGAAACGCAAGAAATGCTTCACGCTAGAAATAGGTGTGGCGGTGGTACTTCCCCGGTCGAACTACACTGGTTCTACCACCTTGAATTTCGATCGATTAGAGAAAATACATACTTCCGACCTACGCTCTTGTAGACACCTTTAGCCATGCCTTATGTATTTCGTCATTTACATCTGAATATCTAACAATCTTCATAGCTATCTATATTATTCCTACGTCACTATTTCTTTTTCCTTGTGTTTGTTAAAACCGAGGCACGTGTATTTAAATTAGGCTCATGCCAAATGGTTTTTATTCACGTTGTTTATCCACTTTTACAACGTGTTATGCCTATTATTTAAATCACTGTCATTAAGTGTTAATTAGGGCACTAAATTGCTTGAACCGTGTTGTTTAGGATTTTAGGTTGAACTCTCGAAATTTGATTCCACGTATGTGTGAAGGTACTAATTTTAGGTCTGTCTTTCAGCAATTGCGTAGTTTGGTGAGATCAGTGCGCCTAGAACGATCAAAAGGTAGTGAGGCTTGAAGGGCCAAATATTAGATATTTAAATTCCAATAAAGCAGCCCTAAGTTGAACTTTCATCAGTGTTGAAAGTTTACATGTGAATTTTGTAAACAAGTTTAAGTGTACTTAATAGCACGCTGACTTCGTAGTCGATGTTTTCTTCAATTATACGATAAAACCGGCTAAATGCGAGTCACACTCGAGCACGAAGGGTTCGGTACCATTATCTATAAAAATACCGTAAGAAAAATCAGGTTTGTTGTATGAGCCCTAAGCTTAAGTATTCATTTTATTCTGTTTTTAGTATTTGTGGTTATAGCGGCAATAGACATATATCATCTGGAAAATTTCAACCGTCTAGCTACCATCGTTAACGAGACAAAGCCTGGTAACAGACAGACAGATGGACAGCGGAGTATTAGCAATAAGGTTCCGTTTTTACCCTATAGGTACGGAACCCTAAAAAATACAATACGTGTAAATAACAGCTAACAATCAGTAGAAGCATTAATTGATGACACGACGTCTATGAATTTATAAAGATAATAAATGAGAACCATAAACGAAGCAATGTTCTTCACTTGCAAGTGTATATTTAGGAGATATCTGGAACATTGTGCCGGTTGAGAGCAGACCGCTCCAATTCTGAACGGTTTTTATTAACGCAATCTAAGCCATGCAATTAAACAAAATTTGAACAAGCACGGCTATCAGAATTTAAATTTGCCATTCATGATGATTACATTACCAGTACTGAAAATAGCCTCTGGAATTGAAAGGGTTTGGGCCATAGTCCACTACGCTTATCGATAGATTTAATACAATTCTCATAAGGTGGTAGAACCAGTGTAGTTCGACCGGGGAAGTACCACCGCCACACCTATTTCTAGGTATACATAATATGTTACAGTATAATAATCAAATATGTTTTTTAAATTGCAATGTTGTTTATTTTAATATGGCTATATTTCAATATTTCATAACTTTTTATCATATGCAGCTACAGGAAGTTTGTTAAAAAATAACATCAACACCAATTAGAAGTTACAAAGTAACTACTGTGAAAATAGCTGGAATTATATAACTATAAGGACATCGAGAGGAAAATAAATGACCGGTATATGTTCACAGTCTCAATTATTAATCATTTTATAAAAGATTTATCGATAATCGATTGCCTATAAATATAAACATTTTTTGTAGAGCAGTAATTGTTAACTCTTTAAGTGGTATGCAAAGAACGAATAATTACAGGTGCACAGGAGTTGAGTGATTTAAAATAACGTGTTTGTTTTATGGAAATAGTAGACTGCGTACTATGGGTACTATGGGTGGTATAGGTACTTTACCATGTAAATATTGCAAAACACATTGCAGGAAATGTATTTATAAAAAAGCCAAGTGCGAGTTGGACTCGCGCACGAAGCTTTCCGTATCAGCATACATAGTATGAAACAAAGTCCTTTCCCGCTGTTTGTCCCTATGCATGCTTAGGTCTTTAGACCTACGCTACGGATTTTAATGCAGTTTTTTTAATAGAAAGAGTGATTCGAGAGGAAGGTTTTTTATGTATAAAACATGCATAATATAGTAGAGGAACACTGATAATTTTAGATTTTTGACTTTTAGGTTCAACGAAGTTCGCCAGGTTAACTAGTTATCAATAAAAAAATTGTATAGGAGCCCCCCTTAAAAGTTATTCTGGTTTTAGTTATAGCTAACACAACTACATCACACATACATGACACAATTACATCAGTGAAAATTTTAACTGTCAGCATCACGGTTCATGAGATTCAGCCTGGTGACAGACAGACGGACAGCGGAATCTTAGTAATAGGGTTCCTTTTTTATCCGTTAGGCACAGAACCTTAATAGAGTTCAATGTAACACTAAAATGAAATGCTACTCTTTCGTATTACGTGATCACAAAAATTAGGCGCATGAAACAAAAGCGGTTACGTACCCCGCACCTCGCTTCTATCCCCGCGCATTCCCAAGTATAATACAAGCTTAGTACAAGCTTCTTCAAAACAAGTCTTATATTGTTCGCCATTGCAAACTGACTCGCACGTATTCGTATTCGGCCATAGCTTGCAATGTACTTTGGAATGATGAATGAAAACAAAAACAATACTTGTTTTAAGGAAACATAATAAAATGTACTAAGAGTACAGATTGAACTTGTATTTATTTTTATTATAAATAGTAGCCCTAAATATTGCATGGAAAGCGGAAATTGTCTCGTTACAATTACATGGAATGCATAATTGAATTGATTTGTATGACAATTCTATTGTTTTCAAGACATAGATAATCATAACAAGGATTTCTTAAGCGGAAACAGATCCTTCCGCACATGATAATTGCGTTTGTAACATGTTACAAAATGCGTTGTTTTAAGTAATAAATTGTCAAGTGAAACGTAAGAGTTAATGATTTGTTAAGAACTAAAGAAATTGTCAAAACAAAAAAAGACGACTGGCATAACTTATAGTGGGGTATTCTGTTTTTCAATTTCACCATTTTAGGGAATAGGTCTACCGTACCCCCTGCCTGTCGTAAGAGGCAACTAAAAGGGGGTTGCGGGCGGGAAGAGTGGGAGCTCGAACCGTCCGGCCAAGCGACCTCGGGATGGACGGCAGCATGCGTCGCACGCCGCCGTTAAGACCAGAAGGTTCGGTGAGCGCTTCACGCCCACCAGGGAAGAGCCCGTAAGGGGCCATTTCGCTCAAAGGTTTCCGGCAGTGTTCCGTATGTGATCACGGAGTCCTCCAAGCAGCGCTGAGGACGGCCACCGGGGGGTTTTAGTGCGGTAAGAAACCCACATAACCCGCGTCGCTCTCACGATGTCGGATATCTTTTGAATGTATCCTTTCTTCGAAGATTTTGATTCTAATGTCATATGTCCAATTGGTCAAATCATTTGGACCGTAGCGCGTGCCAAAGAAATGATCAAACATACATACACTCATACATATATCCGTTCGGAGAACATTACCCTCCTTTGACGCAGTTGGGTAATAAATCATGGAAACATGTCAATTAATTATAATAATGATAATGCTATTCAGTGAAAGCCATTATTACGCATATAGCATCGAAAGTTCGACTGTTTTATGTCCTTCGATAATAAATGACATCACGTGGTTTTTTAACAACCTATTTGTAGCGTCAAGCAGCTCTTACGTTTCGGTGGAAAGGTGTGGTCACCGGCACATTTTCAAATATGCGACCATCTTATCCCCTTGGGAGTAGCACGCATCTGTGATTGACTTCAAATAGAACCTCTATAACCATCCTTAGAGATATCCATAAGCAACAGCGGCTACATATTATTAAATGGACTGCATGCAAGTGTAGTATGAAATAAACTAAAACTTTTAAAATTGAGATAAATACTTGAAAGTACTCTTAATAACGTAATAATATATCGTTAAAAACTTTTTCCTCTTGAGGTATTCCCGGGGCGTTATGACATGGGGCTCTTTAAAAAAAGTTGCGAAAAAGAGCTCTTCTTTAGCCGGCGATGCATTGGCGTCTCCTCTGGTGATGCAAATATCCATATTCGTCATAGCCCGTCTGCCTTATCAGTAGGTTGAAGTATAAGAAAAAATATTAAAAATAAAACGGTAACAATATTCCTATGACCACATATGACGGACACGTCAAATCGTCACATTACAAATCGTGCGGAAATCCGACCGTGAGCCCGTAAGCCGTAAGGAGAGCGCGTGTCCATTGTTAGACCACAATGTGTAGGTATGTCGTTTGAAGGTTTCATATTGTTAGTACAGTAACCAGTAATAAAAAAGAGACCTGTAGTTAATTAAAATATTATACTGGAATATCGTATGCACCATGTCATTACCCAATTACATAATAATAAGTTACTGTAGACACGAAAAAACCAGACAACTCAAACTGATCAGAAAAAATGTTATAATCAGGAAATGCATTTCAAAATAAATAATATATAATTTTAGTTTTAATTATTATGATTAATTATTATTATGATTAATTGTTTATGGTCTAAAATAACACTAACGATACTAAATACCGTGTTAGACGTGACTCAAACGGGTGAAGCCGCAGGAATAACCTAACCTAAAGAAGACGTAAGTGCTTAAATTGTTACACGAGTGTATTTTTTTTCGTAAATACAAAATAAATAGGAAATTCCGTCTATTATCAAATCTAGACAAAACACGTGCACATATTGCAACAACATGACACCTCTTCATTGTGCACGAACACGCAAATTAACAAAGAATTTGTGCTGTTACAGACAATATACGTGATTCAACGCCTTTTAAATAGATAAGGAATCTCATAATTATGTAAAACAACGGAATATAGCACTTGTGCCTACAATTATCAGACTTAAACAAAAAATATTAAGATATATTGTTGATAATCATCTAAAGAACAAAGTAATTACATGCTGTGGGAAGTTGCTAATTAATTTAGTATTAGTATTTACCTAGGTATTTTGATGGCATCTGGATAAAACTAGTATCAAATAATACGCGCATATTTTGAATTCCAACTACAGTGGACTGACATTTCTATTAACAAAATTACCATAATTTAGAGAAATATAAAGATTACAAACAATTGCAAATAATGTGATATTGAATTGAAATGTCCTTATTTTATATAGACGTACAGGGACACTTAAAATTATCAGTTACATTGACCTCAACTGAGGTGTTAGCTAATTCCCTTTTTTTTATTTTACTATACTAAACGTAATTATTATGCAGGAGATTATAAGTACTTTAAATTACAATACAAGTACATTACAATAGAAAACTAATTAACTTACCAATGTAAGTTAAATTTAACGGCTGTATTTGTAGTCAATATAACATGTAGCGTAACTTGTCGTGTAACAATGGACACGCGCAATCTCTTCCCCTTGCGTAGAGACAATTGCCCATTATCTCTGGTCCTTCGTGCGATACGTGGACCCGCGTCTTCACCGTGATTCATTCCATTCACTGCTCTTATTTGACTTACTTTAGGTGGTAGACGTATATGGGTACCATCGCCACATCTGTTTCTACCGTGAAGCTGTTTTTAGCGGTGGAAGGGTGTGGTGGTTGCCGGCTACTATATGAGACAACCGTATTAGTTCTTGGGAGTAGCAATTCATCTGTGATTGATTTTAGATAGAGACCTTGCTCTGTATGAAGTTGCTTGTTTTTGTAACTCAGAACTAAGATCTTTGCTATTATGATAACCCCGTCTGATTTTATATAACTTTGAAAACAAAACTAGGACAGATCAAAGTATCTAATAGGGCATCAATAATTCTATTACTTTGTTTGGTAGCAAGATATCTAACACGACGCGAAGTAAACAATTTGATATATGGGAGAACTTAAACTAATCTACAAGGATATAGATCTATATATTAATACGTGAAAATAAAATGTGTGATTCGTTTTTTAAGATACTTACAATGAAAACACATAACGTCAAAAATGTCAGATGACTTTGTCAAAATACCCGCTATTGCTTTTAAATGAAGCTTAGTTAATGAACCTCATTTTACCTTCAACGGGTGCGTTTAAAGTAACTTGAAAATTATTACAATTTATTTAAATTAGAGAAATATTCGTGCTACTTTAGACAATATGAAGTTTAGTTTTTTAATTTAAATTACGGTCGAATTTAGACCGTTGCGACGGGTGACTAGTTTTTATAACTATTGGAGGCAGAACTGTTTTTATCAAGCCCTCATAACTTAACTTAGCGCAGTTTTTCTATGTTAGCGTTAGAAATATTCCAGTTATTAGCAACTACAAATACTTTAAAGGGTGACTTTTCACCAAAGATGTGGGCTTTCTATTTTGATTGTAATCATGTAAGGTGAAAGTTTGTAAGTGTGTATGTTTGTTACTTCTTCACGTGTAAACGGCTGGAGCGATTTCCATAAAATTTATTAGGGAGTTAGCTGATACTCTGGATTAACATATATGCTTCTTTTTATTGTGGGAAAATATCTTATTTCCACGGGACAATCGATTTTTATTAACGCGGCGAAGCGGCGGGATTCAACTAGTTTAAAATAATTTTACAATCAGTTAACTTAATTGTAACTGAACTACTTAATTATCTTTTAATTTTGATGCAAATAAATTTGTAAATACAATTAAAATATGAAGAATAGGCGACAAAACATGAAGAAATGAAGCCTCCCTTATAAACAAAAAGAAAAACACAATTAAACAATTAAACACAATTTGTAATTATTACGTTAATAACATTTGTAGCGTTATTGTCTGTTTCTTAGGCAACTTGTTTTGATTAGTCTATGTTTAATATTTATTTAATACTAGCTGTTGCCCGCGACTTCGTCCGCGTTTCCGTTGTTTTTCGTAAAAAAAAGTAGCCTATGTCCTTCCTCACGGTTCAGTGGTTTTGATGTAACAAACAGATTAACTTTCGTATTTTAGTAGGGAAATATAATATGTCATATCTACAATACTGTTGAAAAATATCGCAATACGGAACCGCACAATATTATTGTTAATAGCTTTGCCCGCGACTCCGCCAGCGAGTAACTCCTTGTGTGTTATTGAGTTAATGTATTGGTAATATTGTTTAGATCACGTTCACATGAGGCTTAAGAACCTTTTTTATTTTTGTTTTCGAGGGGGAAACCTTCAAGCGGTACCCGACGCCGTGGGAGCGACGCAGAGTTATGTGGAATTTTTACCGCACTAAAACCCCCCCGGTGGCCGTCTTCGGTGCTATAAAGAGGACTCGGGCTCCTCCCAGATGGGCGGATGGGCCCACCACCCAATCTAGTCTTTACTGCGGTATGCGACCACACATATCGCCACCTTCCCGGTATCGCCTGGCTGGACGGTTCAAGCTCCCACTTTAGCCGCCCGCAACCCCGGAAGCCCCTTTTAGTCGCCTCTTACGACAGGCAGGGATACCGTAGCCCTATTCCGATCCTGCCGAAGGCTTAAGTACTTATATAACGAAAATACTTCAATGCAAAGCTTCCGGGTAAACTATGTTGAATGTTGATCCATCCGGCACGTGAACGTAAAGATTTTTGGAACTACTGACCCGGGAAAGAGCGACGTACAACTGACCATGCGAGAAACAACTGACACCGAGATCTACTCCAGCAACACGAAAAGTCTGCCCTTGAGCCTTATTAATTGTCATTGCATAACACACCGATACTGGGAATTGCGTTCTTTTAAATTGGAATGGAAAATTATTAGGTACTAAGGGAATTCTGGGAATAAAGACGGTTTCTCCTGCACCGCAACCTGTTAAAATTTGAGCCTCGATAATATTTTGTTGCAACCGGGTTACTTTTAGCCGAGTTCCATTGCAAAGTTGTGGTGGTCTTAAATTTCGGAGCAGAATAATCGGAATGCCAATTTTTAAACAAATTTCATGAGAAGGAAGTCCGGGCATATTTAAAGAATTTAAAAATTCTATCGGGTAGTTAGTGGCGTCTTGTTCATCGAACATTCTATTTATTGAACTATAAACTTTGCTTTCCCCTTGTATATTCGACAGTATTTTATTATTAATCTCAAATGCCTGGTCATTGCGAGGAGTTAAGATGGATCTTTCGCATAGCCAAGAATTGTCCCTATTTAATATATTTGTTACGTCACCGTGACACTGTTCACTGTTCACTGTTCATTTTTCATTTTTCATTTTTCATTTTTCATTTTTAAAAATTTCGTTTTTCATTTTTCAATTTTCAATTTTCAATTTTCATTTTTCATTTTTCATTTTTCATTTTTCATTTTTCATTTTTCATTTTTCATTTTTCATTTTTCATTTATCTTTTTTAATTTTTCATTTTCATTTTCCATTTTTCATTTTTCATTTTTCATTTTTCATTTTCATTTTCATTTTCATTTTCCATTTTTCATTTTTCATTTTTCATTTTCATGTTCATTTTCGTACAGATAGATGACTGAGTTATAAACGTAAGAGTAGACAAATATAATCAGAAAGCTTCGAACTGCTAAGCTATCGGGAGTTACACGTGTTATTGTGAGTCAACCATAAAAGATGGACATATGCTGTCGTAGGATATTTTTAGATAATTTTTTTTGGCATTTAATTAATTAATTGCATTGCATTTAATTGCATTTTTGGCATCAGTATCGATCCCTAATCACGCCCTGATAGTTATTTTGGAAAAATATTTCATGTACAGAATTGACCTCTCTACAACTTTATTATAAGTATAGATACAGATAAAAAGTAGTTTTAGAGAAGCACGCACTAGGTATGTCATCGCCATCGGTTTTTTATTAGTCTACTAACGATTTTATCATTTTAGTACGCGTTTGAAGTTTTTAGAGGCCAACGGGACAAACTTGTAAGATACAAACTTATCGTATCGCTAAAAAAAGAAAGGTTTGTCATTCTTACGGATGCATGGTCGGAAATTTTGTCTGTATGCTTAAAGTTTTGTAGTGAAGTATAACTGCGGTGTCTACAATTAATGTAATTGGTTTTCTTTCTATGCCGTTTTCATTGTAGTAAAATAAATAAATACATTCTTGTCGTGACAATGACGCTTGTAGAAAATGGTGTACGTGCTATGTCGATCCAGTTATATGTGAAATAAATAATTAGTGTTAGTATTAAAGTTTCCACGAGTTCTATTTAATCCACTATTCCAACAAAACTATCAATTTGAATATTTTTGAACTGTTTTTTATCCACTCCTAATAAAGTATCACCTTCACATCACAGTGGCACCGGTCGCGGCCGGGTGTGACCACCCAATTACACTCGGTCTAACTGAACACACAATTAAGCCCAATATCACAGTACGGCATATATTTACTCTGCTGAGATTATGTGACGTATGGCGAATTTCTGTAAACATTGCGTGTTGCAGGGAGTGTGATCTTTTGATTTAAATTTTGGATGAATTTACAAAAGTCCCGTAAAAATAAATAAATAAAATAAAAACTAAAAATGTTTTTTTTCTACGTAGGTACACTTATCTGAACTGCTACTAACCCTTGAGTCCTTGAGTGAGTAGAACCAGTGTAGTTCGACCGTGGAAGCACCACCGCCACCCCTATTTCTAGCGTGAAGTATTTCTTGCGTGTCGATGGAACGGTGTGGTTGCCGACACACTTTTACATGAGGCGACCATCATAGTCCTCAGGAGTACCAACGCATCTGTGATTGACTTCAGATAGAACCCATTTTCTGTATGAAGTTGATTACAAATGTCCATGGGCGGCAGTGACCACTTACTATCGCGGGGACTGCAAGCTCGTTTGCTACTTCAGAAAAAAAAAAACCCTTAAAATTATAGCGCTTTATACACTCATAGCCCACACAAGGATTTTTCGTTTAATGTAAGTGTCATGGACACACACAAAGACAAACACCCAGAACCAGAACCTAAATCTTAATCCATCATTAAGACACCTGTCTAGCCGGGGATCGAACTAAATCCACTGCGTGTCACACCGGTAAGCTGACCGCTCCGTCATAGACGATAGCCTTTAAATACCTGTGATGTGTTTATGTGTAATTAAATATGTGTATACAATGTTTTATTATTGATGTAATGTAATTTCAGCATGAAAATAAAATAAACAATCATTGACAGTTATTATATTAATCAACATTATTCAAAAATGGTCAGTTTTATAATTCACTTGTTTTTCACTTTAGCTACGACATAAGATGCTAATCCTTGTGTATTATATTCGATTACAAGGATACTGAACTACCTAAAGAGATAAGAGATAGGCACTCGTATAAGAAAATGAGTAGTTATAATCAGAATTATAAGCTGAGAGGGCATCATGTAATCAACCCTTACTTGTATTTGTTTCTGTTTTTTTCCTTTATACGATTGAAGTAGCGATCGAGCATGCAGTCCACCTGATGGTACGTGGTCACTGCCGCCCTGGACCTCTGTAAGCAACTTTATATAGAACATAGGTTATATCTGAAGTCAATCACAAATGCGTTGTTACTCCTGTAGACTAAGATGTTCGCCTCATATAGAAATGAACCAGCAAACACAACCTTCCACCGAAATGCAAGAACAGCTTCACTCTAGGAATAAGTGTCTAGTCTTAATTTTATACGGGTATTTTGCACAAAAACTACTCGATTTTAAGCCGGGACTCCTTTCCCACTATGTGACATCATAAAAGTTTAGATCCAATGCCCCCATCTAAATGTCTTAGGTAATAAATGGATATTCCCTTACAGATATCTAACACAACGGCGGCAGTAACCATTGTCTATCCATCAAATGTACTACTTCAATTAAAAACAAGTGAGGCTAAGTTCCTGCCGCGGTAAAGCTATTGTATAGCATTTTTTATCAACTTACGCAATTATAATTATTTACTTATGTAGTATTTTTTTTCTTTGATATTAATTCAAGTTTTTTCTTTGATACTATATACTTTCTCACAAACAACTGCTGACATGTTCGTCCGATTTCCGAGCAGCTCATCTCGATCCGTGCGACCTTCGTACTGTCGTATCATATACAATATATACACGTTAAGCGAACGCTCGGCCACGCTACATGGTAGATGGGGTGAATGGGGTAGTAGTAGTGTTAGGTTTTTCCGTTATGGAATATCTTGATTCGGTCGCCGCGCTCAAAGCCAGCGGTAAAAGCTATGCAGTATCTTAAAAAACTTTTATAATATACTCATTTTTTTTTTAATTTTGAGTCATGAATTGTCATGACTCAAACTTTAAAAATTTACTTATTAATATTTAGTCAAAATTAATACGCATGAACAATACCAAACCTGACAAGTGGCAGCAAATTCCAATAAATCCAAGTGCTTATAAATTAACAGCAGCTCTCATATTTCAAGTACTACTCTTATCAATCTAAGTATTGCCCCAGTTTCGTAATCCATTGCTTATTCATTGCCAAAGCAAAACAATGATTCTGCGAAGAAATACCTAGACGCACGTGTTGTTTGTAAGGTGAGTTTGTTTAGTTTTATGAACTTTTTAGATTTTTAGAACAATCATTACCATGTAAAAAATCATGATTGTAATTATATTTTGAAAAAATAGATATAAATAACAAAAAAGACAAACCCGCTAAGATTCTTGCCGGGTCTTCTCAGTTGAGTTCGTATTCCGATCCGTTGGTAGTGTAAGAAAAAAAATGTAACTGACAATTTGTAAGTGCCCCCGTAGGCCTATACAAAAGAAAGACATTTCATTTAATTTATAATAATTTTGTTTCAGTCTTTGAATGGTCTTCTCTTGGTATAATACATGTATAATATATCTAGTAGAGAAACACCGATAATTATAGATTTTTTTTAGACGGAACGAAGTACGCCAAGAATTACAAATATATATTAAGATTACAACCAAATGATGATAAAAAAGAAAAACTAAATTTCAATAGAGTAAGCTATTTGATTGTTTGTATGTGTGAGTGCGTGCGTAAGTGTGTGTATGTATGTGTGTGTGTGTGGCATGTTTCTAGATATTCGCATTCGCAAGAATTGTGCGAATCTTTTGCGAATATTGAAGTGCAGTGTTTTGGAAAAACCAAATGTAATTCAACTGCAGTTTGACAAAAAAAAGGTTGCACAAATTTTTATTCTCCGACATCCTACAACAAAAACTGAAAAAAAAAAACAATTTTCGAATGTCAAATAATAACACTTGTTACTTCACTAGTAGGTACTATGCTTTTAATCGAACTGTTTTTAGCTTACCCTGTTTATTTATTTACTAAGTTATTTCCTATAACCTACATTGGCACACATAATACTCATTATCACGATAATGAGTATGTGTTAATCTATATGTGTGCCAAATTCCAGCAAAATCCGACAGGTAGATTATGAGTGTATGCGAAAATGCGAAAGTTGTTTTTTTTTTCAGTTTTTGGTGTAGGATGTGAGTGTGTTCGCTACTTTAACGAACTTTCGCATTAATATTAATAAGAGTTACGAATTTCGAATGAACAATTCTACTGCAATCAACTTAACTAAATTCTCACTAGTTTATTCTTTATATAACGATATATACGATAGGTCCACGTTTTAAAAAAAACAACTATTTACCTCAAATATATAAGTAAAATGTACGTCACTTCACGTAAGCGATACTACAGCGTATAATAGCGATAGCGATTATAGTTTGAACACTGATTTCACGGTAATACTCATACGTTTAATCCCTACTAATATTATAAATGTGAAAGTAACTCTGTCTGTCTGTCTGTCTGTCTGTCTGTCTGTCTGTCTGTCTGCTACTTATTCACGCCTAAACAACTGAACCGATCTTTATGAAATTGGGCACACAGATAGTGTTGACCTCGAGAAAGGACATAGGCTGCTTTTTATCGAAAAAAATGGGTTGAAAGCGTTAAAATCGAGCATAAATGTTTGTATGGAAGTTCGTTTTTGACAAAGTCCCATATTGACAAGTCCGTCAAGGGGTACGATAGACTTACTTGAAACCTTATCTAAATAATAAAACATAAAAAAACATTGATTTCGAGTCGACAACATATATCCGTAAAATTAGGATTGTCGCGTATTTTGTTAAATTCAAATGTAAATTTGTGTGACATGACAGTAGTGTCACATGACAGTAGCCATAATGGCCGCCCGGATGTCATTCTAAATTAATTCAAAAATAATACGTATAAATTTGTAACTATCAATTATCATAAAAATAGATGTAATTCAAATTGATTTTAATTTAATTTATGAATTTATGAAATATTTCAATAATAAAAAAGCATCCGTTGACGCGCTGCGGTCGCGCAGCTTGCGACCTAATGTAAAATCGCTCTTAGAGTACAGGGATTCCCAATTGATAACAGATAGCGCGTCATACTATTAAAGTAAAATAGTTATTCGAATCCAATAATTCAAAGGCGATAAAATGTTTTAACATTGTTTCAAAATAAAATTATCGACTCCATTTGTCACTCCATGTTCATGTTACATAAATAGTTTAATAAATATTATTGCATAAATAAAGTT
The DNA here is from genome assembly GCA_949699795.1 of Spicauda simplicius. Lineage (NCBI taxonomy): Eukaryota > Metazoa > Arthropoda > Insecta > Lepidoptera > Hesperiidae > Spicauda > Spicauda simplicius. The sequence continues at coordinate 1,410,649 of OX453081.1, read as the reverse complement.
ATGTTATTGACCACACCCGTACATTTTTAGCGAAAATAAATATTAAGGACAAATTACAATTGATAGGCTTTTAAGCAAAATACTAACATTAATAAGTCGATCAGTATCTAAATAAGATATAACAATTATATCATGAATTATTATTATAAAGAAGCTTTTGCAACTTTTGTGATAAATAATTGCATTTATGAATATTGAAGCATGGTTGATGAACACTTGGCTCTAATAACAAACGAGCAAGGTCAACATTATTGTTCTTTTTATATTTATGATATGTTCATTATAAATAATGTTATAGAAAACATGCATTTAAATAACAACATATTTTAAGTTAATTTTAGAATAACAAAGTGTGTCAAAATAAGCCAAAATAGATGATGTTCATAACTCATAACTATGTGAATTTCGCATCTGTTATTAAAATCGTGATAGCCGTGTGGTGCCAAGTCGGGCGGATTAGAAACGCGAGGTCTGGGGTTCGAATCCAGTTGTCTTATGTACATTATTATTATAATTATTATAATCTGTAGTTTTCATAAATACTAATTTTAGTATTATTTTTTTAATAACCAGCTCATTTTTAAATATTATTATTTAGTATCGGAAATGCAAAGCTTTCGCCCGCCTGGGAATCAATGTGTCACAAAGTTTATATGAAATTAATAGAGGTTTAACCTCTGTCAGGTAAAAGTACAAAATAATTTGGATTTACCTTGCCGACAAATTCAAATTTTAATGTAATGAACCACAAACAAGGCTTAATAAAGATAAACTATAAACATACCTGAGCGCCGCTTAAATGTTAGTAGTACCAAAATTAGTTTACGTATCATTGATACTGTCATTAGATTTTTAGTTTTAGTTAGATGCACTAGGAGGCTCGGGTAAAATGTTTTTAATAAATTTACTATTAGCGAAAAATATAAGATCTGATAAAAAATAGCTATTGCCGTGGCGTCGTCCAGCGTTGCGGCTACACTTTTAAAAAGCGGTCATAACGCCTGCATAACATTTTTAATATTTCAAATCAAAGGAATACTGGAAATTCAATGCGGGATTGTTATTTGACTATTTGAGATGAAGATTCTGTAGATACAGCCATCGAGATCGAAGACATTATCCAACCAAATTTTTAGATTCCTTCAACCCGCCTCCCAGTACTCCTCCACACAAACTTTTTTTTTTTAATAAAAATACGCTTTCTACACTCAATAAAATAGAAAATTTCAACAATTTCAATTTCTACAATAGGCCCCACATTAGGACTTTTTCCTGTGTCGTGGGTACCATGGACACACAAGACGTATATAGAAACACCCAGACCCAGAACATGAATCTATTCAGATTCCTGTCTGGCCGGGAATCGAACCGGGTGTGGTAGCTGCTCCGCAACGCGGGTCGTCAAGGTTGTCAAATTAATGTTAAAAGTAGGTTCACCTATATGTAATCTTACTCAGAAATTTAACCAAATTACTTAAAATAGTATTTTTCAATTTATAAAAGTTAAAATCCATCTTTATAATCGATGCGCTTTGGTTTAAATGTTGAGGCGTTGTTTGAAAAGATGTATTCCGATATTGTTAATGTGACCACTAAGACTGTAAATTGGTTCAAAAAAAGGGGTACACGATATTCTGATTCGTCTTATTTTCATAACAATATGCACCTACCCACAAATAAACACTTAAAATTCGTTTTTTCACTCTGTGTTTGTCCGGGTAATCCTTGACCGGCTAAACTGATTTTTACGGGTTTTTTTACTATAGAAAATGTTATGGAACAACATGTAGACTACTTTTATCGTAGAATTCCCACTGAGTGGAGATATGCGCGGGAAAAACTTTGCGATACATTGATTTGCTCGCGGGCGTAGCCGCGGGTACAGCTAGTACTATATAATTTAGTTCAGCTCCATAAAAATATATGACACGGATTGACTAATGAAAACATATTTTAAAGCATAGATTTTAGTGCGAACGGAATTTCTGGCGACCCCTCACCTGTAAACAAAGTGGCAGGTAACTGAAGTTGAAGTGTCTGTAAAAGTGTGCTTTTAATATAATGTGAGTGGTTAACAAGCATACAGTATATCTACTTAGTTGTCACTGCTACCCAAGTGTGGTCATCCTCAGGATAGATTCGAATGCTACATGAGGTTGGCTATATATCAGAATAGGGCTACGATATCCCCTGCCTGTCGTAAGAGGCGACTAAAAGGGGCTTCCGGGGTTGCGGGCGGCTAGAGTGGGAGCTTGAACCGTCCAGCCCGGAACAGAACCGGCGATCCGGAAAGGACGGTGCGGAGCTAGACGGAGCGGTGGGCCCAGTCGCCCATCTGGGCGAAGCGCTCAGAGGCTTCCAGTTGCGTTCCTTTGGAGATCCCGGAGTCCTCTTTGTAGCGCCGAGGACGGCCATCGGGGGGGTTTTAGTGGTTACATCAAGTTGGTTCCGCGGCGTTAATCTCAATGGCGTCTCGCGGTTACTGAAGAAATCCAGAAGATGGGAACCAGCAAAGACTGAGTTTTTTTAAGTTCACAGCTAACTGATGTCTGATGAATTAATGAAAATAATATTTTGCTATGGTGCATTTCGCTACGAGACATGATTCGCAACGATGAAATCCGTAAACGAACGAAGGTTACCGACATAGCTCTCAAAATCAGCAAGCTGAAGTGGCAGTGGGCCGGCCATATCGCTCGAAGGACCGATAACCGATGGGGAAGAAAGGTCCTCGAGTGGCGACCACGTTTAGGCAAAAGGAGTACAGGTCGCCCCCCTACCAGGTGGACCGATGACCTGAAGAAGACAGCGGGAAACCGTTGGATTCAGAGGGCACAGGACCGGTTGGAGTGGCGCCATTTAGGGGAGGCCTATGTCCAGCAGTGGACATCAAAGGGCTGATGGATGGATGGATGGATGGTGCATGTAATTCAATGTAAAATATACTTGATGATTGATTAAAGTCTCCGCCCGTCCGATTAACTATGTAATAATTTGCAAAATATAGAAAATTGCATACCGCGGAATAGACAATACTTAAGAATGTGTATTTAAATTGTTAGCATAACCGGAATACAGCAGAGACTAAACCGCTTGGTAGTGGACAAAATAATTAAAATGCGCCCGTATATGTATATTTGTATTATGCTCTTATTAATAGGCGTCTTTAATTAATGCCATGATGTAAATGTTCTTGAATTGTTACATGTTCTTTAGAGCAATACATTGTACACCTTATAATTATTTCTTCTTTCAATTCATATGTATATGTGTATAATAGAAATAAAAGCTCATCATGGCTCTACATTGCATATTTTGAAACAATGATTTTGACAAGATTTACTATTTTTTGTGCGTCTAACAAACCACTGAATCTTATTAAAAAAACATGTTAACCCATGTCTCGTGATAAAATTCAATCATTACTTAATTATAAACTATGTACCTACTCCATCTAACGTTATTACAATTTATTACAAATCTGTGTCCGGATATTAACAAGATTGTTAGAATTTTTTTAATCTAGATAGTTCTATGTTTTCTCTCTGTGTATTTCTTAGCCTTAATCAAAGGTGTTATATTATATGTCAGGTCTATTATATGACATCGACCTCTGTATTCAAATATATTATATGTATATTCAAATATATCTTTGTTTATATTGTCTGAAATAAATAATTAAATAAATGAATAAAAATATGGTATAGTATGATGACTGATGATGATGACGGACCCGGCGAACTTTGTTCCGTCTAAAAGTCAAAAAGCTAAAATTATCAGTGTTTTTCTATTATATTATACATGTACCTACTAGCTGTCCCGACAAACGTTGTTTTGCTATATAAAAAATTTAAAAAAATATTAAGGGTGGACAACCCTTAAGGGGTATGAAAAATAGACGTTGGCTGATTCTCAGACCTACTGAATAAGCGTATAAAATATGGTAAAAATCGGTCAAGCCGTTTCGGAGGAGTTTGGCAACAAAAACTGTGACACGAGAATTTTATATATTAGATTATACATAAAAAACCTTCCTATTGAATCACTTTATCTATTAAAAAAACTACATCAAAATCCGTAGCGTAGTTTTAAAGATCTGAGCATACATAGGGACAGACAGCGAGAAGCGACTTTGTTTTATACTTAGTGATGGTAGTAATACAGTAGAAGACCATTAAATGACTGAAACGCTGCAAGTGGAGATGACTTCACAAACATGTTTAAATAATGTCTATTATGAGTAATTTCCATTGTGATGTTCAATCAATACTGAGTTAACTAAATGTCAACATTACTAAAATTTATGTTTGAACCATTACAACAAGTAAATGATTCCATTCTAGGTATTATGGCTTTGCGGTCACATAGCAAGTAGGTAAAATAAGTTTTATCCAAGTAAATATCACTGATAGATCACTGTTGCATGAATTTTTCATAATTTGACGACCCGTGTGGCGCAGCGGTTAGCGTACCGGTCTGACATGCAGTGGGTCCCGGGTTCGATTCCCGGCCAGACAGGTATCTGAATGATGTGTTTAGATTTTTGTTCTGGGTCTGGGTGTTTGTGTATTCGTCTTTGTGTGTATCCATGGCACCCACGACCCAGGAGAAAATCCTACTGTGGGGCTATGAGTGTATAAAGCGTTTTAAGTTTTTTTTTTTTTAATTCATAATTCTTGTTTCTCCAATTCTTCTTCAATTCATTAATTACAGTTTTATCGTTGTTACATTATTTTTTAATTAAAAACTTGGTGCTCTAACTCCACTGTGGTTAATGGATTTTTAATTTTCACTATCTTATTCTCATACATTAAACAGAAACAAAAAGCATTGATTCATTTTTACCTGGTCCTTCACAAAATTATCGTTTTTTGTTATTATTCATGCAACACAGCACTATATATCGTATTTCGATTCTTTATTTTAGTTAAGTAATAATCTAACTGCTACTGCCGCCCATGGACATCTAACCAAAATATATACGAAGTTTTTATCTAAAAATAATCACAGGTCAGGTAAATTTTTGCGAGGTTAAGATATTTGCCTCATGTGTAAGACAACCGACATGTACTTTCCTTTCTTCGTAACGCAACAACTGCTTCACACTAGAAATTGATGTGGCGCTAATGTAAATTAAAAAAAAAACAATAATTGAAACCGTTATCAAGAAACTAATGACATATTTATAATAATGTTACAAGAATTATTCGTTTATAACTACATATGAGATAAGTTTACCTGTGTAATAAGATAAATCTTGACTAGTTCATTAATATTAACGTTTTTCTCGAAAACTGTACAATACCAATAAATCGTGATCACAGTTGAGGAAAGTCTTCAAACACGTGTCTATGACATAATATATACCTATAATATATTGATAGATGTCAGCCGATGAAAAAATGAAATCACGTCACCGGCTGTCTATATAAAGGGAAACGCACCCGTTATAAAATGCAGTCTTTATAATAATTTATCCCGCGCGGTAGCTACTCTGCCCGATTTTGGTTATAAATTTGGTGTTTACCATTATAGTAAATTTTTAGTTTAATAGTATTTATCAGTTCAGATTATTTTGTTTAAAAATATTTAAGTTAATAAATGTCATTCTTTAAACCCTTTTTTATTCTGATTCCTAAAATCAGAATTGGGATAGGATCCGCGTACCCACATAAATTCAAATAAACATTTTCGTTAATGTAAAATACTACGCGTTTTAAACATTAGTATCCGTAAAGCGATTAAAATGGATAGGCCGTGTCGCGCCAGTTATACTCCGAGTTTAAGTCCGCGTAGGAGACGCTCGCAATATTCACGAAGCCCACTGCGACGTTTGCGTAGGTCACCGCGCCGTTCGCGAGGAACATCAAGCCGCTCACGAACTCAATCACCACTCTTGCAAGATCGTTCACGTCACTTACGTGGACCATCGATACGATTTACGCGATCTCGTAGTCGTGACGGTGATCATCAACGTCGTCGTGACAACAGGTGTCGCAGCCGAAATCATGACTGGTCAAATCACCGTCGTGAAAATAGTCTTGTGACCGTCGGGGCTGTGACTCATGGGATACCATCATGTCACGTCTTCAGGCTCTGGAGACACACACACAAACGGTGGGTTCAACAGGTCCTGCAAATGGGGCCGACCAAATTGTGGCCGCTATTGAGTCGTTAAAAATGTAAGTACTTACAAGTATGTTTCAAATTTCGATACTAGCTTGCATGATGTGGATTTATGGTTTAGCGAGGTGGAAAGAGCTAAGGTGGCTAATCGATGGGATGATCAAGAATGCTTGTCTCGCGTTGGAGGCTGTCTAAAGGGGGATGCTAGGGTGTGGTTGGATGAATGGGTCACTAGTGACAGATCTTGGAGTAATTTTAAAGCTGATTTCAAGCCATTGTGTGTAAAAAGGGTAGACATGGCCAGCATTCTGTTTGATGTTATGTGCACTGACTCTGATAAGTTTCATACTTATGCTGATTACGCACGCAAATGCATGTTACGTTTACGTATTGTCAAAGGCATTAGTGATGAACTCATTACGGCTATTGTCCTTCGCGGCATTAAGGATCCACATGTTAAAGCATCTGCTATAAATGCTAACCTCACCCCAAACGATCTAGTGTATTATCTTTCAACATTTATTAAACCCAGCGCTTCAATAAGTGATTCAAACACTCGTGTAAATAACCGCCCGGTTACGGACAAGGACAAAATAAAAAGAACATTCCGATCTGACCAACGGAAGTGTTTTTTTATGTAGTGAATTGGGTCATAGGATCGCTAGCTGCCCTAAGAAGGTAAAACCAAACAGTTTAACTATTCCTTTTAAAAGTGAATTTAATAAGGGAAAAAATCAAGGCTTAACTCTTTCTTGTACCTACTGTAAAAAAATGGGTCATGATATTAGTAGTTGTTTCGCGAAGCAACGTTCACAACAACGCAATAGTAATAATGTAAACTTTTGCGCCAATAAATCTCAACCGCACCGATGTTGTGACCGGTATAATCCAAGGCATACCTGTGGATATTTTAATAGATAGTGGCGCTATAGGTGTATCACTTATATCTTTATCTGTGGTAAAACATTTAGAATGTCAACAGAAATCTACACACCAACAACTTAAGGGCGTAGGAGAGTCGATAACTTACGTAAACTCCTATGTTACTCTTGTTATTGAATTAGAAGACATATCGGTAGAGGTAGACTTGTTGGTAGTACCCAATGAGTGTATGAATGCTCCTGTTATTATAGGCACAGATGTACTTAACCGCGAGGGTGTTACTTATATCAGGACAAACCATTCACAACGAATAATACACGATTCTAAACTCAAACATGTTTCAGCTATACAGGTGAATGAGCTATCTCAAGTAAAGACTTCTATAACAGGTGACGATTTAAAAGCTTTAGTAAGTATTTTAAATAATTTTTCGGACTATATGATCTCTGGGACAGCAACATCTACCGTTAATACAGGAGTAATGCGTATACGAGTTAATAGTGACACCCCAGTGCATTATCGTCCTTACAAGATGCCGTATGAGGAAAAATTAAAGGTACGTAGTATTATAGAAGACCTTCTCTCTAAGGGTATCATCATACGTGAATCGGAGTCACCTTATTCAAGCCCTGTCTTATTAGTTAAAAAGAAAGATGGCTCCGACCGTATGTGTGCTGATTTTCGCGCATTAAATAGAATTACAGTCAAAGATCGATTCCCGCTGCCCCTTATCGACGACCATATCGATCGTCTGGGGAAAGGCAAGTATTTCACTACGTTGGATATGGCGACTGGGTTTCACCAAATTCAGTTAGACGAAGCTTCTATTCCATTAACAGGTTTCGTAACGCCGAAAGGACATTATGAATATGTAAAAATGCCTTTCGGACTATCAAATGCACCTGTAGTTTACCAACGCATTATTAGTAAAACTCTGCGTAACCTAATCAATGATGGAAATGTGTTAGTGTACATAGATGACTGTTTAATTCTTTCATCCTCCATTGAGGAAGGTTTACAGATTCTAGAAAAGGTATTGTCAGTTCTCACAAGAGCTGGTTTTTCTATTAATTTAAAAAAGTGTTCATTCTTGTGCAATGAGATTGAGTATCTGGGTCGTGTAATCTCTAATGGGCGGGTTAAACCAGCTAAAAGTAAAATTTAAGCTCTTGTAAATTCTCCTGTTCCACAAAACCCAAAACAAGTTAGACAATTCCTGGGTTTAGCAGGGTATTTTCGAAAATATATTTGTAACTATTCGATGAGAACTACCTGCATAGCACGCTTAACGTGTAAAAATGTAACTTTCCATTGGGGTACTGAGCAGGAGCGGGTTCGCCAGGATATAATTAAAATTTTGACTGACGAACCGGTTCTTGTAATATTTGATCCAACCTTAGCCACTGAAGTCCACACGGACGCAAGTAGTTTGGGTTATGGCGCGATCTTACAACAGCTTCATAAGGATGGTAATCGTCATGTGGTAGCTTATTATAGTCAGGTAACGAAGGGAGCCGAAGCGAAATACCATTCTTATGAACTCGAAACACTAGCGGTAGTTAAAGCTCTCAAACATTTTAGACATTATTTAATTGGTGTGCATTTTACAATAGTTACTGACTGTAAGGCTCTTAAGGCCACACAAAATAAGCGTGATTTGTTACCGCGTGTGGCAAGATGGTGGATCTTCTTACAAGATTATAATTTTGATATTTCATATCGGAAGGGAACCATGATGCCACACGTGGATTATCTTAGTCGTAATCCTTGCAATGTAAACAGTATTCAACGTCCCCGTAACTGGGCGCAGATTGCTCAAGCAGGGGACAAGGAGACTCAAACTTTGCTCCAATCCTTAGAACAAGGTCTACTAGACCCAAAACGCTATGTTAAACAAAATGACATTCTTTATTACAAGTATACTCCTGTTGACGAGGATACAAGAATTCTATGTTACATACCGAATGGTCATCGTTTGAGTCTGCTTCGTATTTTCCATGACGAACATAGTCACATTAATTCTGATAAAGTTATAGATCTGATACTTCGACACTTTTGGTTTCCGGGCCTTAGGTCATTTGTTGTGAAATATATAGCTCATTGTATAACATGCATCGCCCACAAGCGAGTACCATGTGCGCCTTTACAACCCATAGCCTCTTGGAATAAATCGAGTGTTCCATTTGATACTTTACATGTCGATGTATTGGGTCCTTTTCCTCAATGTAACGAATATAAGTATGTCATGCTTGTGGTCGACGCATTTACTAAATATTGTTTTTTTTTAATGCCTATATCTCGTCAAGATGTAGAAGAACTAAAAAGAGTATTTAAACTTGTTATCTCTATGTTTGGAACACCAAAGTTAATAATAACAGATAGGGGAAGGATGTTTGAATCAACGAGTTTTAAATCATGGATACAGCTTCTAGGCCTACAGCTACATTACATTACGCCAGAAATGCACCAAGAAAATGGCCAGGCGGAACGTTATATTCGCACCGTACTTAATATGCTTCGAATCGTGGTTAATCACGAGAAGGATATGTGGGCTGACAAGATCTGGCAGTTGCAGCTTATCCTAAATTTGACAAAGCAGAAAACAACTCAAGCCTCTGCTTTAAACTTATTAATCGGTTATGAAAGTGCCACTCCAGCTATACGAGCTCTAGTAAGAGATGTTGCAGTTAATCCTTTAATGGCTAACCGTGAAGCTCATCGAGAACTGCTGAGGCAAAGGACGGCCGAACGGTTGAGAAGGAATCAAATTTCTCAAGATGAAGCTGTCAATCAGAACCGGCGATCTCCTCGTATATTTCAAGAGGATGATATGGTATTTGTCATCAAATACGCACAGTCTCAGGGGAAATTAGATCCTGGAATGAGAGGACCTTATAAGGTCATCAGAGTCCTTCCAAATGACCGATACGAACTAAAACTCATTGCTGGTGCGTATGGCAAGACAACATACGCTGCTTCTCAGTTCATGGTTCCTTGGAGGGGCGAGTGGACCCCTGAAACGTGTGCTGCCTTCTTTGAAAGTGAGTGGTACCTTTATACATGATAAATAAGCCATCACTGTGAGCGCGATAGTCCTACAGTGTATGGGGGTTTTTATTCTATTACTGCGAGAGCGTAGCCTGCAGTATGTGTGGTCAGTCATTGCGAGCGCGTTAGACCTGCAATGCATAGAAAATTCCACTGCGAGAGCGTTGCCTGTTGTGTGAATTTCCAGACACTGTGAAGGCGATTGTCCTACAGTGTGCAGTGTGTACAAAACTGTTTATGTTTATAAACCTACTGCAAGAACATCTACATGTAGTGTGAATTTTGAGTCTCTAATTTATTTATTTCCTTTTATAGGTGTATTTTAAAAAAAAACAATGTTTTTAACAACCATATCATAGCCGAAATTAACAAAAACTTAACCACTGTGGCTTTAAACTTAATGCAACACTAATGATGTTTACTTTCACTCATTTACAGCTTCTTACGATAATGACAATGGCGGCGACCTTTCTGAGAACCATGATGATGTGCGGCCTGGGCCATCCGGAATCCACAACTGAGGGCGGCCACGGGTGGCCGTTGTCGTCTTTTCCTGTGCTCATCCTGACGAGGACGTCAGAGTGTCAGGAGAAGCCGTGATAGATGTCAGCCGATGAAAAAATGAAATCACGTCACCGGCTGTCTATATAAAGGGAAACGCACCCGTTATAAAATGCAGTCTTTATAATAATTTATCCCGCGCGGTAGCTACTCTGCCCGATTTTGGTTATAAATTTGGTGTTTACCATTATAGTAAATTTTTAGTTTAATAGTATTTATCAGTTCAGATTATTTTGTTTAAAAATATTTAAGTTAATAAATGTCATTCTTTAAACCCTTTTTTATTCTGATACCTAAAAATATAATATAAGTTTATTACGAAACATTTACAACATAATTAATGCGTCAATTCTACGGTTCAATAAAACAATAGTAAAACGTAGCGATAAATGACGAATTGTGCCGTTAAAGAAAAGTAAGCATTCGTATTCATGACGACAACGGAGACGGATTATTAAAGAAACTCCATGTGTTATGTCGTATTAAATTTACTTGCACAAAAGAAAATTCGAGTTGACTTCAATTATAAGAGAGTGGTAGGATCCTTTGTGGCTAGATTTCGGTCGCACTGCCACATCTATTTCTGCCTTTCTATATAAGAGTAAAGTAGCAAACGAGCATGTACTCCATCCAGGGAAATGGCTCCTTACGCCCCTGGAAAACTGTATGCAACTTCATATAGACCATAGATATTATATGAAGCCAGTCACAGGTGCCTACTCCTGATGACTAAGATGGTCCCCTCATATGGAAGTAACCCAGCAATCACACCCTTCCATCGAAACATAAAATCATCTTCACGTTGACGACCCGCGTGGCGGAGCAGTTACCATACCGGTCTGACGCACAATGGGTCCCGGGTTCGATTCCCGGCCAGACAGATATCTGAATGATGAGTTTAGATTCGTGTTCTGGGTCTGGGTGTTTGTGTATTCGTCTTGTGTGTGTCCATGGTACCCATGAAACATGTGTGCGTGTGTGTGTTTCACGTTGGAATAAAGTCTGGCGTTGGTACCACCCCGGTCGAATTACACTGGTTCTGCATCCTAGTAAAACTCTTCCTGAATTGTTTATTCCACTTAGTGTCGTTCCATAAGCCCATAAACTACAGGTACATGCTCAATCGTTACTTTACACCTCAAAATGACATCCTGCCATGTTATTGTTTTACTGCAGTCTAACTAAGATAACTCTCTTGTACAAAGGTCTTCATACTGTAATCTTCATTAAAATCTCTAACTGTGCACATTCGCATAAGCGCTAGGAGTAGTTTATGCAACATTTCACGCCCATTTGAGTTAAACCAGAATGTTAGGTCTAAACTGGTTACTGCTGTAAGCTTAGTTCCTACAACTGATATAAGTTATGGCAAGTTATATTTAAGTACTAAAATAGAGCAGTGACAGTCTAATGGTTGTAACTTGCCCTCTCGATCGGGAGGTCCAAGGTTCAAAGCCAGGCACGCACCACAGATTTTTCTAAAATTATGTGGGTCTTAGATATTAATGCTTTTGGTGAAGGAAAACATCGTGGGAAACCCGAGAGTTCTTTAAAAAAAAAGGTCTCGGAAGTGTGTGAATTCGCACTTGGCCAGCGCGGTGGACTATGGCCTAAAACTCTCATTCTGAGAAAAGACCCGTGCCCAACAGTGGGACAATAATGGGTTGGCACCACTAAAATACAATTTGTACGTACGTATCACCCGACATGCAGTGTTCATCTTTAAGTTTTTAACCTTAAGCGTGTTCATAGCACCCACGACTAAGGAGAAAATTCCAGCAATAGGCAATGAGTGTAGAATGCGTTAAATGATTAAAGGTGCAGAATATAAATGTTTTACTTTGTCTTCCGCTTTCTAACAGCAGGCGGTTACTTATTTAAACTACTGTTAAAATCATTACGTACAATAATGAAATGACGACTTCCTTTACAGCAGAAATTATATTGATACACCTCTCAAAATAAGGAATATTGTTCTACTTGGAAAAGATAGCTGATTTCCATGAACTGCAATGACCACTTGATATCAATTCATATCCACACACTTAATCTATTATAGTATTTAGGGAAACGCAAGGTCTTCAAGGTGGTAGAACCAGTGTAGTTCGACCGGGGAAGTACCACCGCCACACCTATTTCTAGCGTGAAATATTTCTTGCGTTTCGATAGAAGGGTGTGGTTGCCGGCACACTTTCACATGAGGCGACCATCATAGTCCTCAGGACTAGCAACGCATCTGTGATTGACTTCAGATGGAACCCATGTTCTGTATGAAGTTGATTACAGATGTCCATGGGCGGCAGTGACCACTTACCATCAGGTGGACTGCATGCTCGTTTGCTACTTCAGTCAAATAAAAAAAAACGCGTCCCATACTCTTAATAACTATTTTCAAATAAAAAAAATAAAACAAAACGCACAAGAATTGCCACATAATTCAAATCCTGCACATAAGTGGACTATGCATTTTCTTCCTACTGCAATGTAGGTCACATTGCAGTCAGCGAGAATGTGCTAATCCGCGTAGGTAATACAACGCATATCGTGACCTACTGGGTTACGTATATCATATAGAGCGAGATTTATTACAACCTACACTAGCAATTACTATTTACCTACTGCTTCTAGAACATTCTAAGCGGATGGCCACAAAACATCCGTACCAAAGATCAATCGCTTTGCGCTGCGTCAACTATTCTACTGTACTACTCGTTTAATGGGTCTTCTTAATACCTAGGCTTCTCTTATACGACAGTCGTGATAACGGTAAAAGGCATATTTGGGTCTCGAGGGTATCCTTCTCTTTCTTGCCTGGGCAGATTTCCATGGAGATAAACACCAACCGATACCTTCATTTTTCTTGAAAACATTATAATAATATATAAATATGATATTGTAGAAAGGCAATATTAAAGTGATTACCATCCCCTACAGTTTAGTGGGGAGTAGTTGCGTCAGCGTTGAACGTTGTAAATAATTGTGTCTGATTCTAGGGCCACGAAAATCTGATAATTGTAGTGATGATGATGCTTGGGGCATCAAACGAATATGGTACAGGTAGTAGAACCAGTGTAGTTCAACAGGGGAAGTACCACCGCCACACCTATATCTAGCGTGAAGCATTTCTTGGAACATGGAAGGGTGTGGTTGCCAGCACACTGTTATATGATGCGACCAACATAGGGGAGGAGAACCCTCGGGAGTAACAACGCATCTCTGATTGACTTCAGATAGAACCCTGGTCTATTTCAAGTTGGTTACAGATGTCCATGGGCGGAAATGACCATTTACACAACAAATGGACTGTATGCTCGTTTGCTATTTCAATCAGATAAAAAAAAAATATATTGTGACCAAGTAGTCTAAAAGTTACAAATAGGGATTGGAGTGACTGTTCGCTACTCGTGGGCATAGCGCCCCTAATGTTCTGAATCACGCTATTGACGTTTTGCATGTGTTTTAAATAACTATCAGTAGCTTCACGGCCATTTCTGCATCGCTTCTCCTAAATTGGTTGGAGACCTTTCTATCCCAAGGCTTTCCATAAAACTTGTTTATAATTATTAGAATGGAACTCAGTTATACATATTTTTGTCGTTTTAAGAAAGATTTACAGGAACAAACATCACTTTACACTTAAAGAGAATTTTACCACATTCCACTCTTCTAAATTGAATGCTTTTTTAATTGATTTGTATGTAAAATATTATATAACATTATTCTTTTATTACAAAGAACCGGACAAAAAGCAAATCATTTTTGGGTTGCTATTTATAAATTGGTCTATAAAACTGGCAGACTGGATCTCGCTGGACTGGATTATGCAATACTGAAGACGTCAAAACATGCAAAAAGCGGTCAACTGAGCAAAAAATCCATTTAACGACATTACCTCATCGCATCATCACAGTTTTATTGTTAACAACGCAAAAGCTATTGTTTTATTTGTGGTTTTATAATTTATATTCTGTGGTAAGTGGGTATGATTCCAAATATAATAAAAAATAGAAATTTAAAAGTTACAGATAACGCTCACTATACATACGATAACACTTGCTATCAAATAAACTGAACATGCTAGTTTGCTACTACAATCTTAAAAAAATGCATTAGGAGACTGCCACACCTATTTCTAGCGTGAAGCATTTTTTGCGTTTCGATGGAAGGGTGTGGTTGCCGGCACACTTTCACATTTTTCATCATCGTCTTCGAGAGCAGCAGCAACGCATCTGTGATTGACTTCATATGGAAACCATGTTCGGAATGAAGTTGATTACAGATGTCCTTGGAAGGCAGTGACCGCTCGCCATCGGGTGCACTACATGCTCGTTTCCAACTTCAGTCAGGAAAAAAAAGGAGGCATGCGAGAAAATGCAGCTGGATTATGAATCATGTCGCATGTTGGCATAAGAGTTCAATATATTCGTAGCATACATGACGTAGCTACATGACCAAATTATACGGGAAACGAACCATATTTCCGATTATTAAAGTAGATTAGGGAAACGTGTTTGGATGTTGGCTCTTTTTTCATATGAAGCGATCTCGGTATCTAAGGTTGACTTCAAATACCCCTCTTCTAGAAGACGTTGCTTACAGATATCCGGTCAGATTTGACCACTTACCATCAGATAGCCTAGAATCGTTTACTACTTAAATCTTATAAAAAAAGTTATTCCCCTAACACGAATTTTATCAAAAAAGAATATACGGCGCCATAAAAGTCGCATTCGTTGACGTTATCGTCCAAGGAATTACGCTCGCGATAGGTGGCGATAGCATCGGATTAGATAAGGTGGATCATATCAATCCAAAGTCAATGTCAGCTGCCTTGGCTAAACTTCCGTGAAACCATTTTGTTTTATGTAATAGATATAAACTATCCGTGTGATACATATACTCGTATTATGTTTTTTAACCAACATCCCAAAGGAAATAAGTTATCTATTCGTCATGTATATTTTTTTTAGTTACAGATAAGTAAATAAACGGGAGCAGAAATAATCAATGGTAGAATCTCTTTTCTATCAATCGAGGGTCAGAGGTTCTAGCCCAGGCAGGCACCACAGAACGTGCTAAAATTATATGCATAATAAAAAATAATTTTAACTGCTTTGAGCGAGGAAACTTATGCACCTGGGGTTCACTAAAAAAAAAGGTGTGTAGGTGTGGGAAGTCTTTGAACCCGCACTTTAGCATCGCGATGGATTGTTGTCTAAAACCTTCTCATTCTGAGGGAAAAGCCGAGCCCAGCAGTGGATCAGCCGATAAAACTCGTAGTTAGACTGCGAAGGAATCGCTTACACATATATTCCTGACTAAAACGGCAAAATCAAGTGCTGCTATGTCAGAGCGCTGCCATGTCAGAGCGCTACTATGTGCTTCTATGTGAAAGAAAGGTACTTAAATAGGCTTTTCAATAAAGTCCGGAGGAGTAGCAACATATCTGTGACCACACTCAGGTAAGACTACAATTCAATCTCTATCTTGAGTCTGAAGTGGCAAGCGTCACCAGTTGGTAGAACCAGTGAAGGTCGACCTGGGATGTTGCGCCGCTTTAAGTGAAAAACCTAGTTCTGGCGTTTTGGTGAAAGCGTGGGTATGACGGCTCAGCTTCGTATAAGCCGACTTAGTTACCAATGTATTTGTAGGTATCTTCTGATAAAACTCCTATTTTATATAAATTTGATTACACTTTTCCATAGACAGCATGCGCGGCGTTAGCATGCAAATCGATTTTTTTTTATCTGATCGAAGTGCAAACGAGCAAGCAGTCCACCTGATGGTAAGTGGTCACTGTCGCCCATGGACACCTGTAAGCAACTTCAAATAGAACATTGGTAGAACCCATCTGAAGCGAATCACAGATGCATTGCTACTCCCGAGGACTAAGATGGTCGCCTCATATAAAAGTGTGCCGACAACCACGTCCTTCCATCGAAACGCAAAATAAAGCTTCACGCTAGAAATACATGTGTCGGTGCTACTTCCCCGGTTGAACTACACTGGTTCTATCACCTGCCAAAACCTGCCAAATGGAACGCCTCTAGTAAGGTTTCCTTTCATATCAATAATACTCATATTATTAGGTAGTCATAGGTGTGGCGTTGGTGTCCCCGGAGTCAATCCAAGAACTACCGTTGGGAAACTTATAAAAAATCCCCAAAGACATGATCAGTAGTAACGGTAACATAAAACAGTATTTAATTAATAGTAGTTTAATGTCATCGCAACTAACGTACATAAATATCATAAGTATTATAGGTATACACACATTGACTTATTAGTGGGTAATTTCCACTTCTAGGAGATTCTTAGATAAGCGAATTTCGCCTTGTAATTATTTTTACTAATTTCCCCAGTCCTACATTCGTTAAGCTGCGCTCTATAATCTTAATCTGTTTATTGGTGACAATAGGGCAAGATTAATTAGTAATTGGGGCCGTCAGACTTTCATTATTAAGCCGATTAGGTGTGTTTACATGTTTACAAGTGTACCTACGAAAGATGAAATGGGGACAGCGTCTCCACTACGCTAAACATCAGTTTTTTTGTTTATTTTTATGACAGTGTGTAGATAAGTAGGAGCAGTGATAGCCTAATGGTTAACGTGCAAAACGTGCCCTCTCGATCGGGAGGTCCGAGATTCAAACTCAGGCACGCACCACTGATTTATGTGCGTATTATACTTTAATTATCATTGCTTTTCGGTGAAGGAAAACATCGTGAGGAAACCTACACACCCGAGAGTACTTTTTAAAAAAAAAAGTTCTCGGAGGTGTGTGAAGTCCACCAATTCGCACTTGGTCAGCGCGGTGGACTATGGCCTAAGCTCTCTCATTCCGAGAGAAGACCCGTGCCCAGCAGTGGGACAGTAATGGATTGACGACGTGTAGATAAGTTACTGCCGTCCATCTGTCAGTATCTAGACAGACATCTGTCAGTATTTTCACATAAAATAGGGATTCTATCTGAAGTCAATCACAGATGCGTTTTACTTCTGAGGACTAAGATGTTCGCCCAATAAAAAGTGAGCCACACCACACACGACCACAACCACTGAGAGAACTGTTTCGCGCTAGAAATAGGTGCTTGTGCAAATGCTCTTAATGAAAGCGGTATAAATCTGATTACTAAATTGACTTCTTTTACCAAAATTAATAGAAAAATGGTGATTTCTCGATAGCAGTTTGTTTTTGTCAAAGACTTTCTAAATGTCTATCGTCAAATCTTCGTATTACATAGAGATCTATCAAGAGATCGCTGTTTTCCTAATATTTTTGGTAGTAGTAGTAGTAAATTTGACATAAATCATATTTACCTTTTTTTCCTAAAGAAGTATAGGTATTTATTTTAATATATGTCGCAGAATCCAATGGATTGTTATCTGAATGGACGCCATTGTCGTCCAACATCTCGATATTTGTTTAATTCTCAATCAGTGTACGTATTTATTGACAAAACCATCACAAGCGCTATTGACTGATTCCCTGACATTGACAACTGCCGTAGCAATATTCTTTTAATATCAATGAGGTCGTATACCATAGTAAATTGATTAATTATCTCTAACACGGCCATTCTGATACTCAACGCGCTCTCGCGTTGCTTCTTGTCGTCACATACAGCGTAGATGCCACAGCACTTATGTACCTAACGTACTGTTATAGATGCTCTATGTTCTCTTATTTACTGACTCCTCACTCCTGCTTTATCATACTCAGCATTTATTCTCCTTCCCCTTCGTCGATACATCCAGACCATACAGTTAGTCATTCCAACATCCTAACCAACCGGTCGTATCGTCACAAATAAAATCTTTTTTTTCTTAAACCCTTTAAACCCGAGGGTCGTATCAGTACAAGCAAAGCGTTAAGGCTTTCAGCATTGTTCAGGGGCTGCACTTGGAACACATTGCAAAGCGTGTTAGCTTTCAACATCAACCTTGGATCAAGACATATTTGAGCCGAACTTCACTGCAAAGCGTCGTAGCTTTCAGCAGAGAGTGAAGGCAAAGCGTTAAAGCTTTCAGCCCACCGTAAAATAAAGTGTAGCAGCTTTCAGCAAAACACCAGGACAAAGCGTAAAGGCTTTCAATCCATACTTCAATAAAGCGTAGCAGATTTTAGAAAAACACCAGGACAAAGCGTAAAGGCTTTCAATCCTTCCTTCGATAACATAGCAGCTCTTGGTTTAAATAAAGCATTTTATCAATCATTAACGAACATAAGCGTTTTATTAACGGAAGTTTACGTTCAACAAACAAATAAGAAACAAATAAAATAATTGAGTTATCATTTCAATTCAAAACAGTGATAACTTAATTCAATACAGCAAATCAATTAAAAATTGGCACACCAAATTAAAATACCAAACTTTTCAGGTGCAATTTTCTCCATAGTTAAACAAATCTTATCCGTCATGGATCCTACAGGATCAAGATATTCTGAGGTACAGATATTGAGTCACTCCTGAGATATCAGTTCAACCATGAAACGCTCAGATCTTAATTATTTTACATGAGCAATAAAGGCAAAAACTCCTCATTTAGCTTAATAATTATTCGGGGTTTCTTTATGAACTAGAATTAGGTTACAAATGGATAAACAGCGAGTAAATCAGCGTTACAACAATTTTTTTTTCTTTCGTTAACCGCTCGTCCATCCTACTCTTAGCCGACTGTCTTATTTCGAAATATTGCCTTAGATTCTTAATTTCAGGTAACGTATTTAAATTTCTATCAAGTGTCACAAATTATCAGGCCAATTATTAAGTAAATCTATTCATACCTTGACGTCCGTTGGTGCCGTAAGTTACGATTTTTTCGGGATTTTTAAGCTTAATTTGCATCGATCCCGTATTAACGGTAGTATCAGAATTTCCACTAGCAAAATTATTCTTGTATTTCGTCAATATGGCCTATCAATATCGTTAGGCTCGGTCAAATCAGTATTAATTTTATCTAACTCTGTATCTGTGTTAAAAGATTGACTTATATTGACACTAACATTGCGTACAATCTTTGCAGTCTCTTTACCGAGAGTGAATATTGAACCAGGGGTCTTAAATAGCTCTCTACCTAAAACTATGTCGTATGGGAGCAAATGTGAATCAACAATCACAAAAGTAACCTCGGTATGAAACCCAAAGATTCATTAGAGGATGAACAGACATTGACCAATTTAGTTTGCAATTTAGAACCTTTTATATCTTTTGACTTTTCTTCGCGTTGCTTTGTAAAACAAGTAGATTCTGAATGTCCAATTTTGTGGCAGTAAGAACATTGTTTCACATTTGACTTATTACTAGATCTATCGACCGACGCGCGAGAACGAGTGCTCTCATTATTATTTTTACTAAGCAAAAGTAAACAGTTCCGTCTCAAATGCCCCGTCTTATTACATTAATTGCAGCGACGCTCGATATAAATACCTCTCCTACTCTTGCACCCTTAGGAGTCTCACTTTCACTTCGCGTCTTATCGGAATGTCGCTTAAAATATTTAATTTTAGCGTACGTATTCAAATGCCTATCAAGTGCCAAAAAACTTGTAGGCGTATTTTTAAGTAAATCTGTACGTACCTGAACGTCCGTGATGCCAACGATCACAACCTCAATCTTTTTGAACTCACCCCAACCGGTGTCCAACCTGTCTATCAGCGCTACCTTGTTGGTAGAATACTCGATGTAAGTCGCTTGT
This sequence comes from Spicauda simplicius, assembly GCA_949699795.1. NCBI lineage: Eukaryota > Metazoa > Arthropoda > Insecta > Lepidoptera > Hesperiidae > Spicauda > Spicauda simplicius. The sequence continues at coordinate 1,390,332 of OX453081.1, read as the reverse complement.
TCACTCGTGTACTCCACCATGTCGCGAAACAAGTCATAAAACCTCCTAGTAGAAATAAACTGCTGAGTGAGTCGCTCCTTCAATTCTTCCCAAGTCTTGCTCAACGGATATGAACGCGCAGCCCATTTCTTAGCACGTCCTCGCAAGCGAATGAATGCAGCGTTCCTGGTTTCATAATCTGTCCACGAGTTGTTTTTCATATGAAGTTCAATCTCGTCGCACCACTGAAACGTCGCAGCAGTGAACTGACAATCGTCTGGATCAAATGATGGTAGATAAATCTCGTTCGCCTTCAGCTTCCTGGAATCGGCATCGCTTATAGATTTCCGATTACTCTTTAAGTTCGCCATCATATTTCGGAAAAACATAGCCCATGTTTCGCGTGAGGGTGCGCCATGTCCTTCGTTATTAGACGACGATGCACCCGTCGGATTATTTTTTGAGCATCTTGTTCTGAGCAAAAATATTGTTGAATTTGAGTAGCGGGTATCGCGGTAGGCACGTGGGATGATTTATCAATCGATCCCACCGCTGCTGTCGCAGAATCCAATGGATTGTTATCTGAATGGTCGCCATTGTGGTCCAACATATCGATATTTGTTTAATTCTCAATCAGTGTACGTATTTATTGACAAAACCATCACAAGCGCTATTGACTGATTCCCTGACATTGACAACTGCCGTAGCAATATTCTTTTAATATCAATGAGGTCGTATACCATAGTAAATTGATTAATTATCTCTAACATATATATATAATTTTTTTTTATAACCCCTCACCGATATACAGAATTGTTAATTATATCGATCAAATATCGAGTAAACTCGCATCGAGTCGATGCCTCAGCGCATACAGCCAATCCAGTCGTTATCGATTTGTTGCTTGTTTCGCCTATGACCGGTCCTCAACGAGTAGTCGCGGAGCGATTGTTTAGTCGATGCAATACACATCGAACTGATTGAACTGCTGCTCGATAGTTGTACAATCATTTAACAAATGCTCGATGTTGTTTTTTATTCTTTGCTTCAGTAAATATTTAGTTGGTTTTTGTTTGGTTCGAGTCCTTTTTGTTTCTCGCCGGTGTTTTTCAGACCTTTTCTATTTTCGTTAACCTAGATTACGTCACAGCTTTTAGTCCCTCCCCCTAAACAAAGCCTTTACTACTATGGGTAGTCCGAACAAATTAAACCCCAAGGATATATATGGTTCTTTTATAAAAATATAGATATCTCCCCCTCCCCTCTTCCCTATATCTAAATATCACATACTTCAGATAATAGATGACCAGACAAGATCGAGACATACAATTACTTACATATTATATCAAGGATGTCTGACTGGTGTGTGCATCTCTTTCTCTCGTATATCTCCGTCTCTATCGTTTAAACTCTTCCGGCTATACCTGATGCCGTAGGGAGCTATTGTCTTAAATAACACCTATTACTCTGATATATAGCGCATACATTGTATGTTCTCCCACGTGTAGTTGAGATAACTCAACCTAATAGCTAGTCCTGATTTCTGAGGAATATATACCTAGATATTGATCAGGAATCAAGACGATTTAAACAATAATAGAGGATGCATTTTTAAGAGCTGGGCACGGGTATTCCCTTTGATTGAGAGTTATAGGCCATAGTCCACCACGCTGGCCAAGTGTGACTTCGTATTCGTCACACACTTTTGAGACCTCTTTATTAAAAGGTGTGTAGGTTTCCTCACGATGTTTCCCTTCACTGTAAAGCAGTAATAATTAATTTCTAATACGCACATAATTTTAGTAAAATCAGTGGTGCGATTTGAACCTTCCGATCGGGAGAAAAAGATTCAACCACTGCTGCTAAGTTAAAATACGAGCATGCAATCCATCTGAAGTCAATTTCAGATAAAACAGAGGTTCTATCTGAAATCAATCACAGATGCGTTGCTCTTTTTGAGAACTTGTCGCCTCACGTATAAATGAACCGGAAACCACACCCTTACATCGAAACACGATAAATGTTTCGCGTTACAAATAGGTGTGGCGGTGGTATTTCCCCGTTCGAAACATATTTGTTCTACCACCTGGCAACACGGCACATGTAGATACATGTGCCGTGTAGTGAAACCAGTTAGTTTCACACACGGCACATAGTATAACACAAAGTCGCTTCCCGCTGTCTGTCCCTATGTATGGTGACAGTAGAGCAAGATTTTAAAACCCTTTAAAACTTTAAAACTACGCTACGGATTTTAATGCAGTTTTTTTTTAATAGATAGAGTGATTCAAGAGGAAGGTTTTTATGTATAATGCAAGCATATAGTGGAGGAACGCTGATAATTTTAGATTTTTGACTTTTAGGCGGAACGAAGTTCGCCGGGTCAGCTAATTTTTGTATAAGTCTGAAGCAGCAAACGAACATGCAGTTCATCTGATGGTAAGGGGCCACTGCTGCTCATAGACATCTGTAAGCAACTTCATACGAACAAGGGTTTTACTTTAAGTCAATCACAGATCTGTAGCTACTCACGAGGACTAAGATATAAAGTGTTTTTTTAACCCGAAAGATTGTTAAGATGATTGTGTAGTTGTTACTCTTTCACGCATAAACTAACTGATATCGATGAAGTTGTCATACACATAGTTTATGATCTGGATTAACTCATAAGATACGCATAATCATTCTACACGTGACCGAAGCGGAAACAACCAGCTAGGTAGTAGAATCAGTGTAGTTCGACCGGGGAAGTTCCACCGCCACACCTATTTCTAGCGTGAAGCATTTCTTGCGCGAGATGGAAGGGTGTGGTTGCCGGCACACTTTCACATGAGGCGACCATCATAGTCCTCGGGAGTAGCAACGCAGCTGTGATTGTCTTCAGATAGAACCCATGTTCTGTATAAAGTTGATTACAGATGTCCATGAGCGGCAGTGACCACTTACCATCAGGTGGACTGCATGCTCGTTTGCTACTTCAGCCAGATAAAAAAAACACGTGACTGAAGCGGGAATAACCCAGAATGTTTATAATGTTAAATTAATGAAATTCATAATTTTACATCCGAATTTATTTGTTCGTCCTATAATATCGGTACATTTACTTCTGGACATACTGCCGAAGCTATTATTTATTGACAACCTGCGTAGCAAAGCAGTGAACATATCGGTCTGACACACGTGGGTTCTGGGTCTGATTCCCGGCCACACAGGTATCTGAATGATGAATTTTGATTTTTGTTCTGAGTCTGGGTGTTTGTGTTCTTGTCTTTGCATGTCCATGGCAACCACGACTCAGGAGACAATCCTAGTGGCTAGTGTAGAAAGTGATAATATAAGTGTTATTATTATACTATCAATTTTATGCGCTACTTTGGCTGTTTTGGTAAATATCTTACAAGCGGCATACCAAATTCAATTACCCCTACACTACAACCCTACTTACAAATAATAGCAAAATCAGTACGCACTAACAAAAAGACTAAAAATATATGTGTGCTTAATTACTTATACATATATACGCGAAAAATTTATAGCTCATCTCTATTATGACCATTAAAACTGGTTCCTTGTTTTGATGTCGTAAAAATAAAAGTGATGTATTTATTAGCATAGTTTCTCATCGACGTATCGCTGCGTTACACAAAAATCCCCACAATGTAAAATTCTTCAATCGAAATTCAAAATACCTAATTATATCCAAAATAAGATCTGAAATTGTAAATTTTGTTTTCTAACTGAACTGTGATAATTGACGTTAACTCTACTCATTAAAAATATATGAACAAAAAGGTTTTTATTTGCGTTCATGCTTACAATTTTTTATTATCACATTGAAGTAGGAAACAAGCATGCAAGCTACCTGTTGGTAAGTGGCCACTGCAGCTCATGGACATCTAAAAGCAACTTCGTACAGAACAGTCACGCAGTCATGTGTTGCTACTCCGGAAGACCAAGATGGTCGCCTCATAAAAGTGAACCGGCGACCACATACTTCCCCCAAAACACAGAACGATATATGCTTCTTGTACAGCCAAATATAAGCTAACTTTTATAACCAATGTAAAAATGTACAAACAATATGGAAATGAAAAAGATATACAAAGAAAACAGACAAACCCACTTGGTTTCTTGCCGGATCTTCTCATTTGAGGTCGTGTTCCGATCCGGTGGTAGTGTAAAAAAAATATATGTAACTGACAATTTGTAAGTGCCCCCGTAAAATAAAAACATTTCATTTCATTTCATAGGTTTAGCGGTTGTACCTCCCCGGTCGAACTACACTAGTTCTACCAATTAGCTATCCTTTTAATTCATATTTTTAAATAGGTAATTTCGTTAAATTGGCGTTTATGTTCTCATCAATCCATTATTGGGCACGGGTCTTCTCTCAGAATGAGATAGTTTAGGCCATAGTCCACCGCGCTGGCCAAGTGCGAATTGGTGGACTTCACACACCTCCGAGAACTTTTTTTTTTATAAAGAACTCTCGGGTGTGTAGGTTTCCTCACGATGTTTTCCTTCACCGAAAAGCAATGATAATTAATTTCTAATACGCACATAATTTTAGAAAAATCTGTGGTGCGTGCCTGGGTTTGAACCTCGGACCTCCCGATCGAGAGGGCAAATTTCAACCATTAGGCTATCACTGCTTTGCGTTTATGTATTGTATTATTACTTAATCTAACCAACGATAAAAATAACTAACGTAACGTCGAAACGCAAATTCACGTGTTCATAATAATAGTTTTAAAAGATTCATTAAAACAATGAAGTCGTAAAACTTACAGTAATTAACTTTTGAAGTTGTAAAATACACGTCATTATGTTTTAACATGTACTTAGTTACCTAATTAACATTCTAATGACTTCACGGAGAATAATCTCCACTGGTAATTGCTAGAAATTTATTTTTGAGTATTTGCAATTTGCAACTTCAAACTACACTAAAACTGACATAAAGTTAACGTTCAAAATGAATTTAGAGATACTTCATTTCGCTGCTTTGAATTAACACCAAAATTCATCACTACATATTATAAAACAAGTCGCTTCTCGCTGTCTGTCCCTATGTACGCTTAGATCTTGAAAACTGCGCTACGGATTTTAATGTCGATTTTTTTAATACATAGAGTGATTCAAGAGGTAGGTTTTTATGTTTAATACACTTAACGTACTTATAATATAGTAGAGAAACACTCATAATTTTGTATTTTTTTACTTTTAGACGGAACGAAGTTCACCGGGTCCACTGTGTATTATAAATTGGCGATACACTTTTATCAAAAAAGACGATAACATCGTCTTTATGTGTTAAAACTCGCGTAAACTTTTCAATGAATGCAGTTGATTTTTTTTATATTTCAAGTTAATTCATCTTAAAAATATTTTTACTTGGCTGTCCCTTAAAGTAAGCGTTTCTGAGTTGTTTTAATTACTTTATGGTTCAATCCAAGTAGCAATTTGCAGATAAAGCGGGTAAAAGTTTATCACGATGATGAGTTTAAATTTCACACTTAATAACTTGTAAATATAAAATTCGTCCTTGCTGATAAAATAATTCGTATCTGATTACGGTAATAGTTCCGTTTATTAAAGCAGTAAAGGTGGTAAAACCCTTTTTGGTTTAACTTTGGTAACACCACCGTTACTTTCGTTGTGACAGTTATAGTTAAACAATGCTGTACTGTATCTTCTAATATATAAAATTCTAGTGTCACAATGTTCGTTCCAGTACTCCTCCGAAACGGCTGGACCGATTTTCATGAAATTTTTTGAGCATATTAAGTAGGTCAACATCTATTTTTCATACCCCTAAGTGATAAGGGTTGTCCACCTTTAACATTAAAAAAAAAATTATAGTCTTTTTATAACACGAAAGTAGCAATCGAGCTTGTAGTCGAGCTACGAGCTAACTCTAGCAAATCGGACTTGGTCAATGCGGTGGACTATGAAAACATTCTGAGACAAGACCAGCAGTAGGACAATATTGGGTTGACGACAATCAACGTATTCTTTTTTAATTGTTAAAGTAAAGGTCTCATACTTTCACTTTAACATTACTTCACAGATTTTGAAGTGAACGTCGCTCCAGCAGGAAAGTAGCACGTAGAGTGATATGAGTGGGACGAATAATTAGTGCCCAATCTGCTGTAAATGTGCGCCAGATAAAAAATTTGTGCGTGTTGTAGTTTTTGAAATAAACGGAAAAAACGATTCCTGCTGGGGTAACGTTGTTCCAGCAGGAAAATTCTAAACGAAAGATCGGAGAGTTAAAAATTGCATATGAGCAGAGAGCTTATATTTGTGCAAATTTGTGCGCTAAAAATATAATTTGTGCGTCTTCAGGTTCTCGAGATATTGCGTTTCCTGCTGCGGTAACGTTTTGCAAAATCGCGTATCTAAAAGACTATTGTATGTGCGCCTGTAGAATAAACATGTACAAATAGCTCTTAATTTGTGCGTATTTGTGACAAAATTAGATTTAAAAAAATACTTATAGTTTTTGAGTAATCACGGTTTTTTCAAAAATCCAAACAGTGTCATAGCTCCTAATAAGAAAACATATAAGGTCACTGAAAACTGCATTCGGTCCGACTTGGCGTGGTTAATTAGCACAAAAAAAAATCAAAAGTGCACATACGTGCATTTTTGGATAATATGAATTAAAGTCAAAAAACGACGTCCTACCTTTGACGTCACCGTTCAAGAAACTGGCTCAGCCTAAGATGTTTGGGAATTAACCAAAAATTAGTGCGTTTAGTCAAATAATATGTAAGATAAATATCCAGTGAGAAATACTTCGCATTAAGTAAATATAAACAAAAAAACAAAACAGACACAAACACTGGTTATACGACCAAATTCGAATGACTATAAAAAAGCGGAGATTTTATACATGCTAATGACCTTCTTAACTTTACTCACTAACCGATTAAAACTTAGTATACTCGAGTACACTGAAGTAGAAAATAGAAAATAAACTTCTTTGTGCGGTAGATTTGTACACGATGAAGTACATAATAAAAAAGAGCTTAATTGTTACTTGGAATATTATTAGTTATCTTCATTCCAAATTTAATTAAAATACATTCAGCACTACAATTCAGCATACATTAGGGCATTTACATTAATAATACGATAATAGTCTTAATTTTTTAATTGGAAACTGATCTGTGATTTTAAATTATACAAGATACAAAAATATAAAGTGTGTGTGTGTTTTTGTACACGCGTTCGAAGTTAAACTTCTTTGGCTTAATATAAGATAAAAATCTTTTTAAAAGTTTTATCTTTCGCATAATTCTACGCTTGGAGAAAAAACGACATTAACAGTAGAAAAAACTAAAATGTTTACTATAGTTAACTTCAGGGTGTCGGATTTACTTGTCAGTGTGCGCGCGCATCGTAAGACTCTTTGTAAGACTCTATTTATTCTCATCATTTTTACCTAGCGCGCCAAAAGAAGTATAACTTTAATAACCCTATGGAACTTTTTGCGTCCGAATAATTTACTTAAGATTTTTCTGTGATCTTATTTATGAATCAAAATTAAAGAAAATATAAATAAGAATTTTCACACATACTAGGTATTTCATTTGATAATTACACAATCCATTTATTATATTTTGTAATTATTTCCCTAGGTCGTATAATTAATTACCAACAAACGTTTGAGCGTGACAGTCCCTGCAATAATACGTTCAAGAAAGAAAGGTCATTAGTATATATGAAACCCCCGCTTTTTTGTAGTCATTCGAATTTGGTCGTATAACCAGCGTTTGTGTTACTGTTTTGTTTTTTGTATATATTTACTTAATGCGAAATATTTCACACTGGAATTTTATCTTACATATTATTTGACTAAACGCACTAATTTTTGGTAAATATCCAAGCAGCTTAGGTTGAGCCAGTTTCTTGAACGGTGACGTCAAAGGTAGGACGTCGTTTTTTGAATTTAATTCATATTATCCAAAAACGCACGTATGTGCACTTTTGATTTTTTTTTGTGCTAATTAACCACGCCAAGACGGACCGAATGCAGTTTTCAGTGACCTTATATGTTTTCTTATTTAGGAGCTATGACACTGTTTGGATTTTTGAAAAAACCGTGATTACTCGAAAACTATAAGAATTTTTTTAAATCTAATTTTGTCACAAATACGCACAAATTAAGAGCTATTTGTACATGTTTATTCTACAGCCGCACATACAATAGTCTTTTTGATACGCGATTTTGCAAAACGTTACCGCAGCAGGAAACGCAATATCTCGAGAACCTGAAGACGCACAAATTATATTTTTAGCGCACAAATTTGCACAAATATAAGCTCTTTGCTCATATGCAATTTTTAACTCTCCGATCTTTCGTTTAGAATTTTCCTGCTGGAACAACGTTACCCCAGCAGGAATCGTTATTTCCGTTTATTTCAAAAACTACAACACGCACAAATTTTTTATCTGGCGCACATTTACAGCAGATTGGGCACTAATTATACGTTCCTTTCATATCACTCTACGTGCTACTTTCCTGCTGGAGCGACGTTCACGATTTTGAACCTAGTAAGTAACACTCTAGGTCATGATAATAGAGGTGTGTTTTTGTACAATCTAATTATTCCGTTTAAAAATGCAATTTTAGTTTTTATACAAATCGGTCACGCAAATCTTTTGAATATTTTCGCTTGTTTTTAGTTTCTAACCATAAACAAACACTTAAATCCTGAATACATAATTACATACTGAACTAAACTACCTAAATCGTAGGGGGTACAAGTACAATCCTTTATTGTCTCACTGCTGGGGACGGGTCTTCTCTCAAAATGAGAGAGTTTTAGGCCATAGTCCACCACGCTGGCCAAGTGAGAATTGGTGGACTAGATCATAAATAAAATATAAAAATAAATAAATAGACATATGTTCTCCAAATAACATATTTTAGCATTCAATTCACTCATCAAGAATGATAACACAATATTATGTAATACTGTCTTATCAACAGAACATTCTCAAATATTTGTTTTATTTTATTGAAGTGGGATACAAATCACGTAGTTAACATTGACCAATAGCTCAGTGGCAATAGTAGTCAAACATGCAAAAGGTTCCAGGTTCAATATTCTAGGGTTGTTAGCGACTAGAGTGCTCGAACCGCTCAGCCAGCAATACCGAGAAGGGCGGTTGCATATTGTCGTAGACACAGGTGCAAGGAGATAGTGACACGTCTCACAAGCGTCATTTTAATCCTTGGAAGTAGGTGTAATATCTATCATTTTCTTTAGATAGAAGCAGTATGAAGTTGCTTACAAATGTCCATGTGCGGCAGTGCCCACTTACTATAACATCAAACAACACTGTTGTGTTCTGGTTTGAAGAGTTTGGTCAAAGAAGAACAAAAAATTCCTACTTCGTGGTCAGGAGTCCCCATAAATTTATAACCAACCTCTAAAAGGACTCATATTCTTAGAGTTAATTAATGTCCTTGTACGACGGATACCATCAGATGGTTTACATGTTCCTTTATTCTCATTATAATAAAAAAAATGCGGAATAAAGGCGTATTTTTCGGTATTAAAGCACTTTCTAATGCTTCGCGTAGTCGTGAAATAAATCTAAGCTGAAACATTAATATAATGTTCACTTGTCATTGTGTGTCCATTGTATTATATTAAAGACAATATGGAACTGTTAATTTGTATATTACACTAGTCTGTCCTAGAAGTCTTACATGTATGTATTTGTCAGTCTATAAAAGTAGACCTTAGTGCTGCACACCACATTTTCCTAATTCTACTTTAAGGAAAATATATAAGGCTAGTGTTTCTATAAAATAATCTATTGAATAAATTATTAAACATGTGACGTAAATTGATAAAATGAAAAGCCTATAAGTGAATTTACAAAATGTCAGTTACATTATCATTCACTACTACCAAATCAAACATGACCGCAACTAAGAAGAACTGGCAAGAAATTTCCTTATTTTATATATATTTTTGTCTTCTGAAGAATGAAAAGTGGCTCTGGTCTCTTGCCATACATTAGGGGAAACAGAAAGCTATATAACTCATGAAAACAACTTACTACCCCATGTGTATATAGTGGAAAGGATATAATGCTAATGTTTCAAAATAGCATTTGTGGGAAATGAGCCTTGAAGTTTCTTGTGGAGAAAAAAATAAGTCGCCTTTATTTTTGGTATGATCATGTTGCGTAGTACTTATGAACTCCCAACAACAAGATCCCTCCAAAAATATAGGTGTATTAGTTTACTGTATGATATGCATTTCACTCATTTAAGCCACAGTGGTGCCTAGCCTATTTACGATAACTAGCTTGTCCCTGTGGCTTTCCCCGCTTTGATCAAGTGTAACATTGTAATGAATATCTCAAACGTCAATCCAGGTCATAAACTGTCCCTGTACCTAATTTCAGGAAATCCATCTAGTAGTTTTTGTGTTATAGAGTAACAAACATATACATAGATCCTTACAAAATTACACATTTATAACTATTAGTCATTTACATGACTATGGCCTAAAACTCCCTCATTCCAAGAGAACACCCGTGCCCAGCAGTGGGACAATAATGAGTTGATGATATACGAAGCATACATAGGGAAACAAGGGGAAGCAACTTTGTTTTATACTAGGTAGGTATGTAGTTATAATAAAATTAATAATAGTAGTTTAGGTTTTTAATACAAAATAGGTAGGATATTGTTTATATTTTTTTGCGTTCATAATAATAAGCAGTGTAACTTTGTTGTTATTTTAATTGGCAAATTTATTTTTTATAAACATCATTATCTACCTAATAGCTGATGACTGAGATTTTTTATTAAAGTTCAAGGTGACTTTTTATGTTACATTCTGTTTAAAGAATGATGAGATGTAGCAGTACTAGATATAAATATACATACTTTAAACATAAAAATACCTAGTATTAAATAGTTATGATATCAATTGTACTTTCTTTATTATTATTTATTTTTATTTTATTTATCTATTAACCAGGAACAGGTGCAAATCAACTGGGAAGATTTCAACCCTACACTATCTTTGGCGTAAATCAGTTCTTGCATTTCAGTGGAAGTGTATGGTGGCCGGCAGACTTTTTTATGAGACGACCATCATAGTTCCCGGGAGTAGCAATGCATCTGTGATTCATTCCACACTCCACGTTCCACGTGATCTTCCTTACAGATGTCCATGGGTGGTAATGGCCACATACCATAAGGTGGATTTCATACTCATTTGCTACATCTATCTTAAAAAAAAAATTGTAACTGCATGGCACGGGTCCACTCTGAGTATGTTACGGCTGTAGGTCATTGTGCACAATGCTGACCAAGTGCAGATTGTATCCTTCATACCATTGAGGACTTTTAAAAGTTGCAATGGACTATTTTTCTATATTGGTCAGTGATGATAAATTTTAATATGACCACACTTATAAATATAAGACATTCTCTGGGATGCAAAAACTTCAAATCATATAAAACGATGCCAAATTTTTAATTACTAAACTAAGTACTTATATATTATTTTTTTGGTTTTACAGCACACTTTTATATGAGGCTATCTCTCACTAGTTCTCAAGAGTAGCTATGTATCTTTGATTGACCTCAGATAGTTCTATATGAAGTTGTTCACAGATGTCTATGGACGGCAGTCACCACTTATCATCTGGTGGACCACATGTTCACACATCAATAGGATAAAACAAATATTTATTTAATTTTTAAACAACTTCAAAAATGTTAATTATTTGCCAGTTCCCAGTTTCCAGACCTCACTGTAAGTAATTAAGATATGAACTATTCTACACTCCATTTAATAAAAAAGTTTTTATATAAATATTACTTAACAATTTGTTTATGTTGTATAGAAGACTCAATTACCAAATACATAGTTAGATAATGTTGTTATGTTTGCTTAAAACAATGAAATTAATTTAATTTTATGTTATTGTTTTATTGTTAATGGCCTAATTTATTTTTTCTTTTTATTATTTTTAATTTAATCATGTTTCATACTTTTATTTGATTTGTGTCTTAATTGGTGTAAATAGGTGTAGTTTATCCATTGGTGAACATTAAACAAATTAATTAAGCATAGAAGTACCTATGCAACATTATGTTCTTATTGCCAAACACTATAGTCTATTTTTAAATGATAGATGACTTGCCTAATGCAAGTAGTGTAGCTAGTTATTAACGCCTTGTATTAATTTTCTAACAACAATTAAGTATATTACGAAATTAGTTTTCTTGTATTATTAAAATGTAAGTTTCATGTAGGCTCTTCTAACTTCATAAAAAACATTTGTTTTTCCTTTGGAAAATAAAGCAGAAAAACTTTATTTATCTGACAAAAACAACATATTACAAAACTCGGGGACTCGATTATCACGTAGGAATAACAACAACCTTATATCCACTTATTCTCATGAAGTTTGTTCACATGGAATTATTTATACAAACAAACATCGCGTTTGTAATAGCTACGACAGGATTCGAAGCGAGAAATAATATTTTTCCTCAAAAAACACTATTAAGCGACAGCTCATAAAGTATCAACAGGTAATAAACCGTAAAATAAAAATTTCTACAGAATAGAAAGTTTGCAAACTTACCAATGTATTTTGATATCCCAACCCCGATTCATCGTCCGAAGTCTCCTCTTTGTTATTTGGATCCTTCATTTTGCAAAGAGTTCGTCACTTAAACAGTTTTATCACAAAAAAAACTTTAATATCAAACAAAACCACGCGAGCAAACTGCGAGCGAAATTTGCGCACTACAACTGTACAATACAACACTCCCGCTTTTTTTAACTTTTTAAAAACTAAACCAGCTTCGGTCGTATCAATGTCCAGTCGTGTACAGCCATCTCCCCATTCACGGTCCGGTGTAACAAGATAATGTGTAATTGAATAAACGCGATTTCATGCAAATTGCTCGTGCGCCAACAGGAAACGCTAACACACGTTCAAATAAGACACCATCCAGTGACCGACTGTCACTTGTTTCTTGTTAGTGTTTGAAATGTTTGTAGATTGAGAAACATGTCAAACAATCAGCCGTGCGGTGACAGTTCACTGAGTTTATAGAGTTCAAAATACCGCGCCAAATCCCTTAACCATGAACTAGACCTCACGCCTTATCTATTAACCGCAATCTCAACTGGGCGATGTAAACTATTTAATGTTGATACTAAATAAAGCAAGGGCCTCGAGTTTTCTGCTTTAATAAGAAATAAATACGTCACCGCTTATTTGAAACGTAACATTTAATTCGACGACGTTCCGTTTCGCGGACGATTTAGCGAATGTATTTGATTCAGCTATAATATTATGTCACGATAAAGATTTATCGGAACAACAATGAACAATGTTTTTCATGAGAAATCATGTGATTGATGATATCGTTGACATTATTAATTTACTATTCATAGTTCCGATTTAAAATACATAATTTGATTTACGTAGGTACTTTACGAATAACACAAAATAATTTGATTAGTAGTATTTTTTATATAATGAAGAACTTATTACCACAAATAATTTAAATAATCATTGCTTTTCAAACTATGGAGTAAGCAATAAGTTGTAGAAGCGGAAATAACTACCTCCAGTGGCAATGGCTGTACTGCGGCCGTTTATAAACAAAACATTGAATATTTTTATAATGGTCATTGTGGGCTTGCATATGTGAATTACGCACTCCATCATATATAAACACAAGTGTTTTTATAGGTATGGGTCATTCTACGGCCACATTAATTTAGAAGTACCTATTTTTGGTTGTATTTCAGTCGCAATCCGCAATCTTACCTTACCTTAAAAATAGGTAAATGTTGAGTTAGTAAGCAGTAGCAAAATGTAATTAAGTTCAAAAGGTGTACCTACTTACGACGTTGTGGTAGCAACCGACAAGTGTTTAGTTTTCAATAGGGCTCCTAATTTTTTCATATATTCTCGTACACAGCTGTCGTATCCTACAGCTGATTGTATGTTCATCTGCCTCAAAAGGTAGGACTTCGTAGTTGGAATTGACGAAGGCCAATTTTTTTTATCTAACTGAAGTAACAAACGAGCTTGCAGTCTACCTGATGGTAAGTGGTCACTGCCGCTCATGGATATCTGTAATCAACTTCACACATGGGTTCTATTTGAAGTCAATCACAGATGCGCTGCTACTCCCGTGGACTATGATAGTCGCCTCATTTAAAAGTGTGCCGGTAACCAGACTCTTTCCTCGAAACGCAAGAAATGCTTCACGCTAGAAATAGGTGTAGCGGTGACACTTCCCCGGTCGAACTACACTGATTCTACCACCTCCATTATATTAAAAGCCTACGAACAGCTCTAGATCACATTTGTACATAACATAAATATAATCAAATACATTTATAACTAGCAAGAAATATCTTGAATAAACCGCTGCTTGAAAGTAGGTATATTGTGTGCTCTAGGTACATGTCTCTTGTCCCTGTAGTTCCGGGACCAGAATAGGACTACCCTCTGCCTGTCGTAAAAGGCGACTAAAAGAGGCTTCCGGGGTTGCAGACGGCTAGAGTGGGAGCTCGAACCGTCCGGTCAAGTGACCCCGAGAAGGACGGCGGCATGTGTGGTTGCATGTTGCCGTAAAAACCAGAAGGTGCGGTGAGCAGTTCACGCCCACCAGAGAAGAGCCCGATGGGGCACACGCTGAGGACACCGGCGGCGGTCAACTGGAGTTCCCGGAGTCCTCTTCGCAGCGTCGAGGTCGGCCACCGGGGGGGTTTTAGTGCGGTAAGAATCCCACATAACCCGCGTCACTCCCACGACGTCGGGTACTTTTTGAAAGTTTCCCCCTAGAAAACAAAAAAAAAAGGTACATGTCTCTAGCGAGATGTAGCTATCTGCATAGTCTCGGTACCAGTATAGAACTAGTGTGTCACTCGCATAACATAAGGCGACTAACAGGAGGCTTCCGGAGTTACGGTGGAAAGAGTTGAAGCTTGAACCGCCCAGTCAGTTCCGAGGAGATAGGCGGTACTTGTGGACGTCACAAGCCCCCGAAGGTGTGCGATGACCATAACCACATTCACGATCAGCTTTCATAGACCTTCATTTACTATTTGATGGAAACCCTAGACTCTTTTACGTGACTTATATAAGATTATTTCCTTATAAAACTCGTTGTTTTAGAAGGAAACATTCTTATTTATAAGCTGGAACCTTATTTTTACATATAAATATTATAAATCCAAAAGTTTGTAGGGATGTATCTGTATAATTCTATATTCTATAGGTTAACACATACGATACCCAATATCGTGGTAGGCATGGTCAAAGGCCTCAATCACCCTAGTGTCTTTTCAAGATTGACTTATAGAGCTTCTACTTTATTTCTTTAAACAACACCATATTAACTTGTATCCTCGATTGTTCTTATTGTAAACAACATAACATGTGTCCTTCTCAGTCCATTTTTTACTAGTAAAGTCGTAGGCTTTACTTTATCAATTAGATGTTTTTACACACAACGCGTAATAAACTAACTTGAATAGATTTGCAATTCACGCGTACAAAATTAAGTAGAGAATGGGTTTTGATCAAGGTTGTCTCAGAATTGCCATTAGGGGGTAAGAAATAGTCGGATTTAATTTTAACACATTTTTTATTTGATCGAATTAGCGAACGAGCATGTCCGTTAGACATTGAAAGGTCACCGAGTTGATAGGTCAAAATGTTAGGGCCGGCGCACATATGACGGAGCGCAGCGGAGCGCAGCGCAGCGCAGCGCATGCCCGCGAAATTTTCTTAACGAATCACACACTAGCCGAAATTCGCGCTAATTACTGGGAGAATGCGCGCGGATGCGCGCGCGGTCGCGCTCCCGCGCTACCTTTCGCGTGTGGTCGCTTCCATGCTCCTCAGAAATAAATTGCTGTTATTTAATTTTGGATATTATTTCTAAAGGGACAATGACGATAATAGTTTGACAGCAAAAAATGCGCTGCGCTGCGCTCCGTCATATGAGTGCCGGCCCTTACACACTAGCGAGTTTCGATTTGAGCTGAGTGAAATATTTCTATAGTGAAATATTTTCAAGGAATAGGTATAATGGGAAAAAAGATCTTAAAAAGCTTCATTACCTTGACAAAACTGTGCAGGTTTTATTAAATTATCAATGTCTTTCAGCATTGTTAATAATTTTAAACATACACTGGCAACATTAGGCAACATTAATTGCTAAATACTCGTTGTCTTTAGCAATTAGTATTAAAGAACGAGTATGGTTGAAAAGATGTGGATGCCTTCTGACATAGGTAAACGTGAGGCATCTTAGTTCGGAATGGCAACGACTCTGTGACCGTTATATAAAACCTCTTTTATATTATTAACCTCTTATATATTGTATGAATGTTATATAAAACAAACAGACATTTTTATTTTATTTCTATTGTTATTATTTTTATTGTTTTTAACTCATTTAGACTTTTAATTTTTTCTCTATTGTTGTATGGAATTATTTTGACATTTTTGTTTATTTTACTGTTCTTTGTTATAATAAAATTATTATTGTCTTTTAATTTTAATTATGTCCATAATCACCATTGTTATATTATATTTTGTCATTAGTGTAATTGGATCATTCCCTTCTAACTGACTAAAATAAATAAATAAATAAATTAGTAGTTTACAAATGTTCATGTCTAGAGTCCAGTCAGGAACCCATACCTTTTCAGTTAACACCGACATTGATGGACAACCCGCGTAGCGATACGGGGACTATACTGGTCTGATTCGCGGTGGTATATCTGCTCTGGGTGTGGGTGTTTGACTATTCCTGTTTGTGTGTCCACAGCACCCACGGTATACGAGAAAATTCTAGTGTGAGGCTATGTGTGTAGAAAGCGTTATGTTATGCGTTATTGGTGGTCACCGAAAAAAATCCCAAAATAAAACACAATATCGAAACCAATGATTATATTTCTTTCTTAGCATAAATCAACTGCATTAATCTAGGTTTTGTACCGTTTGCGAGATATCATACCACATAATCAGTAAAAAATAAGGCTCTTTGAAAAATTAGGCTAATGAAAAAGATTATGGCATCTATAATATTTAACCTACTACTCCTTACTGACCAGGTGTCATCCCATTTTTTTATTAAAGCAAACGAGCTTGCAGTGCGTGGCCTGGTGTTCGACACACGAAAAGATTCCTATCTCGAGCTACCTAAAGTCGACCACAGATACGACCCTGAGGACTAAGTAAGAATGCCCTGTGTCAGTGTGTCTTCCTAACCATCCTCATGGTATTCTTACATTGGTTTACAGTCGGCGATGCATTGGCGACTCCTCTGGTGTTACTTTCCATCAGGTAGCCCGTCTGCCTTATCGTTAGGTTAAATTATAATTCTGTTGACGCCATGGGTCTCTTCTTAGAGAAGGGTTAAGATCTCAGGACCTAGTAAATTATAAACAAGTGCGGATGTGTCAAATGTGGTCAGCTTTGGGAACCGAGGGTCTTCTTGGAAGTTTTTCTTCATCGTTAACGGAACTGATAATATGTTTTACTACGCACATATCATTGCAAAGGAGATCTAAGGCAATTACATCGAACCTGGGACTTTAAATTAAGAGGCCAATTTTCAAACCATTTTTCTGCCCATATTTACCTAAATTACGAAATGTGTGAGTATGATCCAAGTTGAAACACCAAACCAAACGTACTTCCAATATTTTTATATATAAGTAACGTCAAAACAAATGATTTAATAGATTAATTTAAGTGTTTTATTTCCCGTAAACAAGTTTCCAAACATGTGATTTGATATCTTATCCCTTGCTGTAGTGATTGACGTTCGCTACCGCATTATCTGATTTAGGAAGTATAGAAAAATCACAAAATTTATATATTATATTGCCTAATTTCGGTTTTCAAACTCATCTTTTTTTGTGGATATGAAATATGAGTGAAATAATTTAATCAGGAAACATTAATTTTAATGAAATTAGGAAATTTTACTATTTTAGAATTTAATTGGTGTGTGTCTTTTGACTTGTGTTTGATATCAATTTATTAACATGTAAAAAACATGATTGTAAGTATATTAAAAAAATGAGAAGAATAACAAAAAGACAAACCCGCTGAGTTTCTTGCCGGATCTCCTCAGTTGAGGTCGTGTTCCGATCCGGTGGTAGTGTAAGAAAAAATAATGTAACTTGACAGATAGTAAGTGTCCGTAGGCCTATACAAAGTAAAGACTTTTCATTTCAACTGTCATGTTTAATTGTTTTACACACAGCTCAAAGTGCGACATACATTCAGCAATGAATATTTCACGTATAGTAACGAAGTGACTTTAGGTATGCAAAATAAATAATAGTTAAAAAAACTAAAAAACACGCTTTTTATAGAAAACCGAACTAAAAAATAGAAAATAAATTTAAATGAATTTAAATTAAGAAAATAGTGTTAAAAATTTCAATGAATATAAGTTAATAATAGTGTGAATAAAAAAAAAAAATATTTAAAAAAAAAGCGTGAGGTGCATGATGTCAATGGTTATAGATATTTTATTGACAGATATGAGTAGAGTGGTTATCATTTCGCTAATATCTTAAAAAGCACCCCACGCTTTTTTTAATTTTTTTTTTATTCACACTATTATTAATTTATATTCATTGAAATTTTTAACACTATTTTCTTAATTTAAATTCATTTAAATTTATTTTCTATTTTTTAGTTCGGTTTTTTAAAAAGCGTGTTTTTTAGTTTTTTTTAACTATTGTTTATTTTCTACTTTTTAGTCAAATTGAAAAATGGAATAATTTTATCAAATTAGTGTATTGTCATCGGTCCTCAAAAAATCTACAAAGTTTGAACGAAATCTGGCCGTTTAAAGTGGGTCAAAATCGCGCCCAAAGAAGTCGGTTACAAACATACAGGTGAAGTTAATAAAAAGCTAATAATTAGTCCTCAGGGACGTATATTTGGTCAGCTTTAGGAGTTTATATTCTATCTATAAGATTTTGAACTCAACTGTCCATTTCGTTGTCCCCGTTTCGTTGATTGGATTAAAGAGTAAAAAAAATACCTACTTATGTACGGTTTAAAGAAAACCACGTAGGAGTGTTGCTATTTTCAGCTTATACTTTTCTAAAATAACTTTGAAAATAAATCGATTGATGCTATTTAAATTATGTATCATATTTCAGGATTATATGTCCTCCAGTGCCTCATGCACCAGATATACCAAAAGGTTTTAGCCACCGGAATAAATTTTCACTTTAAAATATCTTAAGTACCTAAGTTTCATTTTAAAATTTACAATGCTAATTTCGTTGTCTCCTAATGTTATAATTAATGCAGAATCAGGTACAATATATGATTTTAGACTAATAATATCGCGGAATTGATACATATTAATATGTAACGACTACGGATAGGGTTGCCACCTTTTTTTTCAACGATTAAGGTACATTGGCTACAAAAGGTATAAAGAAAAAAGTACGTAGCTTCAAAATAAAGTACTATTTATATTATTACTTAAATTTTGGCTCTGGGATACATTTAGAACTGTGTGAGGTGATAGTAGGCAAAAAAAAATGTAGATAGTAACTTGGCTCCCATATTTAAAAAAAAAAGTCGCCAAATGTAAACGTTCTACTACTTTCTAAATAAGGTAGCTACGGAAACCTTGTGATTAAAGTAATTTTAGTTTAGGTACTGATTATAATCAAACTTTTAAATCTCAGATATACCAAATAAAGTATTTTCGCGTACTTTAATTTCCTCATAAAGTATAAAGTACAATTGCCCCGAATAAAGTGTACTTTATTAATATAAAGTATTGTATACTTTATAATAAAGTACGGGTGGCAACCCTAACTACGGACTATATGTGATTTTTTGAATCCTCTAAGAGTTATTTTTGCAGGTACAATAGTTAACGTAAACGACATTGATTATTTCTAACAATCATTTAAGCTAGTAATACGTAGCTTTATCAAAATATATCATTGCGTACCTATTTCATATTTCTAATTATATTCGAAAATAATTTTAAATATTTTTTGGGATATACTTTAAACAATACATACGTTATAATAGGATAATACAACATTTGCCGTACATAATGCAGAATCGTGAATTCCACTTATATAATATATAACTATAATTATAATGTCTATTTGTAAAGTTACAACTACAGCGTAGTACACGCACAAACTGGACTCTTGGCGGTCCTCAGCCTTCTTCCAGTGTTGTTTGTACGTTCTTTTTTGCCAGACGTGCAAGATGTGGAATATTATACTCAGAGTGCTTTGACATGTGTCTCTTTCAAAGAAGTTTACTTCAAAGAGCATCTTCAAATGCGTTGGCGACGCTTCTGGTTCTGCCAATGTCCATAGACGACCAAAACTACTTTTCATCAGGTAACCCGTCTACCTTATTAGGGTTAGGTTAGATTAAGTTAGGTTAAAAAACATTTTTTTCCGTCACGAGGCTTCGGTCTGTAATCTCAATCGATAATATTTCATTACCAAAATAAATATTTTAGTCACTCTGTTAGAAACTAACATAGCAACCGATTCAAATTCCTTTGGCTTGCATTTTTGTATCCTACTAAACATCTAAAAGATAGCCTATCATATTTATATTACTTAATTTCGATAACGTCTTAATTATATGGCAAAATTATATCTTAGTATATAATACAACGAGCATAGAATATAATAGTTGATAATACCTAATTCTACTATTCTATACAATAAGTACAGTGGCAGAATTTTGAAAATGAAAAGCTGAATCACTGGAACTTGATAGTCGCACTCAACAAACCTAGGAATAAAAATGATCAGTAAGAATTTTTCTCTCTTAATGGTTGCAATACTTTCATTAAATCATTTTAATTCCACATCTTTGTAGTGATTAAACCTTTCCTTATCAAAATGAACTATTTAATTTACAATCTATTCGCCTATCACTAACTTGACTGGAAGAACATTGTATCTAGCAGCAGAAGAAGAAACTATTAACGACAGAAGTAAGGAACAGAGTAACGGGCAGTCAGATGTATTGCGCAAACTGAATCCAGTAGGTCGCATTGAGGACAGAGAAGAGAAGTGGGAAGAAGACGCGTGAGAAGCGGTCCACATTGATAGCACGCATCCGGGCTTTCGCTGCCTCCGCAGGTTCCTGTAAGAGATCTCTGATTACCAAAATGTCAAGTTTTATAGGTAACCACTACTGCCCTATTTTGAATGAAGAGGAGTCATGAATGTTTGTATTGACATTTAGTAGGAAAAGGTTTTTGATGTTGAATTATGTCATCAGGATAATGATTCTGCAGAAGACAAACTGCTGAAAGTTGGGAAAGGATAAAGTTGCATAGTCAAGGAAGAATGCAGTCTTGCATTATTGATTTGTTAATGTTTTGGTAATTTAGGAGAACATAAACGTGATGTAGGTATAAATAAAGAAATAATTTTGAATAAAACGCAAGGAATAAAGTGTCAAGAACAATTTACTTTAAAATTCAGGAATAACATGAACAAATTATTTCGGTTTTTACTATTCTGACACACGTTTCATAATAAAATCAGCAGATTGTCCTAAACTATGCCTATATCTATTTACTTTCCTTATTGCATGATCTAGATACAATTCAGTTACTGACAAATCTATACTGTATTCTATATCTTCTGTAAGCTCTTCAACTGAACACTAACTACCTATTCTGTCTAAGTACGTATTAGCCTTAACTAAATTCAGATGACTTCGAGTAGAAAACCTTGTGCCTAGTCCCACAACCATAAACTTCTACAAGCAGCTTTAATGTTAAGTTCAAAGCATCTATTACAGCAGTCAATTGATATCTGAGCCTATAATTTTGTTCAGCCTAGGCAATATCGAAGCTAAGAACGGCGTAGCCGATTCCTTAGATATGCTGCTAATTTATTGTAAGTTTAGGCTTGCCTGAACCACATCTAACGTTCTAACGACGGTTCCATCACTCCACGTCTCTGGAATTCCTTGAGCTTCCGGCTTTACTCCACCACACTGCTCCACGGGTTAGTGGAGGTTCGGGAATTGACGCGTTTTTAGACGTCGTCAAACTGGCCCTTGGTATCCCTTGGTGAACTTACGCTCGACTAAGCCTATTTCTTCGCCGTCTAGATTCTGCTAATAGTGAGTAAAACGATAAAGTAAATACACTTATCTTTAAATAACTTTTACCTTTACCTTGGGCTTGCCTACTCCGTCGTCCAGGATTATATTCACCAAGCAGTACTCCATCAGAGCCATGAACACGAATCTTGAAGAAGATAATAAATAGTCTTTAACTATTCTATTTTTTGCATCCAGTAAATTAATACTACATGAAAATCTCATCTGTACTACTAATATTCTATTGGTCTTAACTAAAGTACTTTTTAAATATGGTTTAAGGATAAAATTTTTGAAAAGAGTTAAAATATAACACCATTCCAGTCCAGGGTTTAAAAATGGGATCAGTGGGGGATCCAGAAGAGAAAGTGGCTAGGACTCAAGAAAATCTGAATGCAAGTGCCTAAGTCCATTGATATTCTACCTTCGACTGTTCACGCCCACAAACGGAAATCATACATCCACTAGTATCTACCCTCCATCTATCAGCCTTTCAAGGTCTACTTTTGGACAAAGGCTTCCTCTAAAGGCGCCACTTCTACTGGACCTGTACGTTCTGAATCCTACGGTTTTGCCCTGTCTTCTGCCTCAGTACCAAGTTACAAAAAGTAATTTATCGATTATCATTCATATTTGTTATACCATCCATTCATCAGTTCAGCAGCCTTTTGAGATTTACCGCGCTCTATAAAGCTCTATAGAACTCCTCTATATGCATTTGTTGACAAATTGAAGGAGAGTGCCGAGAGTATTTGTTACACACACGCTACATACTCTTTGTTGGGTGGTATATCTCATAACAAATTCCAAAGAGAAAAAACGCACGACTAGAGTTTACTCGCATTTAAAATAGATGGCGCTATACTCCCACGCTATAGATATAAATAATACCAATACATGGTTCATTTTGAAAAAATATATCTAATATATAAGTATGTATTAAAATATTAATATTTTATATATATGGAGTATTTACATTACTTTTTTTTTTTTTTTTTTTTTTTTTTCGTTGAGCAAAATGCGTGCCAGCTCTCGGGTCACCAGTAACGTCGACCAAACGACTGGACAGTAATTTAAAAAACTGCCAAGCGTCTGGACCCCATGGTCCCAGAGTTTCAACACCAAACGCCACAAATATGTAGTTATTGCATAAACTTACATATTTACGACGTTTGTTGTTTTCAGCCGCAGCTGCTGCCGCCCCCGCGCCAGACGATGTTTCCTGAAGGTGAGAAGGAGCCAGTGTGTCTACACAAGTAGCGTCCCACACTAGCATCCTACCTCCCCTCCAGGGAATCAAAGACATCCCGTCGGGATTATTATTATTATTATTATTATTATTATTATTAAATTTACATTACTTATGTTGACGATTTACTATTTTAAATACCATTGAGATTTCGGTAAAACGTAATCACTAATCCTACGCATACCATCCTCACGTACTGATAAAATAGTTCTAAAGTTTTAACTAGATGGCGTTATACTCAATATAAAAACGTAACGAGGTCATTCATCAGTAGATTTTACTCCTTACATTTTTCTCATACCGGGCCCTTATTTAAGCAAATCGATTCATAAGGAGTAAATTCCAAAAATAGAAATATTATTTTGAGACGTAACATTTGAAACTGCTCGTAAAAGAAAATAAAGTGAAGATACGTACACGGTACAAACCGACATGAAAGCGTCAACAGCTTTTAGATACGAGACCGGTGGCAGCTGAGCTTGGGACTTCGCGTGCTGTGTGGACAGCGTCAGCAGAGACGTTACTCCGAGAGTCACCCTGGCGGGCGCTGCGTCCGGTTTGATCCAGAATGACACCCACTAATAATCAAAATAAAGGAAACAATGCTAAATAAGATGTTCATTTAGTCAAAACAGAACATTTAGTCACCACGCCACTATGGAATTGAATTGAATTAGTGTGATTTATGTTTTTATAGATCAGTAGATCGATAAACAACAACAACAATAAATAAAGTTTAATCGTTAGGTATATTACAGGCGTAGAAATTCATTAAGCGCAAACATAATCCATCCCAAGTACCTAATTACATTAATATAATAACTATCAGATTACGGATACATTACGTTTAAATATCATTTTGTGTATTAATGTAAATATCAACATATATTAAGATAGATGTATCAACATTTTTGTCTAAGTCTAAATTGTACTTTTTGAGCTAAAATAGTATTTTTCAACAATTCTTCATATACATACCTAAGCAGATTAGTGAAATTATACGTATAAATTATGACTAATGATTAACAGTAACTGATAAGAATACGCAACTCACGGACATAATGACGATAAGGCAAGTGGGTATGTAGGTGTTGAAGAGATGGTAGCCGAGACGCCTCTTCAGCTTGAAGATCACCTCCAGGCACGTGAAGTTCCCTGAAATTAATTAAAATGAATTTATAAGGAACTAGCTCTTACCCACGGCTTCGCCCGCACGTTTGAAGGACTTAACATTAGCATTTGATAACGTGATTCAGAACTGGCAAATGAATTTTACTAACGCCATATATTAACAACGTCTGGAACTACTAAATATGTAACAACTATAATGAGAAAGCGCGGTAAAAAGTAGCCTACGTCACTCTCCGCCCTCCTATTTCTCAGCATATAAACCATACCATATAATAACTATGTGGCGACATGAAAGAGGAACAAACAAACACACTTTCACTTTAAATTTATAATATTAGTATGAAAGTATGGATGAACATAAGGCATCTTATTAGTTTCTTCCATGTCTATATGGTTTTTTTTTTATAAAATGAAATAGCAAACGAGTCTGCAGTCCACCTGATGGTAACTGGAAACTGCCGCCCATGGACATCTGTGAGCAACTTCATACAGAACAAAGGTTCTATGTAAAGTCAATCACAGATGCGTTTCTACTCCCGAGGACTAAGATGGTCGCCTCATATGAATGTGAGCTCGCAATCACATCCTTCAATTGATTCATTGCTACAACTTTTGTGAAACAAAGATTACTATAGTATCTTTTCTTCTTTTTTTTACTAGAGGGGAACCTTTAAAAGGTACTCGACGTCGTGGGAGCGACGCGGGTTATGTGGGATTCTGAACCGGGATCGCCTGGCATGACGGTTCAAGCTTCTACTCTAGCCGTCCGCTATCCAGGAAGCCCCTTTTTGTCGCCTTTTACGACAGGCAGGAATACCGTAGCCCAATTCTGATCCCGGAACTACAGAGGCATCACTAATATACCTACATAGTAAGTGTAACAATTCATCATAAACTCATTATAGGCCCACTGCTGGACACGGGTCTTCTCTCAGAATGAGAGAGTTTAGGCCATAGTCCACCGCGCTGGCCAAGTGCAAATTGGTGGACTTCACACACCTCCGAGAACTTTTTTTTTTTAAAGAACTCTCGGGTGTGTAGGTTTCCTCACGATGTTTTCCTTCACCGATAAGCAGTGATAATTAATTTCTAATACGCACGTAAATCAGTGGTGCGTGCCTGGGTTTGAATCTCGGACCTCCCGATCGAGAGGGCAAGTTTCAACCATTAGGCTATCACTGCTCTATATAACATATATAGTATAACAATTAGAGTAATTAAATTGTGCCATAAATAAAATATTATCTAGACGTAAACAGAAAAGCAATAAATATTATTTTATTTAAAATCCCTAAATAACATAATCACAAACGCGCGTAATATCTACTCGTAATTATCGTGGAAAATTCTAATGAAAGTGGAACATGAAATCGGACAAATGTTAATCTCTGATATTTTTCTAATTTACAACGGCCGGTGCGGTGTGTCGGGAGAGGGACGGTTATACCGATCTTACTCGCAGTGGGTTCCAGGTTCGATTCCTGGCCAAACAGATTGGAGTAATGAATTAAGATGAATTAAGATTATTATTATTATTAATTAAGACTGTTCTGTTCTGAGCCTGGGTGTTTTGCACCTATATCTTTGCGTGTTTCCTTGGTAGCTAAGTCATAGAAAAATTCCTAGTGTGTGGCTACGAGTAGTAAGCGTTGTCTACATATTTATGTAATTAAGGTGCTATGGAGTTAATATGACTAATTTCACCTTAATCTGGAAAACTGTTGTTCGATATCAAATAACTGATCACTTGTTTATGGATCCAATTCCATTGTGTCATTTCTAAGACCAAGTGATAAAACGTAAGCGGTATCCATAGTACAAGTTTTTTAAGTTTCCTCGAAACATCATTGTTTACGTTTCGCCCACGAACGAACATGTAAGCGTGGAATGTACATTGCAATATGTAAATAGAACTTTAATAATGTGGTCAGCATTTTTTTTTATCTATCTGACTGAAGTAGAAACGAACATGCATTCCACCTGATGGTAAGTGGTCACTGCTGCTCATAGACATCTGTAATCAACTTTATAGGACGTAGATTAAAGGTAAATTATCTTTAAACAGTATATTTTTTTATTAATTTTCAAATAACAATATGAATATATTAAATAACTTATTATATAACTATATGTATATATAAAAGAATAACTTAAAAGGTAAAGAATAAACAAATTGCTAAATTAAATATAAAATGCTGCATCCAAATTACTGTCCCTAGGATGAGTTCCCAGAACGCTGGCAACATTACCTCGTTGAATAGCAAGGCTAAAAGGCTATTTATCTTTAAACTGCATAAAAGTAAGAAAAGTAAATATTTCTTTACATCAAAGCCAAGAAAGTAAGATGTCACTTTATCATTGACATTTTAGAGACCTCAGCTTACATTACAGATAACGTCTGCTAAATCGCTAAATCCTCCATGGCTTATCTGGGTGTCAAGCTCATAAGAATGCCTAATAAATAGCCATATTTTACGACTAATACGGATTAAATAATTGGGTTTGGGATCTGGTACATAATTTTAGGTTTTCGTAAAATTTTATGATCGAACAATTAAACGGTGTTTTCAAAATTCTAAAGCAAGCCAAGTCTTAGTCGTAAACTAATCTAAGTCTTTGAATTTGGAAAATACAGTGCGATAGGATTTTCATGGAAATTGTATAAAATAGACATGAAGAGTAACCTATTTTAAAAGTACAGGCCATATGGCAGTAAGTATGTGAATATAACGTCGCGAGGCATTATTTGGAGCTATCCTATGATGATAATCGAAGATTGACGAAGAAAAGAGGATTTATATATTTCAATGACATTTTGGGAGAACCCCAAAATGATATCGACACATCGAGGTAGGCCAAGTGGAGTCAGGCCGTAGTTGCCCATATTTTAACAATAAGGATGAGAATCCAAAAAAAGTGTTAGGTACTTGAAACTGCTCCTAATAACGTGGTCTGTCGTTTAGCAATTTAAAGAGGGACAGTTTCGCGGTACAAAAAACAACGCTTTCTACACTCATAGTTCCACAGTAGGATTTTCTACTGTGTTGTGGTGCATTGGACATACACAAAGACGAATACACAAACACCTAGACTCAAAACAAGAACATAAATTCATCATTCAGATACTTGTCTGGCCGGGAATCGAACCCAGAACCCACTGCGTGTCAGACCGGTATGGTAACCTCACCGCCATGCGGGTCGTCAAAAGTGAAAAGTCGATAAGTGATAGTCCACAAAATCCATTACATGTTGCTAACGCATTTTGTGGAATTAACAAAATTGTGGTTGCATTTTGGGGAAAATTTTAAAACATAAAATTATTAAAAGGACTATTACAGGACGCCCTACTTTAACACAATTAATGTGTACATTTATTTATGTGACGGGGATTCATATGTGGTTTCTGAATTTCCGGTACCAATTGTTCCAGTGAGTACCAGATAGATAGAAAATATTGGGGATAGTAGTAGTTTGAACGTGGTAGAACTAGTGTAGTTCGACCGGGAAAGTACCACCGCCACACCTATTTTTAACGATAAGAATTTCTTGCGTTACGATGAAAGGGTGTAGTTCTCGGCACACTTTTATATGAGGCGACCATCATAGTCCTCGGGAGTAGCAACGCATCTGTAATTGACTTCAGATAGAACCCATGTTCTGTATGACGTTGATTACAGATGTCCATGAGCGGCAGTGACCATTTACCATCAGGTGGACTGCATGCTCGTCTGCTACTTCAGCTACTTCAGTAAACAAAATAAAGCACAGATTCTCACCAGTCGAGTAGACCTGTGTGCAGTCAGCAGTTCTGTTCTGAACCAGCTCTAGTTGCGGCAGTTCGATGTTCTCGTCGACTACCAACGGCACCTCTGGGTCCCACTGGAAGATGAGGTCATCTGTCGTGTGGGACACTGGAAGAAGAAATGATTCAGCTTTAGTTTGTTACTTTTAATATAACAACATAAGTTAACTATTGTATTATTATTTTCTTTTTATAGTATGGAAGTAGCATGCAATCCATCTGATTGTAAGTGACCGCTACCTTCTTGAGGGGGAAACTTTTACAAGGTACTCGACGCCGTGGGAGCGAGGCAAGGTTATTTGGGATTTTTATCGCACTAAAACCGCCTGGTGGCCGTTCTCAGCGCTACTAAGGGGACCTCGGGATCTCCAAAGGAACGCAACCGGAGTCATCTGAACGCGTTGCCCCATCGAGCTCCTCCCGAGTGAGCAGCTGGACCTACCGCTCCGTCTGGTCTTTGCGACGGTATGCGAACACACGTACCGCCGTTCTTCCCAGAGTCGCATGACTAAATGTTTTGTGCTTCCTTTTTAGCCACCCGCAAATCCTGGAAGCCCCTTTTAGTCGCCTCTTATGACAAGCTTAGGTATGTTAAAAGTAGATTCACCTATAATCTTACTCAGAAATTTTAGTCATTCAAAATTACTTCAAATAGTATTTTTAATTCGGAAGAAGTTAAAATCAATCTTTATAATCGATGCGCTTTGGTTTAAATGTGGAGAAGTTGGTTAAAACATGTTTCCCGATATTGTTATTGAGACCACTAAAAGTGTAAATTGGTTAAAAAAAGGGGTTTACAATATTCGAATACGTCTAATTTTTAAAATATTTTTACATAACAATATATACCCACGAATACACACTTTAAATTCGTTTCTTCACTCTGTGTATGTCCGGGTAATCCTTGAGCGGCTATACCGATTTAATGGGACTTTCACTATATAAAAGGTTATGGAACAATTTTGCGATACATTGATTTGCATCGGGCGAAGCTGCAAGTACAGCTAATAGAAATATATATTTCAATTATATTAGTAATTAGAAAAAATGGCCAGTGAATTTAATCTATTTTATTAAAAAGCCTGTACAGCGAAATTCATCTGACGGACGTATTTGGACTAAACTGCAAACCTGCTTATAATTTTCAAATAAACATTTCTTAGTATTTTCACGAGATACTCAACTCATAATCAGCAGCCAAGTTCTTTTTAACCCGTTGAAGAAATTCCAATTAGACCTCGGCAACTCAAAAAGCTGCTAAATTAAAAATACTGAATGAAAACGCCTGCTTATTACTGTAATTGCGATGGGAAGATAAACTCTACTCTAAGCGCGAATCCGTCATTTTCAATGATGTCTGGTTTCAATGAAATGGTTTCAATGTCTTTTTATATACATTGCACGCTTGCGTTTTTGCAATGATGTGGTGGAAACGTAAACAATTATTGTGTTAAACTAAGGTCGCACTGAAAACCAGAAATCGCGGCTCGCCGTTGACACAATCATGCTGAGTGAGAGCTTTTCCATTAAGTTGCACTACAATAATTTTGCTGATATATATTTTTTTAATTCTTCCATTTTCTTTTCTTTTTACCTCCTTATGTGTATATTTTTTCATTCTTCAAATATTTTCTTTTTTGTTTGTCGTTAGTTTTAGTATTTTGTTTTGTGAATTTTTGGTGGTTAATTATGGAATAAATGTTTCTTTCTTTTCTGGAAACGTAGTAACCTCTCACTAAGGATGCATTACGGAGAGCCGTCCTTAATCTATAAGTGGGCCTGGGCACATAAGGATTATGAAAATAATAAGGCGTTATCGTTTGTTATTTAGACTTGGGTACGATCTAGTTCGGAAGGAAAAGTTACTAACTTTTCCGGACCTTTTTTTGGTCATCACACTGGAATCTGTATACTTCTAACGACGATCCTCCTCCGAGCGCTCATTTACGCGCACTATAATGCTCAACGATGTATGAGTACGAACTACCCCTTGATCGCGGGGCCCTGGGCAGTGCCCAGTGTGCCCAGTGGGAAAGAGAGGCCTGGCAGTACGTAGAAGAGTATTTGTGCGACAATATGTTTCGTCCAAAATGACCGCGCTGGCCAAGTGCGAATTGGTGGGCATCAATCACCTCCGAGAACTTTTTTTAAAGAAATCTCGGGTGTGATGATTTCCTTCACTGAAAAGCAGTCATAATTAATTTTTAATACGCACATAATTTTAAAATAATCAGTGGTGCGCCTGCGTTTGAACCTCGGACCTCCCGATCGAGGGCAAGTTTCAACCAATAGGCTATCACTGCTCTGCATGCTCGTTTGCTTTTTCCAAATTACAAAAAAAAATGTAAAACTGATAGATTCTGACATGACATTGACGCTATTGATTGTTCAGAGCTTCAGAGGCATAATGCAGGCGTCTCTATAATGTCATCCTCGACACGGTTTCTGTAGTGTCTCTGAATGTCAATAGTTATCGGCGTCAAACTTGACCAGACGCTTCACTTTGCTATTGGACTCAATTTACAACGGCTGGGAGCTAGGTTTTATCTGATTATTTTAAAAGCAAATTGTATTTTTTTATGACTGTAGTAGCAAACGAGCATGCAGTCCACCTGATGGTAAGTGGTCACTGCCGCCCATGGACTTTTGTAATCAACTTCATACAGAACATGTTTTCCATCGGAAGTCAATTACAGATGCGTTGCTATTCCCGAGGACCATGATGGTTGCCTCATATGAAAGTGTGCCGGCAACCACATCCGTCTATCGAAACGCAAAAAATGCTTCACGCTAGAAATAGGTGTGGCGGTGGTACTTCCCCGGTCAAACTATACTGGTTCTACGACCTTGGAACTTGCTTAACTAAAATATGATTGTATTTTTGTTATGAGGTGATGTTGCGCACGCTGATTTTTAGCTTTAAGCGCAGTTGTGTGCGCTGAAGAAAAACATTACTTTTAGCTTTGGATGAAGATTGAAGATCTTTTTATTTAAGGCGACTGAATTTTCGCATCTGTGATTGACTTAATGTTTAGCCCCTGTTCTGTATGAAGTTGCTTAGATGTCCGTAGGTGGGAGTGACTACATAGCATCTAAAGAAAGTATGTTCGTTTGCTTCTTCAATCGAATAAAATAAATCTTTGCACGTGGTAATTTTACACACATTTTAGAGTGGGTCAAAGCACTCTCATTTACTACATAACATATTCTAAAACATTAATATGCATGTAGTGTATCGCTCGTCAACCCATTATTGTCCCACTGCTGGGCACGGGTCTTCTCTCAGAATGAGAGAGTTTTAGGCCATAGTCGACCGCGCTGGCCAAGTGGGAATTGGTGGACTTGACACATGTCTGAGAACTTTCTTTTTTTTTAAAGAACTCTCGGGTGTGTGGGCTTTTTCTCGCGATGTTTTCCTTCACCGAAAAGCAGTGATAATTAATTTCTAATACGCACATAGTTTTAGAAAAATCAGTGGTGCGATTGTTTTTTTTTTTATATTTTTGCGTTATTTATTTTTTGCCTGGGTTTGAACCTTGGACCTCCCGCCCGAGAGGGCACGTTCCAACTATTAGGCTATCACTGTTAGTAGAGCTAGTTGTAGTCACAGCATGTAGTGTATACTTTAGTCTACTGTTAATTCTCTCGGTTATAATTTGTTTGAATGCATAAAAAAGAAGTAAGTAATTTTCCAAAGAAGTGTAAAACAGAAGCTAAAATGCAGAAGCATCTGTATAATGTCATCCTCGACACGGTTTCTGTAGTGTCTCTGAATGTCATCAAACTTGACCAGACTCTTCACTTTGCTATTGGACTCAATTTGCAACTACGTTTGTGCACTAAATGCTACCTATTGAAAATCTAGGTCTTTTGAAACAAATTAAAATGTATTTTTAACTTATTTAGCAGACAATTAGCTGAACAAAACTTTTTTTTGTTTTGCGAGGGGAAAACCTTCAAACCTTCGGGTACCGACGCCTTGGGAGCGACGAAGGGTTATGTGGGATTTTTTTTAACGCACTCAAGCCACCCCACCCCCACTCGGCGCTACAAAGAGGACTCCGGGATCTGTAAACGAACGCTACCAGAGTCGTCTGAGAGTGATGCCCCATCGGGCTCCTCCAGATGGGCGACACGGCCCACCGCTCCGTCTAATATTTACGACCACACATCCCGCCGTCCTTCCCAGGGTCGCAGACCGAACGGTTCGAGCTCCCACTCTAGCCGCCCGCGACCTTGGAAGCCCTTTTTAGTTGTTTCTTACAACAGGCAGGGGATACCGTAGCCCTATTCTAATCCCAGAACTACAGGGACAAACTGAATAGAACTATTTATTTTTATTTCAGGTACTCAAATAACTCGTGCATATTTCTATTAATTTCCCTTCATTCAGCTTCAACATTTTCTGTCGCAGGTTTTTGCTGAAGTCATACATATTTTTGAAGTGAAACTTCTTTAGGCGCATGAGGGCAAAATTTTTACAGAAACGTCACGCCGGTATGCAACGGAAGTGTCGGAAAAGAGAGAGAGAGTGATCGAGACCGATTGAGAGAGAGTAAGACAGGGCGAACGTAGCATGAGCAACTAGCCGTGGAGTGAGAGTAGGGAGCAAGCGAGCGAGAAAGATTGAGAGAAAAAGTGAGACAGAGCGAACGTCGTATCACGCCTTTTTCCCTTCCTCTTAATCTTGGAAATTTAAAGTTTTAGATTTGTATAAATATAAACAAGATTTATAAATTAGTTCGCCAAAGAAGTTTCACTTCTGACATGTGTACTTTGTACGCACGCATGTTTTTTTTATGCTTCTCAATTGCATTAAATATCATTTCACGATTTCTGATTTTGTATGCAATGTTCCTTTGATTGTCATCGTGGAAAATTTACTTTTAAATTTAGTTGTAAATGTTTACTGTTAAAAAAGCCTTTCAAGGGCAGTGTTACAAGGTGCCAAGCGTAATAGTTTCTAACATACCGAAAACCATGAGGCATTTTTCTCAAAAATCTGTGTTTTAGCCACAATATTGGTAGAAATTGGTGCCAGAACAGAAAACAGTGATATACTAATGAAAACTGTAAACTGTAGATGCAATAAAAATCAATACTTAAAAAAAATCCAAGTCTCGCAACTCAGTTTTTCTACCGAAAAAAGTTGTGAGATCCTTGTAATACCAAGTCGATTATTAATTTATTCAGTCCCTGCTTATGGGACTTTCTGTATTAACTTGTTACGTAATATTCTAACAACGTCTTATAGTAACCATATCAATATTAAAAATCTTTAACGTTTTTAATAAAAAGGTTGACTCGGCAATCGTATGGAAACACAATGTATTGTTTCTCTTATGTAATACATATATAAATTGGATTGTTTAATGAAAACTGTAAACTGTAGAAACAGGAGGATTGACAGCACTGGATCGTGTATCTCTACAAAACCATAAGCGTAGTATCTGGCTGCATTGTAAAAGTTTGCCAGCGTAGGCTTGTTAGCGGTTGGTCCAGTGTTTGAGTACTGGACAATACTTTTATTTTGTGTCAGGCGAGCACTCCTTTCCGTCAATCGATATTGCCGGCATTATCGTCTAGATGTCCACAAGTAGGACATAATTGATTTATTTACAGTCACGTGGACTACTTCAATCTTAAAATAATTAAAATCGGCCCACTAACGGCGGAGTAATTCTTGTAAATATATAAAAAAATATATACCGGCCTATATATTATATACTAAATATAATTAAGAAACACCTCCTTTTTGAAGTCGGATAAAAATGTATGTATCCAGCTACTGGCTCTTCTATTATTTATTATTAAGTACCTAAAAATAAGTGTGGCGATGGCGCCATTAAAGTCAAAGATTTTTAAAGGCTATTAACGTGTCACCCAGATAATATCACCTAGGTTCATAGTGGAATACACGGTATCAATCAGTGCCTAACTACCATACATTTTAATAAAACCGGCTAAGTGCGATTAGTACTCGCGCACTAAAGGTTCCGTACCAACATCTATGCAATACAAAAAAAAACATGTTTGTTGCATGGCAATCCCTCGTAAGTATTTATGTAGTCAGTTTTTAGTACTTGTAGCTATAGTGGCAACAAAAATAGGTAAGTATATCATCTGTGAAAATTTAAACTGTTTAGGACTGACGGACTGACGAACAGAAGGACAGACAGACAGTCTGAAGGTGGTAGAACCAGTGTAGTTCTACAGGGGAGGTACCACCGCCACACCTATTTCTAACGTGAAGCATTCCTTGCGTTTCGATGGAAGGGTGTGATTGCCGGCACACTTTTATATGAGGCGACCATCATAGTCCTCGGGAGTACAAAGCATCTGTGATTGACTTCAGATAGAACCTATATTCTATGTGAAGATGTCCATGAGTGGCAGTGACCACTTACTATCAGGTGGACTGCATGCTCGTTTGCTACTTTAGTCAGATAAAAAAAATGTAATCTGTTTTTTGTACTTGTTGCTACAGCGACAACGAAAGTACACCATCTGTGAACAACTGACAGTGAAGGACAGACAGACGGACTGAAGGATTGTTGGACAGACAGACGGACGGATAGCGGAGTATTTGTAATAGGGTACCGTTTTATCCTTTCGGTACGAAACCCCAAAAATGAAAAATTGGAATTTAACGTTACTGTTCATTAGCAAATTTTAGTCTTTTTACAGTTTATTCTTAGTACCATGGATGTGATACCTGTTTGACCTACTTCCTTGATTGATGACAATGTCCGTTAATGAAGCGTCCATAATCGATATTTCATCATTGATTTACTGTAATAATGTATATCGAAGAGAAAAGCTTGATATGTGACGTCAGGATGGCCAGGGTCTTCATTATTATTCGTTCTTGAAGATTTCAAGTAAAACACAGCAGTAAACTTCTTCGATTTATTCACAATTGAGGAGGTGTGATCGCTTCGACGGTTAAACAAGAATAATCCTTTCTACCGGCGTTCGCTCGCCTTTTTATAACAATGTTTGGTGGTGTGACAATAATAAATTTATAGAGGGTAAATAAACTAAGTTACAATTCTAAAAATCATTAAATGTTTCTAATTCAATAAACAAACAATTTTCGATCTTTAAACTAACTAAAATAATTATTATCGGCGACGTGTTTTTCAAAAATACGCGGTATCGCGCCAACATGTATCATCAAAGAAACATCTGACAAAATCAAGTTCTTTTTATAAGATTGACGTACCTAGGTGGTAGAACCAGTGTAGTTCGACCGGGTAAGTACCACCGCCACACCTATTTCCAGCGTGAAGCATTTGCGTTTCGATGAAAGGGTGTGGTTGTCGGCACATTTTCACATGAGGCGACCATCATAGTCCTCGGGAGTAGCAACGCATCTGTGATTGACTTCATGTTCTGTATGTAGTTGATTACAGATGCCCATGGGCGGCAGTGGCCATTTACTATCAGGTGGACTTCATGCTCGTTTGCTACTTCAGTCAGATAAAAGTACAACCACCTTTGACAGTCTAGCAAATGGTAAGTGGTCACTGCCGCTTTAGGACGCCTGTAAGTAACTTCGTATAGGACAGAGCTTCTATGAGAAGTCAACAACAGATACAGTGCTTTGCTTGCGGATAAATATCGTCGCCTGATTTTTTGAACTCTTTTTTTATGCCCTTTTTCTGAATTCGCTGCTGCCTTTATCTCAGGCGTCTTCTGTTAGCTGTTTGTACTTTTTTTTTTGTTTTCGTGGGGGAAACCTTCAAAAGGTACCCGACGCCGTGGGAGCGACGCAGGTTTATGTGGGATTTTTACCGCACTAAAACCCCCCCGGTGGCCGTCCTCGGCGCTGAAAAGGAGGACTCCGGGATCTCGAAACGACCTCAACCGGAATCCTCCGTCCGCGTTGCCCCATCGGGCTCCTCCCAGATGGGCGGCTGGGCCCACCGCTCCGTCTAGTCTTTACGACGGCATGCGACTACACATACCGCCGTCCTTCCCAGGATTGCCTGACCCAACGGTTCGAGCTCCCACTCTAGCCGTCTGCAACCCCGGAAGCCCCTTTTAGTCGCGTCTTACGACAGGCAGGGGATGCCGTAGCCCTATTCTGATCCCGGAACTACAGGGCGTAGCTGTGAGTACTTATAATTCGGAGTAAGCCAAAGAGGCACTGCGTTGAAGAATGGTACCCCATATCGAAATAGTTGATCGATACCATGATATTTTTTTTGATTCGGCAAAAACAGAGCTTAGTTATGTGTTGCAATTTATAATTTAGCATGGAAGATTTTAAGTTAACTCTACCAAGCTCATTTTTAACCAACGACCCAAAGCAAAGGGAATGTCTATTTGCCACGTTTATTATTATTTTAATAGCAGCCAGCGCGCTATAGATTAAAGCTATGTGTTTACTTCAAGGCGCTTCTACTATATGTTAACGGATATTCAAAAAATATATATAACAAGATACATAAACGGCATCAATACTACCTTTGCTGCATCAGCAAGTAATATCTTAATGATATAATTATAATAATATAAAAATAAAATTATTCAGAAAAGTAAACAATGATTGTTTTTACGAAACAAGACTCGTACTAAACATACAGTTAGACCTAGACCCACAACCCAAACAGACAAACGACAGCTCTATCCCTTTTTTATAATTATGAAGTAGCAAACGAGCATGCAATCCACCTGATGGTAAGTGGTCACCGCCGCCCATAGACATCTGTAAGCAACTTCACATAGAACATAGGTTCTATCTGAAGTCAATCACAGATGCGTGACTAAGGACTTCCGAGGACTAAGATGGTTGTCTCATATAAAAGTTCGCCGGCAACCACACCCTCCCATCGAAACGCAAGGAATGCTTCACGTTAGAATTAGACGACCCGCGTGGCGCAGCGGTTACGGTCCCGGGTTCGATTCCCGGCCAGACAGGTATCTGAATGATGAGTTTAGATTCTTGTTCTGGGTCTGGGTGTTTGTGTATTCGTCTTTGTGTGTGTCCATGGCACCCACGACACAGGAGAAAATCCTACTGTGGGGCTATGAGTGTAGAAAAAACGTTAGAAATAGGTGTGCCGGTGGTACCTATCCTTTCGAACTACACTGGTTCTTCCACCTTTACTTATCTCTTTCAAATATATGTACAAAATGAGACCTTCTAGAGCGGAAATCTCATTAAAACCACAGAAGTTCCTTCCTTTATAAACAGTGCCACTAAGAGAGACTTCCGTTTCAATTACTAGGCCCTTAATGACGCGAATCATAAAAGATTTGATGAAA
The DNA here is from genome assembly GCA_949699795.1 of Spicauda simplicius. Taxonomy (NCBI): domain Eukaryota; kingdom Metazoa; phylum Arthropoda; class Insecta; order Lepidoptera; family Hesperiidae; genus Spicauda; species Spicauda simplicius. Next base: position 1,352,728 of record OX453081.1, on the reverse strand, counting down.
CGACCTGCTTTAAGGCAACGTTGTTTTAGTTTTTAACCGACTTCCAAAAAGGAGGAGGTTATCAATTCGTCTGTATTTTTATTTTTTTTTTTTATATTTGTTACCTGATTTCTCCGGACTGGGTGAACCGATTTAGATGATTTTTTTTTTATTTGAAAGGTAGTGCGTGTCATAGGGTCCCATTTTTTTTTAGTATTTTTTTGACAAGGGCATCTATAAGAAAAACGCATAAGTCTTAAATTTGCATTTTCAATGTGCCCGATAAATGTATGAATAACTCAATATCCCGCCAACCGATTTTGATGATTCTTTTTTTATTAGAAAGGATGCACTTCAGGGGTAGTCTGATAAGAGTTTGATAAGGTTCTAATCATAGGATCTTAAACTTTTTGGAGCAAAATAATAAAATTAGTGATAGTCTGCCGAACCTTAGCTGCAGAAGTCCAATTGAGTAAAATATAGAATAAAATTACTAAGTAGGTATTTACTATGAAAAATTTGACCTTCAACTCTTCAATCCTGATGATGCAGGGGTACTGCTAGCCTGAACTATAAAAGTTGGTCATTTGATGTTTACGAATATATAATGGAATTGATAAGCAAATTCATGGGACAAAAATTTGACCTTCAACTCCTCAACCCTGATGATGCAGGGGTACTTCAAGCCAAAACCACAAGAGTAAGCCATTTGGTGCTTACGTATATGTTATAAGATTACTGAGCAGAAATATAAGATGAAAAATTTGACCTTCAACTCCTCAATTCTGATGATGCAGAATACTGCAAGCCTAAACCATAGGAGTTGGCTATTTGGTGCTTACGGGTATGTATTAAAATTACTAAGCAAAGACACAAGATGAAAGTTTTGACCTTCAACTCCTCAGCCCTGATGATGCAGGGTACTGCATGCCTAAGCCATACAAGTTGGCCACCTGGTGCTTACGTGTATATTATAAGATTACTGAGCAAACATATTAGATGGAAAATTTGTCATGTTATGACTAAGATTTAGCTTTAAATTTAAATGTATTGTGGGTTAGGTTAGGTTGGAACATAAAAGAAAACATAAAAACTAAGCGAGCAGGGCGCGGCAGCGCCCTGCGAGCGGGTGCGTTCAGTTCGTATGAATTGATAGTGTTGTATGTTGTGTCTAAGCTTATGTTTAATTTGTTATTTTATGTTGATGTTTATTTAATGTTTGCATATGTGTATGCACAAAGCAAACTTAGCGATTTTATTTTAATACAAATAGATGAATATCGTCACTAAAAAGCATGAAATAAAAAATTTTTGACAAAAAAATATCCACCGACTTCCATGCCACAAAAAAGTTAAAAATAATTTAAATATATTTTAGTTTAAAACATACTCAGTACTTAGGACATAGTTCTGAAGTCGGTGCTCATATAGGACATAGTTACCGTCGTCCAGCGAAATATGTCGAGCACCGACTTCAGGACTATGTCCTAAGTACTGAGTATGTTTTAAACTAAAATATATTTAAATTATTTTTAACTTTTTTGTGGCATGGAAGTCGGTGGATATTTTTTGTCAAATTTTTTTTTTAAAATACGTTTTAATGATGTAAATACGGATATCATACTTCATACTAATATTATAACGGCGAAAGTTTGCGAGTGTGTATGTTTGTTAGTTGTTCATGTTTAAACGGCTAGAGCGATTTTCATAAAATTTGGTAAAATTTGGTTGGGAGTTAGCTGATACTCTGGATTTTGAAATGAAATGAAATGTCTTTATTTTGTATAGGCCTGCGGGGGCACTTACAAATTGTCAGTTACATTATTTTTCTTACACTACCACCGGATCGGAACACGACCTCAACTGAGAAGATCCGGCAAGAAACTCAGCGGGTTTGTCTTTTTTCTTATTTTCATCCTTTTTTTTTAATATTATTATACAATCATGTTTTTTTTTACATGGTAATGAAAGTTAGCTCCAGTATCTTGCCTTACAGTTCAGTAAAAGAGAGCCCTGTTTGGCAAGATACGCTACACTTTGACATTTATTAAATACTAGCTTTTGCCCGCGGCTTCGCTCGCGTGGAATTTAGTCTGCCACATAAAGTTTGCAAGATGGTAGAGCAATGGTTCAACCAGGGAGTTATCACCGCCGCACCTATTTCTACCGTGAAGCAGTTCTTGTGTTTCATTAGAAGGGTGTGGCTGCCGGCTCGCTTTTATATGAGGCGATCATCAAAGTCCTCGAGAGTAGCAACGCATCTGTGATTGACTTCAGATTGAACCCTTGCCCTACTTCCTAAATCTGTGTGTTCAAATTTCAAATCACAGGCACGTATATTAATTTGAATTAGTTCTGTAGACAACGGATATTAATACTTATTCTGAAATTAAAAGTTTTAAGAAAGGGTCTCAAAACGCGTGACGGTTACCAACGCGCAGTTGGCTAGCGTGGTCAACTACGACCTAAACTACTGCTAATCTGACTTATATGCCGAGTTGTGTAACATTAAAAGGTCGATGACGATTGAATGACATATCTAACCTTTTCCACTGTTTCATTCTTATTGACCTTTTTTTGTCGAGGGGGAAACCTTTAAAAGGTACCATACGCCGTGGGAGCGACGCAGGGTTATGTGGGATTCTTATCGCACCAGGACTCCGGGATCTTCAAAGGAACGCAACTGGAGTCCTCTGAGTGCATTGCCCCATCGGGCTCCTTCCAAGTGAGCGGCTGGGCCCACCACTCCATCTAGTCTTTACCACGATATGCGACCACACGTATACCACCATCCTTCCCGGGATCGCCTGGCTGGACTGTTCAAGCTCCTTGCATCCTGGCTCTCACGACAGCATGCGACCACACATGTTGACATCTTTCCCGAAGTTGCTGACTGGGTGTTTCGAGCTCCCAGTCTAGCCGCCCGCAACCCCGAAAGCCCTCTTTTATTCGCCTCTTACTACAGACAGGGGATACCGTAGCCTTATTCTGATCCCGGAACTACAGGGACGTCATTCACATCGACCTTTCCCATTTTGCTCCGTGATTTATTACCATTTAAATATTAATTTCATAGAACTTCGTTGTATACGGCGGCGGCGCACGGCACGTACTGCCGGTCAATCAATTGAGTACGCAATATGTTATACTCGTAATATCTTCACAACTACTTATCCAATTTACATGGTGTAAAAAGTAGATTTAATATGCTTGATTTTTTGAAATCATTTATTTTGATAAGGATTAATATTTAGTTTGTATAAAACCCATGGAAACATCAACTTCATATTTTTTAAATTTTCAAAGTATAAAAAGAGTTATTGTAGGTTATACATAAAATATAGATATATGCTGTCGCGGACTTTTATTTAGATCTATGTGAGCCAAACAATCCCACCATACATTATATTTGGATATCTCCAACGGTTTAGGCAGCGTACGCGAAGATAGCTCTCAGAGGACAACTTTTTTTGCGACTAATCTGATATTTCTCGTTATAGTATAACCTTATTACAAAAAAATCGGTATAAATTATAGTCCATGTGTTATTCTGATGTATAACCTATACTACTGTAAAGTTTCAACCAAATCCGTTCAGTAGTTTTTGCGTGAAAGAATAACAAACACACATACATCCTCACAAACTTTCGCATTTATAATATTAGTAGGATACTATAGTAATGCATATTATTGCTCAATTGATTAACATATAGGCTACTTTTTAGTGTAGGAAAATATCTTACTAACACGGGACAATCGATACACCGATTTTTTTAACGCGGGGTTCAGTTAGCAACGAGTAATAGGTGTTTTAAAATCTGTCGACCATGCAGTCGACAGTGCAGTCGATGATAAGATCATAGTTTTTAAGATGCGTTTATGATATATATCTCCTGTACCTCAGTCTATCAGACCAGAATACGGCAGTGTTATACGCTGCTATTAGGTAAAATAATAGGTGAAGTAAAAACTTGTGATCCGTTTTTAAAATACTTGCCGCGGACGGAGGAGTGTGAAATTGCGCAAGGTTTTAGGTGATATAGAGAAGGAGTACGAAATGCTAATATTTTTTTCAAATAACGCATAATCATACATAAAATCAACTTAAAACACATTACACACACTAACTTGCATTTGACTAATTTAACAACATCATTTGTAATAAACGAAATAAAACATTCAATTTCTTACTATGAAAACACACAACGTCAAAAATGTTAGATGTCTTTGTCAAAATGCCCGCTATTGCTTTTAAATGCAGCTTAGTTAATTAAACCTCTTTTTAATTTCGGGTGTATTTAAAATATTTAAATCTCAAGGTGGTAGAACCAGTGTAGTTCGTCCGGGGAAGTACCACAGCCACACCTATTTCTATCGTGAAGCATTTCTTGCGTTTCAATAGAAGGGTGTGGTTGCCGGCACACTTTCACATGAGGCGACCATCATAGTTCTCGGGAGTAGCAACGCATCTGTGATTGACTTCAGATGGAACCCATGTTCTGTATGAAGTTGATTACAGATGTCCATGGGCGGCAGTGACCACTTACCATCAGGTGGACTGCATGCTCGTTTACTACTTCAGTGAAAAAAAAAAAATAACCTGAAAATTATTACAGTTTAATTGAATTTGAGAAATATTCGTGCTACTTTGGACAAAATCAAGTTTAGTTTTTATGTTGAATTACGGCCGAATTTTGACTGTTGCGGTGACTAGTTATGTAAAATAGGTGTGAATTTAGTGCTCCAAGAGTCAACAATTGGTAAAAGTAAGGAGTTTTGTAAGGTGTCACAAGCTTTTGTGGATTGATTCTGGAGACTGCACCGACACATTTAGTTCTGCCTTTTTTTTTGTCAAGTCGAACCCATCAAAACCCGACGCCATGGGAGCGACGCAGGATTATTATGTGGGATTTTTATCGCACTAAAGGTGGCCATCCTCGGCGCTAAAAAGGCGGACTCCGGGATCTCGACACGACTTCAACCGGAATTCTCTGAGCGCGTTGCCCCATCGGGCTCCTACCAGATGGGCGGCTGGGCCCACCGCTTTGTCTATACCGCCGTCCTTCCTGGGATTTAGTTCTGCCTAATGACAACAATGTTAAGTAGTACTTTTGACATAAGTGCATATTCGAGGCGTTCTAATTTTCTCGTAGAATAGGTAATAATAAGTTAGGTAGAATTCTTATCTTATCCAATGTTGCTTACAGCTGAACGTAAATAGCAGTTGCTATTTACCTTCAAGGACTGCAAAAATCAAAAATGAAGTAGATAAAATATAAACTATCTGATTATAACTTACTGGATGACCTGGCGAACGTCGTTCTGCCTAAAAGTCAAAAACCTTAAATTATCAATGTTCCTTCACTATATTACGCATGTATTATAATAAAAGCCTTCCTCTTGAATCACTCTATTATAAAAACTGCTTTAAAATCCGTAGCGTAGTTTTAAGATCTAAGCATACATAGGGACAGACAGTGCCAAGCGACTTTGTTTTATACTATGTAGTGATGATATTATCGCGGAATCGGTACATTACGATTGTAGCGTATATTTCTGATATGCTTTTGAATAAGTAACGGGTATGGGTAAAATATTCCACAAAAAATCGAAACATCAAATACCTTGCCATTTGGCAACGCAGGCCTCAAATTACCCTCAAACAAAAGCACTCCATCTGGAAACATCCCTCTCGATAGGTGGAGTTTGTGGCGCGATACAGAAAATTGAGTTCTCGAGAGCCACGCAAAATGTAGGGCAAGACTCTCGACGTTTGTGCCTGTGAAGTCAGCTCCTTTTCATCGCGATTGAGGGCCTCGCGATTGGGGCCCCGATGTCGTTGGGCCCCGCGGTCCATTAATAGGGTCCACTCGATCGTTTATTTTGGTTCTTCAGTTCCGTTTTATGGGAGGTTAATACGTAAATTTAATGGAGAAATACTCGTTTACTACGGTTTAGAGATTTAGATTCACTGGAGATCAAATATTGCAAAGTAACACAACAGAACATTTCTAGTATTAGAAAGAAAGAAAGAAAGGAAGATAAACATTTATTTCGGTCCATCGACACAAGGACAGAATAAGCACATACATTTAAATTAGAAATTATTATGTTTAAAAGTAACAATATTCGAGAAAAAAAAAAAATTAAAAAACAAAAATCCGCTAAACCTAAAACGATAAAAAGAAATAAAATGTACGTTAAAAGACTCACAAAGAAATAAAATAAAAAACAAAATAACATTGATATTATCGATGGGGACCGAAAAAGGGGTTGCACTCAGCCTGTGCCGTGGAACCCACGACTGCTGATTTTCAGGAAACTTTTTACTCTTTTTTTTCCGTGTAGTCAGGACAAGTGGTGTGTGCAAATTGAAAGTAATAAATATATATCACGTTATAATATAAAATACAACTCATACTGATAATGATATTAAATAATGATAAATAAGTATGTGAACGCAGACGGGTAAACATTAGGTACGCTAAGAGCCCTTGACATGTTATAGTGATATTTTTTAGGATTTTATATATTGAGCTGAATAAAATATTTATTGTTCTTCTTCCTTTCTTTAAAAGATGTTATGTTATTTGAGTATTATTCTCTTTTTTCCAAATTGACTTCTTCTAGCAAAATGTTCGGAAAAACGGAGATCTTTCGGTGGAATAGCCGTTTTTTCAAGCCTTTTAATTTGGCAAAAATCAGAACTTATACCCGTATTCAGTAGAGGAGTGGGTTTATTAACTACAACCATTAATTTTAATTACCACATAATTATTAATTATAGCAGCAGCGTCACATTCTCATCAATTTTGTTTGTTAATACGTTTCACTTTACATTATTGGCAATATATCTAGACTGGTTTGAGATTAGGGTTGCCACCCGTACTTTATTATAAAGTATTGTACTTTATTCGGGGCAATTGTACTTTATACTTTATGAGGAAAATAAAGTACGCGAAAATACTTTATTTGGTATATGAGCGATTTAAAAGTTTGATTATAATCATTATAATCAGTAAACTAAAATTACTTTAATTACAAGGTTTCCGTAGCTACCTTATTTAGAAAGTAGTAGAACGTTTATATTTGGTGACCTTTTTTTAAAAATATGGGCGCCAAGTTACTATCTACATTTTTTTTTGCCTAATATCACCTCACACAGTTCTAAATGTATTCCAGAGCCAAAAATTAAGTAATAATATAAATAGTACTTTATTTTGAAGCTACGTACTTTTTTCTTTATACCTTTTGTAGCCAATGTACTTTAGTCGCTGAAAAAAAAGGTGGCAACCCTATTTGAGATTGTTTTCCCGGTTGCATTTCTATAATATACGAGTAAGTCTGATGTTTGTTAAATTGACTGCTACTATCAAAATTTTTAGAAAATCGGAGATCCTAAGATAGATTTCCGTTTTTCTGACAATTTTGATATGAAACATCAAATTGGCAAAAATATGATTTACATGCGTTTCTACTAGGGAAACAGAATAATTACATTTTCTCACGTAACGAATTGCCTACAGTAATAGTCTCAGACTTGGTTGTCCATTTATGTCTGCTTGGCTGGCAGAAGCAGATATACATGATTAAGTTATAGTCTGTAATCCTGGGGCAATTTTTTTGCAATTATTTACTGAGTCGGTAACGAGTAAAATGTTTCAGAGAGTAGTTTGAAGCGTTGTGAACGTCAGTTGTGGCTCCTTGGGTAGGTTGAGCAGTTCAGTCACGGACGAGTAGTAAAAACAGTTTTTATTACATTAAAGTAGCAAACGAGTACATATGCAACCCACTTGATGGTATGTACTTTCGGCCTGTACATTAATCTGCAAGCAACTTTCTCGTAATTTAGAACAGGGATTACATCTGAAATTCACCGCAGATGCGTTGCTACTCCTGAGGACTGAGAAAATTACCTTTTATATGAAATTGTGCCTGCAAACTCATCTTTATATCGACACGCAAGAACTGCTTTACGTTAGAAATTAGAGATTTCGATTGTTTTTTTTTTTTATTTGACTGAAGAAGCAAACGAGCATGCAGTCCACCTGATGGTAAGTGGTCACTGCCGCCCATGGACATCTGTAATCAACTTCATACAGAACATGGGTTTCATCTGAAGTCAATCACAGATGCGTTGCTACTCCCGAGGACTATGATGGTCGCCTCATGTGAAAGTGTGCCGGAACCACACTCTTCTATCGAAACGCAAGAAATGCTTCACGCTAGAAATAAGTGTGGCGGTGGTACTTCCTCGGTCGAACTACACTGGTTCTACCACCTTGTCCATTTCTTCTCGATTAGAAATTTGTTTAATTACATTTTATTATGTAACGGATACTAACGTCATGGGGTTTTTTAAATTTATATCCGCCGATACTTCGACCCAGTGGCATAAACTGTGGTCACGGCCAGACTGCGGTGAATTTATTTTTCATTAAATTAGCTTAATATTTTGAAAAATAAAAACTGTCAGCTAATCACAAAGTGGTGGATTATACGTTAGCGGGTCACATGAACATGAAATATATATATGTTCAGCAATTTCTTCTTCTAACTGAATATTTAGCAATTAGTTTAAACGATAGTGTGTGTAAATAAAAAGTCAACTGGCTCTTTCCCAGTGGAATACTTGTTAGCTAATGTCTTGAAAGGTGGAAGGTTCAAGGCAGCCGAAAACATCTGTTGGTCATCAATGATGAATTCATGCCATTCATGAATTAATTACGTGAAACTTTAAGACAGGAGGGAATCGTAATGACATTTAGGAGAGCGGAAGACATTGGTTTATTATTAGATTTTTTGTAGAATTCGTGTATTTGTGACTCTTTCATGCAAAAACCAACAGCCAAATTCCGCTGAAATTTGGCGCAGAGATAGCTTATAACTTAAATTAACACATAAATCTTATTGCCGTGGTTGACTTAACCGAAGCGGGCGTAGCCGCGGGAGTAGACTAGCCGTTCTTAATCTTAATTCGAAATCGAATCTAAATTTAGAATTTTCCTAATTTTGAACAATGTTCGAACAAGCACCCCCCTACCAGGTGGACTGATGACCTGAAGAAGACAGTGGGAAACCGTTGGATTCAGAGGGCACAGGACCGGTTGGAGTGGCGCCGTTTAAGGGGGGCCTATGTTCAGCAGTGGACATCAAAAGGCTGATGGATGAACAACGTTACTCGCGATTATTGATTGAAGGAGTTGAGACAGATATCATTTTATCTCATCTAAAGACGCGTCGCTAAAATCGCCAAAATCACACGCAATCATCGAACGCATCTCAGCTTAGTCTGCACATTAATCTCTAAATATATTCCGTAGCCAAACCCTCTAAGTTTCACCCCGATTATAATTAGACACTGAAGTGGTCTGTCGGCTCGATGTAGCGCGACACGAGGGCCCTCTACCGTCTGAATGAATAACGAGTCGTGAGGGTACTTGGGAGACATTTTTATCATTGGCCGACACGCGTGGCCGCTTTCTCTAGAGGGAAGAAGGTCGCCAAACACTTGATACGTATGAGGAAATGATGGTCGAAATGTTTTTATTTATAACTTCCTATTAATATTATGATGCGAATTTGTGGATGCATGTTACTCTTTCATGCAAAAACGACTGGTTGGTGTTTGCTGATATTTCGCACACTTTGTTTATGACCCAGATTAACACAGGAGACTCATTGAAATGAAATGTCTTTATTTTTGTATAGGATTACGGGGGCACTTACAAATTGTCAGTTAAATTTTTTTTTTTACACTACCACCGGATCGGAACACGACTTCAACTTGAGAAGATCCGGCAAGGAACTGCATGGGTTTGTCTTGTTCGTTATTTATATCAATTGTTTTAAAATAAAATTACAATCTTGTTTTTTTTTACATGGTAATGGAAGTTAGCTGCAGTATCTTGCCTTACAGTTCAGTAAAAAAGAGCCGTGTTTGGCAAGATACGCTAAACTATGACATTTATGAAATATACTATAGTAATGTATATTATTATTGCTCAGTCTCAGTATATATTGTCTAATTACTGTGGTACACGTAAACAAACCGGAAGAACCTGTGAGAATAACCTAGTAAATTGTAATTTTAAGAGTTCTTCGTGTCAGAAGTGTTAAGCTGCCGTTTGGTCTGAAGGGTGTCTGCAGGGAATCTTACTTTTTAAGGGCGTTTCAACATAGTCCACAGATGTAGCAACGAATGTATCGCGAATCTCAATCTCTAATTTTGATTTTCTCTGGAGTTGATTACAGATGTCTATGAACGGCGGTAGCCAGTTATTATCAGGTGCATGTTAGTTATACACTGTAACTACACGGCACACTTTTAGAGGCGACCATCTTAGTCCTCGGGAGTAGCGACGCATCTGTGATTGACTTCAGATAGAATCCATATTCTATGTGAAGTTGCTTACGGGTGTCCATTGGCGGCTGTGGCTACTTTCCATCAGTGCTCTGCATGTACGTTTGTTACTTTAAACTTATAAAAAAAAACTAACTCGATAGATAGTTTGGCATATAGTCCACCTGATGAGAAATAGCCATTGCCATGTACGAAGTCAATCGCATCGTTGCTATTCCTGTGAACTAGATGATCGCCTTATGTGAATAAAGCCGAAAATCAAACCGACCCTAAAGCAAGAACTATTTCACACTTGAAGTAGATAGCACGGATCTGGTATAAGCATTATTGTTTTATCATCTTGAAATTTTAGGCACATTATTGCCGTCACCCAGGATTGACTTTAGAAACGTACATTATCTTATTATAAGCTGTTGAAAAGACTAAATAAAATAGTCATATACCTACATATTTTAAACCATACAAGAGGCTACTTTTGCAAGTAAACCACGTCTATTTAATGCATGCATGTTGCATGGGCTATGCGAAGACAAAGTGAGGCACTTCGGAAGCTACCTTCCGAACGCCGAGCTTTTGTCTCTGCGCTAGACACGAGAGTCGCTTTGTTTTGCCTGGATGGGATTAAATTGCCCGACTGTAGTTTAAACTCTGTCTAAAAGTGAAGTAGCTGGTTCGGCTTCACTTTTATCTGTCTTGTTACGCGTCTGGGTCAGGAGGTTAATATTTTTAAGCGTATGTATGTTTCTTTACATGTATGTATGAGTAATGGAGGTAATCAATCCTTTTTACGCATACGAGTTTTTTGTTTTCATAATTTTAAGAGTATCAATGAAATAATGAAATTCATAGAATAATAATTATGTTAGTTGCTATTGTCTTTTGATATAAGAAATCTTACATACACAATGATCTTTCATCCTTAAAGGCCCAATGCCAAACAAAGACGTCCTGTTAATGGAAATTTTGCGAATTTTCACCACGCTTAATTATTTTTACGCACCTATTTCTAGCGTGAAGCATTTCTTGCGTTTCGTATTTTCGATAGAAGGGTGTGGTTGCCGGCACATTTTCACATGAGGCGACCATCACAGTCCTCGGGAGTAGCAACGCATCTGTGCTTGACTTCAGATGGAACCCAAGTTCTGTATGTAGTTACAGATGTTAATGGGCGGCAGTGACCACTTACCATTAGGTGGACTACATGTTTGCTACTTCAGTCAGATAAAAAAAATGCTTTATGTGCACGTTGGTGACCGCAATGGGTGTTAACGTTGCACATAAAACTGGTTCTACCCATCTCCTTGAATTTATTACACAAACAAAAGACACCGTTTAATTTACGAGAACCTACAACGTTGAAAGCTAAAGAATTGCCTTTTAGTGTTTCTACACGTTCAACCTTACATACTTAAATAAACAAAACAAAAAAAGCGTTTCCATCTTTTCGGAACTTTCCAGACTTTTAGATTGTAGAAGCAAACATAGGACTGCATGCATGTAACGGTAGTAACTTACGTAACCGTAGTAAGTGGTCACCGCCCATGGACCTTTGTAAGCAACTTCATATTGAATAGGATTCTATCGGTATTCGATTACAGGTGCGTTGCTACTTTCGAAAACTGAGGTGGTCGCCTCATGTGAAAGTGGACTCAACCAAACATATCCGCTGAAACGCTAAAAATATTTTACTCTAGAAAAATGCAAGGAGGTAGTGTCTCTCTGGTCCAACTACACTGGTTCTATCACGAAGCCATAAAAAACCAAAGTTACTTACAGCTTTCCATCTGCAGCTTGCACTCCTGAGTGTCATGGGGGTAGATGATGAAGTTCATGGCGCAGGAGAGCTTCAGCGTCAGCTTGACCATGTACAAGATGGTCTTGTCCTTGTACAGCCACACGTAGTGGTTGGGGATCGTCATGGTCTGGAAGGTCACGGACTTGGCGTTCTTGAAGAACGAGTCCGGACGCCACATGTGCTTCAGCCAGTCCACTTCTAGTAATCTGGGGGAATGGAATAATTAGTCTTAGTTATTGTTCAGGAGTCTTTGAAGCAGATTTGAAGGATTGATATTTTGGATTTATTATTATTGTCCCACTGCTGGGCAATGGGTCTTCTCTCAGAATGAGAAAGTTTTGGGTCATAGTCCACCGCGCTGGCCAATTGCGAGTTCGTGGACTTCACATACCTCCGATAATTTCTAATACGCACATAAATCAGTGGTGCGCGCCTGGGTTTGAACCTCAGATCTCCCGATCGAGAGGGCAAGTTTCAACCATTAAGCTATCACTACTCATTTTGAACACAGTAATATTCGCGTAATATTTTTATTGTTTTCTACGGACTAGTGTTATTTAAACATCGGGTTAGCAACTGCATTGTAGTAGAGAGGGGTGATGTGCTTGTTGTCAACGCATTATTGTCCCTCTGCTGGGCACGGGTCTCCTCTTAGAATGAGAGAGTTTTAGGCCATAGTTTATCGTGCTGGTCAATAGTTAGTAGATATGAGACACCTTTAAAGACATTTTGAGAGAACTATCAGGTGTGTAGTTGTCCTTCACCGTCAAGGAGTGATGATAACTTCCGACTTTCAGCCTAATGGTTGAAACTATCGATATCATTCCACATACGGTGTTAACACTTGAATGTTCCCTATGGATTAGTGTACATAATTATCATGAATCTAAATTGTCATTCAGATACCTTTCTGGCCGGGAATCGAACCCGGAACCCATTGCGTCAGACCGGTATGGTAGCTGCCATACCACCTGGGTCGTCACCAGCCATAATGCATTACTGTCCTTAAATATTATTCAGGTTATAGGTATCACTGAATCAATGTTTTAGTTTTGGCTGCAGTGATGATAAAAAGCTTTTCCGATAAAGAGGATGCTATCTGCTATATTTTAGCTTTGGTTCTCCTATATCTGTACTAAAGTACTTGAACTTAGATTTGGGAGTGAATGGCTCCCATCCACCCTTCCACCTTAAATCCGCCAGTGGGTGGCACGGAAACATTCGATACAGTTTGGCCAATGACCCGTAGCTTTCTCTACCAACCTTTATTGGAACATTGGAACCGTGTAATGGAGCATCTACGATCTAGGTTTGAGAAGCAGTTGTATCTTAATAGTAAGTTTCTTTAAACTCACGCCAATAATAATAATAATAGAGTCGGAACAGTTAAAATTTGGATGTGCGATATAAAACTAAACTGTCAATGCCTTTAGATGTAAAGTCTACTATAAGGTGATTACCATTTAACTTGTAAGAAAAAAAGGTCATATTAAGTCTAGATAATAATAACACTTAGGTAACCCGCCACCAACACCGCAGGCACACTTGACACGGCTTGTCGCCACGATAATGTATCGGCGATGGAGATGGCGGGAAAATTAGTGGAGCTAAGAAATGAATACTTACAAATAATAACATAAGAAACAAAAAAGCACGGACGAACAGCCCGTGGAGTTGTAATAATAAAATAAACTCACGCCAACTAAACAAAAGACATACTAAAAAATTAAATATATTATTGTCAGAACAGCGCCGCGGTTTCACTCGCGTTTCAAAGTGGGTATTACAACTTAAAGATAGAGCAGATGATTACAAAAAAATATGGTAAATATACAACCGTCTTCAATATGATATACTAGTATTTCGCTGGACCTAGATAATGAACTTGTTCTTTTTTGAAGTCTGTTGATACAGGCAAAATTTTACCTCAAATATACTAAATAAATACATTTTGAAATACATTTTAATCCAATATATTATTTAACCACATTGACAAACGCTATAAAAACTATAGGAATGTCTGTTACTACTCCTACACCTATACTTGCGATTTATAGACCTATTTTTACAGATTTATTTTTACTATTTATATGGATATGAAAATAATGCCAAATTTAAAACCGACATACCTACTCGTACTTATGTGCAAAAAAGTATGATCTTAAGTGTTTCTTGGATTTGCTCACCTGTACTCCGAAGTCATATTCTCTGGCAGCCGCAGTCGAAAGTCTTTCCAAGTTTGTGCGAAGAAGATGTCAGCTGCATACGTCTGGAACAAAGAAATAATAACTAACATTGTTAAAAGTTTTAAATATGGTTCGTAGCCAGAAAATTAGTAACTGCTACAAACACAGTAAAGGCACGTTTTCGGTTAATGCAATTTCGTAATTGCAAGCAGTTATGTAATTTAATTTTCTGGTAGCTTTTTCCCGACTACACAAGAAAGGAAATGTCATTCGAGCGTATTTTTGATTTAATTTGCAGAGTGAAATAGGCTAGTTAACACTTTAATGCTTCTATTTAAACACTCCTAGAGAGAAGGTTAAACGATTGACTTTTAATTTTAGTTTACCTTTTGTTATGAAAACAAAAAAAATCATCATTTTTAAAAATTATGTGCTTTGCAAACTGAGTCGATACCAATGATATTTCATATATTATAATCAGATAAGAAATTCTCTCTGTAACACGTGCCAAAGAAATATATATATATCTTATTTTATTTACATTTTATCTAATGTCGTAATATATATTACACATTATATATTACGACACACATACAGTAATACCCCGAACTTACTCGATAGGTGGGATTGACTGATAACCGCGTAAGTCGAATTCGCGTAAGTCGGGGTACAAGAAATACCTAACACAAAATAAAATGTAGCTGTCATACATGTACATGGTCTTACTATTCCACACTCTTATTCAATAGTGTGGCCTAGTCAGGCTATATAATCTATAATATAGAGATTGTGTGACGCAGCTGGCACTCAATAAAAGACAAATTGAGGAGATTTGAAAACCGCGTAACTCCGAGTTCGCGTAAGTCGGGGTACCGTAAATCGGTGTATTACTGTATTACAAACACCCTCTAAAGATGTTACCCGTTTTCTGACACAGTCGGCTAACACATTGCGTTGCGACGGACTAGTATCGCTAAACGGACAACAGAACTGCACATTCCTTTACAGTCGATAATGTTTTATTACTTATCCGCAGAGGAAGATATTCTCGTTATAATAATGATCGTTGTTTGCGGAGCCTAATCCGCCTCGATGGAGGCTTTCAGGGGAAGCGCAAACATGCCGCTTGTGATACAGCGGCGGAAAATGCTTCGTTCTATTTATAGCGAATGTTAATAAGTTGAATGCCGTTTTTCGCTGGATTATCGTTGTAACCGGTACACTGGTTTTGGCTTGATTACTTGTTTAAAGAAGCCTCTAAGACGATATATATTTATACGAAAATCTCAATCGAAATATTTATGTCCTTATTTTTTTATAGGTATATATAATTGAAGCAGCAAACGAGCATGCAGTCCATCTGGCGGTAAGTGGTCACTGCCGCCCATAGACATCTGTAAGCAACTTCATACAGAATATGGGGTTCCATCTGAAATCAATCACAGATGCGTCGCTACTTCTGAGAATTCAGATGGTGGCCCCATATCAAAGTGTGCCGGCAACCACACCCTTCCATCGAAACGCAAAACTGCTTCACATTACAAATAGGTGTGGCGGTGGTACTTCCCCGGGCGAACTACACTGGTTCTATCACCTGCAAAAATTACCTTTGCAATTTTACCTTCATGCAACTTCTACTTTGCCAATAAGTTTAATTGAAAATGTATAAAGCATTCTGAATGACCAGTAGGCCGATCATAGAGGCGGGCTACGCGTGAGTACTAACTTATGATCGGCGTAAATGGGTTGTTCATCTTATTTGCTGATGGTCACTGGTTCCACCTTATCTGCTGTATTTGGTGATGGGATCGGACAAATTGCATGTTTGTTAGCTTTTTATCTGATTGAAGTAACAAACGAGCATGCAGTCCACCTGGTGGTAAGTGATCATTAAGCAACTTTATATAGAACATAGGCTCTACCTGAAGTCAATCACAGATACGTTGCTACTCCGGAGAACTAAGATGGTCGCCTCATGTAAAAGTGTGTCGGTAGCCACACCTTTCTATCGAAATGCAAGAAATTCTTCATACTAGACATAGCTGCAGCGGTGGTACCTCCCGGTCGAACTACATTGGATTCACCACCAGACAGCTGTAGCTGTCCGAATATAATAAAAAAAACATGTAGCATTTAACTTGGAGCTATTAAGTCAATTGACCACCACTTGGCCATTGCGGTGGACTGTGGCCTAAAACTTTCTCATTCCGAGAGAAGACCCGTGCCCAGCAGTGGGCCAATAATGGGTTGACGATATATATATTAGGACAATAGTTGAATACGTCCCATTATTAGAAGAGAAGATACGAAGTGAAGAAGAGTGCATATTGATTAAAAGATCAAAGATCAAAAAGCATTAAAGTTTACTAAGAGTCTCTTACTCACCATAGAGTTCTCATCGATGGAGTCTAACCCCATAACAGTGACATGGAAATTGACGATGGTGGGTTGGTCGTTCTTCTTCGGTGGCCGCATTTTGTCGTACAGTCTAGGGTCATCCGGCAGCAAGTCTTGGAAGGTTAGGAGAGTGGACCTGTGGAAATACACGTTCACATGAAGTCTTGGTAGATATTTTCTCCAAAATTTTATTATAATAATTTTATTATAATAATGAAGCAGCAAACGAGCATGCAGTCCACCTGATGGTAAGTGGTCGCTGCCGCACATGGACATTTGTAAGCAACTTGATATAGAACATAGGTTTTATCTGAAATCAATCACAGATGCGTTGCTACTCCCGAGTACAAAGATCACCTCATATAAAAGTGTGCCGGCAACCACACCCTTCCGTCGAAACGCAATGAATGCTTCACGCCAGAAATAGCTGTGGCGGTGGTACTTCCCCGGTCGAACTACGCTGGTTCTACCACCTTTGAAAACTGAATAACATTTGTTGTTGCATTGAGGTAGATACTGGCCAGTTTGGCCGTGACCACGATCCATGCAACTGGGTCGAAATATAGGCAATAAGAATTCTATAAGAATTCATAAACCGCATATCGTGAGTACCCGTTAAGTATTATAATGTATCAATTCCGCGATAATGCTAGTCTAAAATCATATATTTACATCCAAACATCTAACAATACTAGTCACACATTGCAACGGTTGAAATTCGACCGTAATTTAACTTGAAAAAGTAAACTTCATATTATCCAAAGTAGCACGAATATTTCTCAACTAATAAATTGTATTGATTTTATTGATAAAAATCAGCCGTTAAAGGTAAAAAGAGGTTTTAATTAACTAAGCATTTAGCTAAGCAAAAGCAATAGCGGGTATTTAGCCAAAGAAATCTGACATTTATGAAGTTATGTTTTTTCATAGTAAGACATTAAATGTTTTAGTTCGTTTATTATTTATGTATTTGTGTCAAATGCAAGGTAGTGTGTGTAATACGTTTTTAGTTCATTTTAGGTATGTTTTATGCATTATTTGAAAAAAATGTTAGCATTTGGTAATCCTTCTCTAAATCAACTGTAACCGTCCATAATTTAGTCCTCCGATCGCGGCAAGCATCTTAAAAACGAATCACTAGTTTATGCTTCACGTATTAATATGTGATAGCCTAATGGTTGAAACTTGCCCTCTCAATCGGGAGGTCCGAGGTTCAAACCCAGGCACGCACCACTGATTTATGCGCGTATTATATATTAATTATCACTGCTTTTCGGTGAAGGAAAACATCGTGAGGAAACCTACACACCCGAGAGTTCTTTATAAAAAAAAAAAAGTTCTCGGAGGTGTGTGAAGTCCACCAATTCGCACTTGGCCAGCGCGGTGGACTATGGCCTAAACTCTCTCACTCTGAGAGAAGACCCGTGCCCAGCAGTGGGACAATAATGGGTTGACGACGTATTAATATATAAATAAAACAAGATTTTTGTCTGAAGTCAATCGCAGATGCGTTGCTTTTCTCGAGCACTAATATGTGCGCCTCATATGAAAGCGAGTGTGCAACCACAATCTTCCATCGGAATGCAAAAACTATTTTAGCTATTTTACTATTTTAGATCTAATGTGAAAGCGCTCTTAGAGTACAGGGATTCCGAATTGATAACAGATGGTGCTTCATACTATTATAGTAAAATAGTTATTCGAATCCAATAATTGAAAAGTGATAAAATGTTTTAACATTGTTTCAAAATAAAATTATCGCCTTATTATGATAACATGGCACACTCGTCTCTTCTACTCCAGAAATTCTCGCAACAACTGCAGAATTCTATACAGATCTGTATTCCGCACGTGCACCTAGGCCTTCGACTCACGTGGATGATCAAAGAGCTGAATTGACACGACACTTCACCGAAGACCTCCCCGATGTAGACCTGGGCGAGATCAGAATTGCTCTGGGACAGCTTAAAACCAACAAAGCCCCGGGTGAAGACGGAGTGACAACAGAACTTCTAAGAGCTGGAGGATTACCACTACTTTACGAGTTACAGAGGCTGTTTAACTCCGTCCTTCATAATGGTACAACACCGGAAGCGTGGAGCAGGAGTGCGACAGTGCTGTTCTTTAAAAAGGGAGACAAAACCCTTTTGAAGAACTATAGGCCTATCGCACTCCTGAGTCACGTTTACAAGCTGTTTTCGAGGGTAATTACGAATCGTCTCGCCCAGAGACTTGACGACTTCCAGCCTCCGGAACAGGCAGGTTTTCGAAAAGGCTACAGTACCGTAGACCACATCTATACAGTACGGCAGATTATACAGAAAACTCATGAGTATAATCTGCCTCTTTGTCTGGCGTTTGTGGATTACGAAAAAGCCTTCGACTCCATCGAAATCTGGGCTGTTCTGGATTCACTGCAGAGATGCCGTATAGATTGGCGTTACATAGAGGTGTTGAAATGTCTCTATAAAGCTGCCACGATGACCGTCCAGATTCGAAACCAACAGACAAGCCCTATCCAACTGCGTCGAGGTGTGCGGCAGGGCGATATAATATCGCCGAAACTGTTTACGAACGCGTTGGAGGACGTTTTTAAAACGCTAAACTGGGATGGACGAGGCCTCAACATCAATGGCGAGTACATTTCTCATCTCCGATTTGCTGATGACATCGTCATCTTGGCGGAGTCTCTGCAGGATATCGAAGAGATGCTGCACAGCTTGAACGATGCATCCCGTCGTGTTGGTCTTGGTATGAATCTCGACAAGACAAAAGTCATGTTTAACGAGCATGTCATGCCAAGACCGGTGGTCATCGAAGCGTCGACTATTGAAGTTGTGGATGAATACATCTACCTGGGTCAAGTCATAAGACTCGGCAAAAACAACTTCAATAGGGAAGTCGATAGACGTATACAGTTGGGCTGGGCAGCGTTTCAGAAATTTCGTCAAGTCTTCTCGTCACCATTGCCTCAATGCCTAAAGACTAGGGTCTTCAATCAGTGCGTCTTGCCAGTCATGACCTACGCGGCCGAAACGTGGACTCTGACATTGGGACTAGTCCACAAGTTCAGAATAGCTCAGCGAGCGATGGAACGAGCTATGCTTGGCGTTTCTTTGCGGGATAAAATCCGTAATACGGAGATCCGGCAAAGAACCAAGGTAACCGACATAGCCGTACGAATTAGCAAGCTGAAGTGGCAGTGGGCTGGCCACATATGTCGCAGAACCGATGGCCGATGGGGCAGACGAGTTCTCGAATGGAGACCACGATCCGGCAGACGTAGTGTGGGACGCCCTCCGGCTCGCTGGACTGATGACCTTAAGAGGGTTGGAGGCAGTGCTTGGATGAGAGTAGCTGATAACCGAGCATTGTGGCACAGCATGGGGGAGGCCTATGTCCAGCAGTGGAATGATAAAGGCTGATGATGATGATGATGATGATGATTATGATAATAATATTTGAAACAGACAATCGCGATTTGCCTTCCGGCAGAAGTACCCGTTTCGCTTGAATTGAAGGTGAATTTCGCACCTGTTAGTAAAATCGTGATAGCTGTGGTGCCAAGGCGAGCGGATTAGGAACGAGTTTTGAGGTTCGAGTCCAGTTTTCTTTTGTACATTTTATTATTTATTTTTTTTATTTTTTTTATAATAAGAATGTGTATTTTTCATAAATACTAATTTTAGTATTATTTTCTTAATAACCAGTTCATTTTTCAAATATTATTTAGTATCGTAAATGCAAAGCTTTCGCCAGCCTGGGAATCACTGTCACAAAGTTTATATGAAATTAATAGAGGTTTAACCTCTGTCAAGTAAATAAATAATAGTTTAAAAAAACTAAAAAACACGCTTTTTATAGAAAACCGAACTAAAAAATAGAAAATAAATTGAAATTAATTTAAATTAAGAAAATAGTGTTAAAAATTTCAATGAATATAAATTAATAATAGTGTGAATAAAAAAAATATTTTATTTAAAAAAAAGCGTGGGGTGCATGGTGTCAATGGTTATAGATATTTTATTGACAGATATGAGTAGAGTGATTATCATTTCGATAGTATCTTAAAAAGTACCCCACGCTTTTTTTTTAATAATTTTTTTTTTTATTCACACTATTATTAATTTATATTCATTGAAATTTTTAACACTATTTTCTTAATTTAAATTCATTTAAATTTATTTTCAATTTATTTTCAGTCGAGACAATACGGTCACTTCGAGCAATCTGGTCGCTCCGGGCAATCTTCGACAACTTCTGGTCATTGCGGGCAATCCGGTCACTCTGGGCACTCCGGGTACTTCAGGCACTTCAGTCACTCTGGGCACTCCGGGTCCTCCAGGCACTTTGTGCACTCTAAACACTCCGGTCAGTCTAGACAATCCGGTCACTCCGGGCAATCTGGTCACTCCGGGCCATCCAGGCACTTCGGTCACTCTGCGAAATCCAGTCACTCTGGGCAATCCAGGCATACTAAACTATACAGCATATTAAACAATGCGGTCACTCCGGGCAATCTGAGCACTCTGGGAAATTCGGTCACTCCGGGCAATTCGGTCACTCCGGGAAATTCAGTCACTTTGGGCAATCCGGTCACTCTGGGCAATTCGGTCACTCCGGGCAATTTAGTCACTCCGGGCAAATCGGTCACTCCGGACATACCAGGCACTCCGGGCAATCCGGTCACTCTGGGCAATGCGGTCACGCCGGGCAATCTGGGCAATCCGGTCAATTTGAGCGCTCTGGGCAATGCGGTCACTCCGGGGAATTCGGTCACTCCGGGCAATTCGGTCACTCCGGGAAATTCAGTCACTCTGGGCAATATGGTCACTCCGGGCAATCTGAGCACTCTGGACAATTCGGTCACTCCGGGTAATTCGATCATTCCGGGCAATTCGGTCACTCTGGGCAATTAGATCACTCCGGGCAATTTGGTCACTTCCGGCAATTCAGTCACTCCGGGCAATTCGGTCACTCCGGGTAATTCGGTCACTCCGGGCAATTCGGTCACTCTGGGCAATTAAGTCACTCCGGGCAATTTGGTCACTCTCGGCAATTGGGTCACTCCGGGCAATTTGGTCACTCCGGGCAATTTGGTCACTCCGGGCAATTCGGTCACTCTGTGCAAATCGGTCACTCCGGGCAATCTGGTCACTCGGGGCAATCTGAGCACTCTGGACAATTCGGTCACTCCGGGTAATTCAGTCATTCCGGGCAATTCGGTCACTCCGGGCAATTCGGTCACTCTGGGCAATTAGGTCACTCCGGGCAATTTGGTCACTCCCGGCAATTCGGTCACTCCGGGCAATTCGGTCACTCTCGGCAATTGGGTCACTCCGGGCAATTTGGTCACACCGGGCAATTTGGTCACTCCGGGCAATTCGGTCACTCTGTGCAAATCGGTCACTCTGGGCAATCCGGTCACTCCGGGCAATCCGGTCACTCTGGGCAATCCAGTCACACTGGACAATGCGGTCAATCCGGGCAATCTGGTCACTCCGGGCAATTCGGTCACTCCGGGTAATTCGGTCACTCCGGGCAATTCGGTCACTCTGGGCAATTAGGTCACTCCGGGCAATTTGGTCACTCTCGGCAATTGGGTCACTCCGGGCAATTTGGTCACACCGGGCAATTTGGTCACTCCGGGCAATTCGGTCACTCTGTGCAAATCGGTCACTCTGGGCAATCCGGTCACTCCGGGCAATCCGGTCACTCTGGGCAATCCAGTCACACTGGACAATGGGGTCACTCCGGGCAATCTGGTCACTCCGGGCAATCTGAGCACTCTGGGCAATTCGGTCACTCCGGGCAATACGGTCACTCTGGGCAATCCGGTCACTCCGGGCAATCCGGTCACTCTGGGTAATCCGGTCACACTGGACAATGCGGTCAGATCAGTCACTCCGGTTACTCCGCTCACACCGGTCACTCCGGCCGCTGGGTCTACATTCACATCGTATGATTCCGGAGAACAAATTAAAAGCACTCCTCAAAAGTTGAAAGCTTTTCAGAATTGCGCGTGATGCAAGCTCAATAAAACTTAGTATCTGGTTTTGGTGTTCAGTATATTGTTGTCTATTAAATAGAACGCATCGAGCGGACTCAAGCGGCCACCTCACCTCACCCCCGCGAGAAGAAGATCGTTGCTATTTTTTGACTCGCTCTTGCATCGATACGCCGTATGCGGTGTACAGTACAAAGCACAAGTTTAATTACTCAAAACAAGGAGAATAGTTTACGAGAAGAAAAGTCCTAGCAATTGCACAATATTGTATACAAAATTGGGAACTTGTTGTGAGTAGTGTTCACTTATTATTTTAACGTTTAACATGAGTGTTCGAAGATCGCCACCTAAATGTTCACTAACGGGCGGTGGTTCGCAACCCGACTTATCTAAAATAAGTAATCTAACAGTGGATCCACAAATAACTGTTCGTAAAAGAAAACAACCTGATCATGAGTGCAGTTGTTCTAGCGAAATAAAAGAGATGCGAACCGAACTCTCAAGGATAAGTAAGCTATTAGAAAGGTATGTCGAATCTAATGAAGGTATGATGAACAATATGCAAACAACTATAACAGAAGTTAAGAATCAAATAACTGAAATAAAATCATCGAATGAGCAAACTATTAACATACTCCAAAATAATGTAGCGGAAGTAAAAACACAATTAAATGAGATAAAAGCGTCAGCATCTAGCATAATGGAAGATCAGAAAAATATTAAATTGCACGTAACAAGACTGGAAACTCAAATGTCCCAAGGTGAAAGCAAAATAAAGTTAATTGAATCGGACCTAAAAACACTTAAGACTGTCTCTCAATCGTCACCTCCAAAGTCTGAAAATTCTCTTTATGCTCACGAACAGATCATACGCGAGATGCAAGACCGCAAGTACAGAGAAAAGAATATAATACTAGTTGGTTTGCCAGAACAAATATCCGCCAGCACAGATGAAAGGATTACTAAAGATATGTGTGATGTATTGAAAATTACTTCATCAGTGAATGAGTCCGTCTCACGCCCAATCAAAGTTATACGAATTGGAAAATACTCGACGGGTAAATCGCGCCGAATTAAAATATGCTATGACTCAGCAGAAACAGCTAAAGAACTACTGAAAAATAAAAACAAGCTGCCTCAGCATATCAAAATATACTCGGATCAAACTGTAGCCCAACAAAAATATTTTATTAATCTTAAGCAACAACTGGCAAATCGTGAAAACAATGGTGAGAAGGATCTGACTATAAAGTACATAAACGGGACACCTACTATTGTGAAACAGACTCCAAAAAACTCCAATTAAACAATCAATCAACTGTTATTTCTGCTATAAACACCTACCAAGTACTGGACAACTATCAAGACATTGAAACTACCAGATCGCGCTTGAAATTCTTTTATCTAAATGCACGAAGCATATGCAAAAAAGGAAAATTTGATGAACTTAAGTGTGTGCTACAATCAATGCCAAGTGTCATACATGTCGTACTAATAACAGAAACATGGATTAGCTCTGAAACGCAAGCTCTTCTTCTACAAATACCTAATTATACACATTACTATAATTATAGAACCGACTCAAGAGGAGGTGGAGTCTCAGCTTTTGTTCACAACGACTTAAAACACAGTTTATGTGAATCGAAGTACGTAGGAGGTAACAATTACTTGTGGATTAAGGTTGGGAGATATGCGCTTGATATTGGACTTATTTACAATCCTGGAGATACAAACTATACACAGTTCCTTGAGGAATATGATTTACAGCTACAACAAAGAAAAAGAGCAATAGTATTCGGAGATTTTAACATAGATCTTCTTACTAAGGATAATAAATCAAAGAAATACAAAGACATTTTAAAAGAAAATGGATATATAATTATAAACAAAATCGATAAAAAAAATTGCACCAGAGACTGTTCAACTAAGAAGTCAATAATCGACCATGTTGCAACCAACTTAAAAAACGATTATTTTCATATGGCAATCATTAACTCACCTATGACAGACCACAAGCAGATATATATAGAATTAAAGAAAATAAAATCTCCACCAAGGAGACGTTTACAGTATACTGCAATTAACTATAATAAATTAAAGGCCACAGTTAATAAAATTAGATTTGACGAATTGAGTTGTGACTACACTGATATAGAAACTAAAATAAAAGAATTGACAGAAGACTGTAAGATAATGAAGAGTAAATTCATGAATCTACCTCAAAGGGACTGGATAAATGGTAATATAATTAGTGCTATTCATCAGCGAAATATGTTATGGGGCGAACTTATAAGAAATCCTGATGATGACCTCCTAAAAGCAGAATTTACTGAGATAAAAGAAAAGGTTACCAAAACAATTCAGAAGACCAAGGATTACTATTACTTTAATGAATTTATAAAATGTCGTAAAAAACCGAAAAAAATGTGGCAGTTAGTAAATTCTCTGGCTAATAATAAAATTAAACAAAGCTGTGCTCCCTCGACACTTGTTATAAATGCCAATAAAGTTTCAGATTTAAACGACATCTGTCAAGTTTTTAATGATTTTTTTGCAAATATTGGCCCAACACTAGCAAATCAAATACCTCCAACTTCGCATGTTAGATTCAACACAATCACTACTTTTAATGCAGAACTTTCCAATTTTGAACCGTGTACAACAAATGAAATTATTAAAATAGTAAGTAATCTGGAATCTAATTGTAGTGTTGGCGCGGATGGAATTAGTACAAAAGTTTTAAAAAGTATTATAAGTAATATTGCAAGCAACTTAGTCAAATGCTTTAATAAATTATTAATGAAAGGTACCTTTCCTGACACTTTAAAATTGGCAAAAGTAACACCTATTTATAAATCAGGCTCAAAAAGTGATCCTGGAAATTATCGACCTGTATCTGTTTTGCCTGTGCTATCGAAGGTTCTTGAAAAAATTTTGCATAAGAGGTTAGATACATATTTAAATTCTATAAATTTTATTTCTGAAAGACAGTTTGGTTTTAGGCCAATAAGTAATACTCTTGCTGCATCGATTGATATAGTTACAAAAATTAAACATAGTATAGATGGCAAAAATGTAGTACTAGGAATATTTATTGATATTAAAAAAGCATTCGATACGATTAGTCACAAGCTGCTTCTGGAAAAGTTACAATCTATTAATGTCCAAGGTAGTGCCTTAAAAATGTTTGAATCATACTTAACAAACAGAACACAAATTGTTAAAATCGATCAATGTCAAAGTAAAGCTTTACCTATTAAATGTGGCGTGCCACAAGGATCAGTCCTAGGACCTTTACTATTTTTAATTTATATAAATAGCATTCAGGATATAGGGCTACAAGGTCATATCACTCTTTATGCTGACGATACTTGTTTATTTTACTTTGGATCCTCTATACATACACTTATCTCGCAAGCCCAAAAAGATCTCAATACCTTATCTATATGGATGCAACAAAATCTCCTGACGATAAATATTTCTAAAACATCTTACATAATCTTTAAAGCCAAAAATAAAATTATACCTTCACATCAACAATTAGTAATTAATGGTACACCTGTACAACAGAAAAACTTTGAGAAATATCTTGGTTTACATTTAGACACAAATTTAACATGGAATACTCATATTGAGCACATTAAAAATAAAATGATATCTCTCCTTGGCTCAATTCGTCGCCTAAGTAGATGCATTCCTCGCAAAATAAAGTATACTATTTATAATACCTTAATTAAACCACATTTGTTGTACCTTATTGAAATTTGGGGTTGTGCCGCAAAAACAAAAATAGACAGTCTTCAAAGAATTCAGAATAAAATTATAAAAATACTTTTTCGATATCCATTTCTAACACCAACAGCTAAAATATATAAAGAAACTAAAATTCAAAATATAAAACAAATGTATATCTATAACACCTGCATATTTGTCAGAAAATGCCTTAATAAAAACATCCAAACCAGCATAAATTTTACAAAAGCAGAACCTTTTAGTAAACGGAGACACCGTAGAGCTAGTTTTCTTGTTCTTCCTAAAGTAAGAACAAATTTTGGAAAAAAAATGGTTACATATGAGGGAGCACAACTTTATAATAAAATACCGCCAAGTATAAAAAATGTACACTTATTCAACACATTTAAAACTAAACTAGCAGACTATATTTATACAAATGCACATTTATTTCATTGATTGTGTTGCCCCATGCAACATTTGGCATGAATATACTTTATATCCACTTATGTAGTAAGGCGCATGAATGTGAATATTAAATTAATATAAGCTAGAAATGTTCTCATAGAAGTGACTTGTAATGTCTTATTTGAGAATAAAGATCTTTAAACCTAAACCTAAATAAACGGGGAAGGTGGATGTGGGAACAATGGATCTTGAAAGTGTAATAGATAGTTTATGATTCACGCGAACGAAGCCGCAGTTTCTGCTAGTATCAAATATTTTGATTATTTGATGCTTTAAGGTTCTTTAGCCTAATGGTTGAAACTTGCTCTCTCGATCGGGAGGTCCGAGGTTCAAACCCAGGCACGCACCGATGATTTATGTGCGTATTATAAATTAATTATCACTGCTTTTCGATGAAGGAAAACATCGTGAGGAAACCTACACACCCGAGAGTTCTTAAAAAAAAAAAGTTCTCGGAGGTGCGTGAAGTCCACCAATACGCACTTGGCCAGCGCGGTGGACTATGGCCTAAACTCTCTCATTCTGGGAGAAGACCCGTGCCCAGCAGTGGGCCAATAATGGGTTGATATGGATCTAGCGAAAAATTGTTATATTTCGTTCTCTCAAATTTCACGAAATTAACGGTTTTTCTTTGTCTGATTATGCACGTAACCAACTAGATGGTAAGTAGCTACTACACCTAGTCCCTGTAGTTCCGGGATCAGAATAAGGCTACGGTATTCCCTGCCTTTTTTTATTTCACTGAAGTACCAAACGAGCATGCAGTCCACCTGATGGTGAGTGGTCACTGCCGCCCATGGACATCTGTAATCAACTTCATACAGAACATGGGTTCTATCTGAAGTCAATCACAGATGTGTTGCTACTCCCGAGGACTAAGATGGTCGCCTCATATAAAAGTGTACCGGGAACCTCACCCTTCCATCGAAACGCAAAAAATGCTTCACGCTAGAAATAGGTGTGGTGGTGGTACCTCCTCGGTCCAACTACACTGGTTCTACCACCTAAATTCTGCCTGTCGTAAGAGACTATAAGGGGCTTCCAGGGTTGCGGGTGGCCAGAGTGGGAGCTTGAACCGTCCAGCCAGGCGATCCCGGGAAGGACGGCGGTATGTGTGGTCGCATACCGTCGTAAAGACTAGACGCCCATCTAAAAGGAGCTCGATGGGGCAACGCGCTCAGAGGATTCCGGTTGCGTCGCTTTGGAGATCCCGGTGTTATTTAGACATTTAGAGATTTATTTATTTATTGCATCATGCTACATTCATAAGGTCTTAATACAGTCTGGGCATGAACATGCTAGGGTGTTGCAATCGATTTATAAAACTCAACAAAGTTTAGTAAAGTCAACAACATAAACTGTCCTCTGTGTAGCGCCGAGGACGGCCACCAGGGGATTTTAGTGCGGTAAAAATCCCATATAACTCAGTGTCGGGTACTTACCTTTTGAAGGTTTTCCATTCGAGAAGAAATTTTAAATAAAATAATAAAAAGAAAAAAAAATGGTCGCGTTATATTAAAGTGTACTAGTAACCACACCATCCATCAAAACGCAAGAACCGCATCACTCTAGCATTCGAATAATTTATATATCAATATTCATAATATAAACGCCATGAAAATTGTTATTTATTTTATTTTATGTGGGGAACGAACAGCAATTTACAGTAAAGTGAAGTGTTGCAGTTGAAATATACTTAACGCAATACAGTTTCCACTAATAACTTATGCTTATTGTTAATTGTGCATTATATTTGTATACTAATTAGCATTACACAAAAAAGAAATTAACTATGATAACTAATTAGTTTAACTAATATCCACCAATTTCAGTTAATCGTTGTCTTATACTACTTATGTATCTCCCTAAAGATAAGGCGAAGGGATAGATGCTGTGTAGGTTTTTATTATAATATATTAAAATATAAACGAGCAAAATAAAATATACTATTTTGCTCGTTTAATTAGAGTAGACCCCTTAATGTTGCCCTTCAGAACGACAATCCATGGTCCTGTAACCCCATTGTTACATCCCACGAACCGGATAACTCTGACAGTTATCCGGTTCGTGGGATGTAACAATGGATACTGTACTTAATGGGGGTATCAACCATATGACAATTTCCCATGACGTATTCTGAGTTAAACCTTTTTACATAAAAAATCCCGATGGCATGCTCAATGCTTTAAAATATCTACTTTTATTTCTTAATAACTCATTTATAATATTGTGCACCAAGTAAAAGTAACTCACACATTACTTTTTCATTTCATTAAAGTCTTATTTAGGGTTTTTTTATCTGACTGAAGTAGCAAACGAGCATGCTGTCCACCTGATGGTAAGTGGTCACTGCCGCCCATCGACATTTCTAATGAACTTCATATAGAACATGAGTTCTATCTGAAGTCAATCACAGATGCGTTGCTACTCCCGAGGACTTTGATGGTCGCCGCACGTAAAAGTGTACGGCAACCACAGAATATTTGTATTTATATTATATAATTTTTATATTATAAACGCGAAAGTATATGAAGATGTACGTAGATGTGTTTGTTACTCTTTTACCTAAAAATCATTGTTTTTATTTGAGTCGGATTTCGATAAAAATGAATGAATTTATCGCAAAGATAGTATAGAATATATTAATACGTGAAGCAAAAAATTGTGATCCGTTTTTAAGATACTTGCCGCGGGTTGAGGAGTATGAAATTTTGCTGTTATAGTTGATGTAGAGAAGGATTACGCAATGCTAACATTTTTTTCAAATAATGCATAAAACATACACAAAATCAATGTCAGATGTCTTTGTCAAAATACCCGCTATTGCTTTTAAATGCAATTTAGTTAATTAAGCCTATTTTTACCTCATATGGATATATTTAAAATAACTTGAATATCAATTTAATCGAATTTGAGAAATATTCGTGCTGCTTTGGAAAATATTAAGTTTTATTTTTGAGTTAAATTACGGTCGAATTTCGACCGTTGCGACGGGTGACTAGTCTAGATAAAAACATAAGATATCACTACCATGGTGAACATAAACGAAGCATGCAGAGCTGCGGGATTAAGCTAAGAACTTTATAATTCACATTGCAAAGATGTACTGAGCTTTCAAAAATTTTAAAAATAAGTACAAAACTGCGATGGAGATAATTTTTTATGGTAACCTCGATTTGGGTAACTTTGAACATTTTTTACAATATTTGTGATAATATAATCTTTTTTATATTTATTGCACCTTGTTTTTATTAAATGAATAGTGTCCTTTTTAGCTGGTTTATTAATCTAACATAATAAATTTACGGAGAAAACAATTAAACTATCCACAATTACCCCTAAAACTCAAATTCAAAGTTATCCTTAGTTTTGGGTAACTTTGAATATAATCTTTTGAGGATATAAAATCCGTCATTAATCGAATATTTTAAGGTCTGAGTAAAATTAATTAACATATTTTTGTTAATTAAAACCAAATCTATAAAAAATACATTTATTTTGATATATAAATACAATAGACAACTTGGTCTTGCCATATGAATCAAGGTCGATCAATTTGGTGGTAAAATAAGATACTAGTTTTTTTTTGATTATTTATTCCATCCATCCATAGGATGGACGGAACATCGGGTACCTTTGGAAGGTTTCCCCCTCGAAAACAAAAAAAAAAAAAAGGATGGACGGAACATGGACATAACATAGGCCTCCCCTAAATGGCGCCACTCCAACCGGTCCTGTGTCCTCTGAATCCAACGGTTTCCCGCTGTCTTCTTCAGGTCACCGGTCCATCTGGTAGGGGGGCGACCGGTACTCCTTTTGCCTAAACATGGTCGCCACTCGAGGACCTTTCTTCCCCATCGGTTATCGGACCTACGAGCGATGCGGCGGCCCATTGCCACTTCAGCCTGCTAATTTTGAGAGCTATGTCGGTAAGCTTCGTTCGTCTACGGATTTCATTGTTGCGAATCATGTCTCGTAGCGAAATTCCGAGCATAACCCTCTCCATAGCACGCTGAGCGACCCTGAGCCTCCGAAAAAAATTTTTTTTTATGATACAGGTAACTTTGAACCGTTCAAAGTTACCCATATAACATCAAATTTCGACGTCGTCAAAAGTTTAACAGTTTTACGCAATATTCAACATGGGATACGGATAGTACAGTTTCAAAATAATAATATACAATATACATTTTAAGGATAAACACCAAAACACACCTATTTACGGTAAGTTTTATATTATAATTGCTATTTCAAAATGAAGCATTAAACACTTGCAACAACTTCACTACGGAAAAGGCGGTATTTTTTAAAATGATGACATTGATAGGTACCTTTTTTTACTTCCATTGCTATTACAACATTTTGGCAAACCATTTTACGCAGGTACGATATTAAAACAACAAGAAGTTTCCATGTAATAAATTAATATATTTTTTTCACAACTTTGTTCAAAGTTACACCGCTGTTCAATGTTACCCAAATTGATT
>OX453080.1:14888895-15104782 GCA_949699795.1 Spicauda simplicius | reverse complement strand
CAACCAACCAACCAACCAACCAACCAACCAACCAACCAACCAACCAACCAACCAACCAACCAACCAACCAACCAACCAACCAACCAACCAACCAACCAACCAACCAACCAACCAACCAACCAACCAACCAACCAACCAACCAACCAACCAACCAACCAACCAACCAACCAACCAACCAACCAACCAACCAACCAACCAACCAACCAACCAACCAACCAACCAACCAACCAACCAACCAACCAACCAACCAACCAACCAACCAACCAACCAACCAACCAACCAACCAACCAACCAACCAACCAACCAACCAACCAACCAACCAACCAACCAACCAACCAACCAACCAACCAACCAACCAACCAACCAACCAACCAACCAACCAACCAACCAACCAACCAACCAACCAACCAACCAACCAACCAACCAACCAACCAACCAACCAACCAACCAACCAACCAACCAACCAACCAACCAACCAACCAACCAACCAACCAACCAACCAACCAACCAACCAACCAACCAACCAACCAACCAACCAACCAACCAACCAACCAACCAACCAACCAACCAACCAACCAACCAACCAACCAACCAACCAACCAACCAACCAACCAACCAACCAACCAACCAACCAACCAACCAACCAACCAACCAACCAACCAACCAACCAACCAACCAACCAACCAACCAACCAACCAACCAACCAACCAACCAACCAACCAACCAACCAACCAACCAACCAACCAACCAACCAACCAACCAACCAACCAACCAACCAACCAACCAACCAACCAACCAACCAACCAACCAACCAACCAACCAACCAACCAACCAACCAACCAACCAACCAACCAACCAACCAACCAACCAACCAACCAACCAACCAACCAACCAACCAACCAACCAACCAACCAACCAACCAACCAACCAACCAACCAACCAACCAACCAACCAACCAACCAACCAACCAACCAACCAACCAACCAACCAACCAACCAACCAACCAACCAACCAACCAACCAACCAACCAACCAACCAACCAACCAACCAACCAACCAACCAACCAACCAACCAACCAACCAACCAACCAACCAACCAACCAACCAACCAACCAACCAACCAACCAACCAACCAACCAACCAACCAACCAACCAACCAACCAACCAACCAACCAACCAACCAACCAACCAACCAACCAACCAACCAACCAACCAACCAACCAACCAACCAACCAACCAACCAACCAACCAACCAACCAACCAACCAACCAACCAACCAACCAACCAACCAACCAACCAACCAACCAACCAACCAACCAACCAACCAACCAACCAACCAACCAACCAACCAACCAACCAACCAACCAACCAACCAACCAACCAACCAACCAACCAACCAACCAACCAACCAACCAACCAACCAACCAACCAACCAACCAACCAACCAACCAACCAACCAACCAACCAACCAACCAACCAACCAACCAACCAACCAACCAACCAACCAACCAACCAACCAACCAACCAACCAACCAACCAACCAACCAACCAACCAACCAACCAACCAACCAACCAACCAACCAACCAACCAACCAACCAACCAACCAACCAACCAACCAACCAACCAACCAACCAACCAACCAACCAACCAACCAACCAACCAACCAACCAACCAACCAACCAACCAACCAACCAACCAACCAACCAACCAACCAACCAACCAACCAACCAACCAACCAACCAACCAACCAACCAACCAACCAACCAACCAACCAACCAACCAACCAACCAACCAACCAACCAACCAACCAACCAACCAACCAACCAACCAACCAACCAACCAACCAACCAACCAACCAACCAACCAACCAACCAACCAACCAACCAACCAACCAACCAACCAACCAACCAACCAACCAACCAACCAACCAACCAACCAACCAACCAACCAACCAACCAACCAACCAACCAACCAACCAACCAACCAACCAACCAACCAACCAACCAACCAACCAACCAACCAACCAACCAACCAACCAACCAACCAACCAACCAACCAACCAACCAACCAACCAACCAACCAACCAACCAACCAACCAACCAACCAACCAACCAACCAACCAACCAACCAACCAACCAACCAACCAACCAACCAACCAACCAACCAACCAACCAACCAACCAACCAACCAACCAACCAACCAACCAACCAACCAACCAACCAACCAACCAACCAACCAACCAACCAACCAACCAACCAACCAACCAACCAACCAACCAACCAACCAACCAACCAACCAACCAACCAACCAACCAACCAACCAACCAACCAACCAACCAACCAACCAACCAACCAACCAACCAACCAACCAACCAACCAACCAACCAACCAACCAACCAACCAACCAACCAACCAACCAACCAACCAACCAACCAACCAACCAACCAACCAACCAACCAACCAACCAACCAACCAACCAACCAACCAACCAACCAACCAACCAACCAACCAACCAACCAACCAACCAACCAACCAACCAACCAACCAACCAACCAACCAACCAACCAACCAACCAACCAACCAACCAACCAACCAACCAACCAACCAACCAACCAACCAACCAACCAACCAACCAACCAACCAACCAACCAACCAACCAACCAACCAACCAACCAACCAACCAACCAACCAACCAACCAACCAACCAACCAACCAACCAACCAACCAACCAACCAACCAACCAACCAACCAACCAACCAACCAACCAACCAACCAACCAACCAACCAACCAACCAACCAACCAACCAACCAACCAACCAACCAACCAACCAACCAACCAACCAACCAACCAACCAACCAACCAACCAACCAACCAACCAACCAACCAACCAACCAACCAACCAACCAACCAACCAACCAACCAACCAACCAACCAACCAACCAACCAACCAACCAACCAACCAACCAACCAACCAACCAACCAACCAACCAACCAACCAACCAACCAACCAACCAACCAACCAACCAACCAACCAACCAACCAACCAACCAACCAACCAACCAACCAACCAACCAACCAACCAACCAACCAACCAACCAACCAACCAACCAACCAACCAACCAACCAACCAACCAACCAACCAACCAACCAACCAACCAACCAACCAACCAACCAACCAACCAACCAACCAACCAACCAACCAACCAACCAACCAACCAACCAACCAACCAACCAACCAACCAACCAACCAACCAACCAACCAACCAACCAACCAACCAACCAACCAACCAACCAACCAACCAACCAACCAACCAACCAACCAACCAACCAACCAACCAACCAACCAACCAACCAACCAACCAACCAACCAACCAACCAACCAACCAACCAACCAACCAACCAACCAACCAACCAACCAACCAACCAACCAACCAACCAACCAACCAACCAACCAACCAACCAACCAACCAACCAACCAACCAACCAACCAACCAACCAACCAACCAACCAACCAACCAACCAACCAACCAACCAACCAACCAACCAACCAACCAACCAACCAACCAACCAACCAACCAACCAACCAACCAACCAACCAACCAACCAACCAACCAACCAACCAACCAACCAACCAACCAACCAACCAACCAACCAACCAACCAACCAACCAACCAACCAACCAACCAACCAACCAACCAACCAACCAACCAACCAACCAACCAACCAACCAACCAACCAACCAACCAACCAACCAACCAACCAACCAACCAACCAACCAACCAACCAACCAACCAACCAACCAACCAACCAACCAACCAACCAACCAACCAACCAACCAACCAACCAACCAACCAACCAACCAACCAACCAACCAACCAACCAACCAACCAACCAACCAACCAACCAACCAACCAACCAACCAACCAACCAACCAACCAACCAACCAACCAACCAACCAACCAACCAACCAACCAACCAACCAACCAACCAACCAACCAACCAACCAACCAACCAACCAACCAACCAACCAACCAACCAACCAACCAACCAACCAACCAACCAACCAACCAACCAACCAACCAACCAACCAACCAACCAACCAACCAACCAACCAACCAACCAACCAACCAACCAACCAACCAACCAACCAACCAACCAACCAACCAACCAACCAACCAACCAACCAACCAACCAACCAACCAACCAACCAACCAACCAACCAACCAACCAACCAACCAACCAACCAACCAACCAACCAACCAACCAACCAACCAACCAACCAACCAACCAACCAACCAACCAACCAACCAACCAACCAACCAACCAACCAACCAACCAACCAACCAACCAACCAACCAACCAACCAACCAACCAACCAACCAACCAACCAACCAACCAACCAACCAACCAACCAACCAACCAACCAACCAACCAACCAACCAACCAACCAACCAACCAACCAACCAACCAACCAACCAACCAACCAACCAACCAACCAACCAACCAACCAACCAACCAACCAACCAACCAACCAACCAACCAACCAACCAACCAACCAACCAACCAACCAACCAACCAACCAACCAACCAACCAACCAACCAACCAACCAACCAACCAACCAACCAACCAACCAACCAACCAACCAACCAACCAACCAACCAACCAACCAACCAACCAACCAACCAACCAACCAACCAACCAACCAACCAACCAACCAACCAACCAACCAACCAACCAACCAACCAACCAACCAACCAACCAACCAACCAACCAACCAACCAACCAACCAACCAACCAACCAACCAACCAACCAACCAACCAACCAACCAACCAACCAACCAACCAACCAACCAACCAACCAACCAACCAACCAACCAACCAACCAACCAACCAACCAACCAACCAACCAACCAACCAACCAACCAACCAACCAACCAACCAACCAACCAACCAACCAACCAACCAACCAACCAACCAACCAACCAACCAACCAACCAACCAACCAACCAACCAACCAACCAACCAACCAACCAACCAACCAACCAACCAACCAACCAACCAACCAACCAACCAACCAACCAACCAACCAACCAACCAACCAACCAACCAACCAACCAACCAACCAACCAACCAACCAACCAACCAACCAACCAACCAACCAACCAACCAACCAACCAACCAACCAACCAACCAACCAACCAACCAACCAACCAACCAACCAACCAACCAACCAACCAACCAACCAACCAACCAACCAACCAACCAACCAACCAACCAACCAACCAACCAACCAACCAACCAACCAACCAACCAACCAACCAACCAACCAACCAACCAACCAACCAACCAACCAACCAACCAACCAACCAACCAACCAACCAACCAACCAACCAACC
The DNA here is from genome assembly GCA_949699795.1 of Spicauda simplicius. NCBI lineage: Eukaryota > Metazoa > Arthropoda > Insecta > Lepidoptera > Hesperiidae > Spicauda > Spicauda simplicius. The sequence continues at coordinate 15,099,385 of OX453080.1, read as the reverse complement.
AACCAACCAACCAACCAACCAACCAACCAACCAACCAACCAACCAACCAACCAACCAACCAACCAACCAACCAACCAACCAACCAACCAACCAACCAACCAACCAACCAACCAACCAACCAACCAACCAACCAACCAACCAACCAACCAACCAACCAACCAACCAACCAACCAACCAACCAACCAACCAACCAACCAACCAACCAACCAACCAACCAACCAACCAACCAACCAACCAACCAACCAACCAACCAACCAACCAACCAACCAACCAACCAACCAACCAACCAACCAACCAACCAACCAACCAACCAACCAACCAACCAACCAACCAACCAACCAACCAACCAACCAACCAACCAACCAACCAACCAACCAACCAACCAACCAACCAACCAACCAACCAACCAACCAACCAACCAACCAACCAACCAACCAACCAACCAACCAACCAACCAACCAACCAACCAAGAGACCTAGTTACGAACGAAGTTAAGCTGACCTTCGGCCCCAGCAAAACTCAAATCATAGCTTTTACTCCGAAAGCCAAAGCGGCCAAAATTGTCTTCAACAACACGGAACTACAGTATGTCGATGACATAAAACTTCTCGGCGTCATAATTGACAAAAACCTCAAATTCATCAAACATGTCAAACACACAATAAATAAATCTACTATGATCTACAATAAATTAGCCAGACTTGTGCGCCCCACGTGGGGAGCGCATCCCGACAACATCAGGACCATATATAAACACGTTATTGAACCCACTGTTACATACGCTGCAGGCATCTGGGGCTCTGCCACAAAATTTGAGACAGTTAACAATCAATTGAGATCCCTGCAAAGAGGCTTTGCAATCAAAATCATCAGGTCGTTCCGCACGGTTTCCGCCACGGCAGCTATAGCTCTCGCGAGGCTCACCCCACTCCACCTCAAGGTTAATGAGGTGGTCGAAGTAGAGAATACCAGATGACATCACATTGGACAGGCCAGTGAGAACAACACGCCTCTCAATTTACACCGAGCCTTAATATTAGAGAAGTTTTCGCTGTAATTATATTTATGTATAATGTCATATTTTAAATTCTTTTAAATTGCATGTGTATAAGTTATTATTTTTATTATTTTGTGTTGCATGTGTGTTGCGTTTGGAAATAAAGATTTCTTTGTTTCTTTATTTCTTTCAACCAACCAACTCACCGTGAATGAAGAATAGTCACTTGAAATTTATAACATTTTAGATATAGTTTTATGCGCCGCGGATTTTACGTGGCTTTATTGACATTTGTTTTTTTTTATTTTTGATCTGTTGGAAGCATTAACATGTCTCAACGTATGATGCCAGAATCAACGGATTTAAAAAATACGTTTAAATAGAGTCATTATTGGCATCTTAAGTTAGCAAAAATGTTTTGTTCCTTCGGGTGTAATAATATGGCATGAAACTGTATAAAATAACAAAAAAGACAAACCTGCTGAGTTGCCGGATCTTCTCAGTTGAGACTGTGAATATTGTTGAAGTTGTTTCCTTCAGCATATTGTCAAAATAACATTTGAGATCTTTTAGGTATTGCAGATTCCCTGTGCATTGGGATCTTACTTTGATCTCATTGCTTCCCTTATAGATTTTTTTATAAACTTTACATTAAACGTTGGAATTCGAAGCTTACATTTATATCCTAAATCAAAATGCTGTTTGTTTTTGGATAAATTAACTATTTAATACATTAGCAAAACTTGCTATTAATATAAATTGCTAATAGATTTTTTCAGGCGTTTCCGAGGTTGTTGGTTCCGTTTCAGGTCATTCTCAAAATTTTGTGGGTATAGTAGAAAACGTACGCAAGTGGCCAATATTATCTTTCGTTTTCGTAATTAAAACTCGTACTAATAATACTGTTATGTACAAATTATTAACTGCATTTGTCATTGTTTTAAGCGCATACATCACATCAAATACGCGTTATTTTATGTGATGTATATAAGATGACGTATTCGGTATGCATTCAATATTTAAGATTTTACTTACCATAACTTTAATGAATTTCACCGAATCAATGTAATGGACAGTTTTTATAATGTATACGTCAATTCTTTGATACGCTACTATGTCTCAATATTCGATTATTCATTCTCACTTACACCCCCCATATATTGTAAACTAGCTGTACCCGCGGCTTTGCCCGCGTGCAAATCAACGTGTCACAAAGTTTTTCTCGCGCAAATCTCGACACCGTGGGAATTCTATGATAAAAAGTAGTAACATTAATATCGGTTTGGCCGCTCAAGGACTACCTAGTCAAACACAGAGTGAAAAAACGAATTTAAAGTGTGTATTTGTGGGTAGGAACGTATTGTTATGTATTTTTTTTTTAATTAGATGAATTCTAATATTGTAAATCGTTTTTTTTAACCAATTTACATTCCTAGTGGTCTAATTCACAATATCGGGATACTTTTTTCAATCAACTCCTCCACATTTGAACCAAAACGTATCGATTATAAAGATTGATTTAAACTTTTCCGAATCGGAAAATACTATTTGAAGTAATTTTGGTGGATTCAAATTTCTAAGTAATATTATAGGTAAACCTACTTTTAATATTAATTTGTGTTCAGGAGTTCTGGAAGGCATTAAGGAATTCAAAAATTCTGTTGGATAATGTATTGCTTCCTCCACCTCAATGACTGTGTCTACCGAATAGTAGATCTGTGACGCTGCTTTAAATTTTGAAAAAAAATAAATCATTTATTTTATCGACACGTTGGTGGGTGGGTATATTGCCGTCTTTTGGAACCAATTTATAGTGTTATTGGTTGTATTAACAATATCGGGATATACATTTTCAACCAACTCCTCCACATTTAAACGAAGGCGTATCGATATAAAGATTGATTTTAACTCTTCCGGATAACAAAGCACTATTATCTACTTGAAGTAAATCATTAGAAAATTGGAATATCACTGAACAGCGACATATATTCTAAGTTCATATTTTGTTTCATGTGGCCAAATAAAAGATCTTTTAAGAGGTGCATTTTGTGTGCGTAAATCCCGCATTGTTCTTTGTAAAGCAGAAGACATAATCAAAACACTTTTACAATTCATACGAACAGGGCGCACCCGCTCGCAGAGCGCTGCCGCACCCTGCTCGCTTATTTTTTATGTTTTCTTTTATGTTCCAACCTAACCTAACCTATCCTGTTTAAAAAGCTACAGCTAGATCCAACTCTTAACAATAACATGTTAATACTCCTGCATTTTCAGGATTTAGGTATTCAAAGTGACACTATTCATCATAATGTTCTCTCAACGGGTTGTAATGTATTGTAATCAATAAGTACCAAACTCATACGGCTTAAGTAGGTTGTGTACTTAGATTATCAGAGTTGATAAATTAAAGTTTAATTTATTAATCACATTTCAGTTTAATGAGCTGTCATTTAACTTATAATATATACTAAAAATAACCGTAAGCATTATGTGACCACCTTTTATAATTTAGGCTTGCACTATCCCGCATCATCAGGAAGGAGTTGAAGGTAAAAAAAATATCCCTTCCACCACCACCTATAGCCACCTTCTATAGCTTAGGCTTGCATCATCAGGGCTGAGGAGCTTAAGGTCGAAATTGTCATCATGTGTCTTTGCTTAGTAATTATATTACATACCCGAAAGCTTTAAATGGCCAACTCCTATGGCTTAGGCTTGCTGTACCATGCATCATCAGGCTTGAGGAGTTGAAGATCGAAATTTTCATCTTGTGTCGTTGCTTAGTATTTATATTATATACCCGAAAGCACTAAATAGCTAACTTCTATGGCTTAGGCTTGAAGCACCCCTGCATCATCAGGGTTGAGGAGATGATGGTCAAAATTTTCATCATGTGTCTTTGCTTAGTAATTATATTACATACCCGAAAGCATTCAATGGCCAACTCCTATGGCTTAGGCTTGCAGTACCCTGCATCATCAGGCTTGAGGAGTCGAAGATCGAAATTTTCATCTTGAGTCTTTGCTTAGTAATTATATTACATACCCGAAAGCACTAAATAGCTAACTTCTATGGCTTAGGCTTGAAGTACCCCTGCATCATCAGGGTTGAAGAGTTAAAGGTCAAAATTTTCATCATGTGTCTTTGCTCAGTAATTATATTACATACCTGAAAGCACTGAACAGCTAACTTCTATGGCTTAGGCTTGAAGTACCCCTGCATCATCAGGGTTGAGGAGTTAAAGGTCAAAATTTTCATCATATGTCTTTGCTTAGTAATTATATTAAATACCTGAAAGCACCAAATGCCCATCTCGAATAGTTTAGGCTAGCAGTATCCTGCATCATCAGGGGTGAGGAGTTGAAGGTCGAAATTTTCATTTTGTGTCTTTGCTTAGTAATCATATTACATACCCGAAAGCATCAAATGGCCATCTCCTATGGCTTAGGCTTGAAGTAACCCTGAATCATCAGGATTGAGGAGTTGAAGGTCAAAATTTTTACCGTGTATCTTTGCTTGGTATTTTTATTACATAACCGTAAGTACCAAATAGCCAACTCTTACGGTTTAGTCTTGAAATATCCTTACATCATCAGGGTTGAGGAGTTGAAGATTAAATTTTTGTCCCATGAATTTGTTTAACAATCTTATTATATATCCATAAAAACAAATTGACTTCTACTGTTCTACTGTTCAGGCTAGCAGTACCCCTGCATCATCAGGATTGAAGAGTTGAAGGTCAATTTTCTTAGGAAACATCTGCTTAGTAATCTCATTCTACATTCAACTCAATTGGACTCCTACAGCTTAGGTTTGGCCGAGTATCGCTAATTTCGTTAATTTGCTTCAAAGAAATGGATCCTATGATCACAACCGTATCAAACTCATCAGAGTACCCTTGAAGTACATTATTTCAAATAAAAGAAAAAACCATCAAATTCGGTTGGCGGGAAATTGAGTTGTTCATCTATTTATCGCGCACATCGTTATTGCAAATATCAGACTTATGCGCTTTTCTTATGGATGCCACTGACAAAAGTGAACTAAAAATAAATGGGACCCGATGACACGCACTACCATTCAAATTAAAAAAAAAAATCATCCAAATCCGTTCACCCAGTGCGGAGAAATCGAGTACCAAATATAAAATAAAAAAAAAAAATAAAAAAAAATACAGACGAATTGATAACCTCCTCCTTTTTGGAAGTCGGTTTAAAACGATGTTTTAACATAAAAATCAAAGCGAAATACTAAATTTTATTGAGGTGGCCTCAAAATTGACTGACTTTCATGCAAACTTAAATTGGGGGGGGGGGGGGGGGTCAGAAAATTCATCCATATATGACGTCTACGTCATAAAAGGAACCCCTAGTAAAAATTATATTTGTGTCTTTAGCAGTTTAGGCTCTACGATGTTTATTCAATAGATTAGTGAGAGAGCATCCTTTCGTTTTTATATAAGTATATATAGATATAGAGATATAGATTTGTATAGTATCAAATAACATAGGTACACACATAACCAATAAAAAATACATAACAAAGGAATACATTTTACAGACCATAACATGTTTAGTTTCAACCAATTCAACTATGCAATTACTTATCTTATTAACACAGAATAAATACTGCGTAGTTTAAAATTGACATAACTTTTTTATTCGTAAACCGATTTACATAAAATAAACACTAAATGTTAAGTGAAGTTTCCCACAACACATCAGTGTACATTATATTCAAATTGGATAAGCCCTTTCTGAGATTAGCGTTTTCAAACACACAGACAAACAGACAAACAGATAAACATACAAACAGACAAACAGACAAACAGAAAAGATTTCTAAAAACTATTATTTTGGGTTCTATATAGTATTAAAGACCTCTAAAAATGGTTTTCACCTAAATTTATTCCATGTACAGACAGCGACCTCTTACAGATTTATTATAGTATAGATTAGTTTTCCGGTGCTGATAAAATACAACTAATTGTAAAATACACGTCACTCCCTTTTATTTGATACCTCACTCGGACATATTTACAATATTCGATTATTAATCCGCACTGTTGTACCCATACTTACTAAATGCCAGAACCGGTACTGACAAATCATATTTAATTTTAATACACATGTCATGCCATTTCATTTGATATCCCACTTGGATATATCTGACAGTATTCGATTATTTTGTCCCCACTGTCACATAGCTCATCTCAGATGGCTCAACTGATCGAAATTATAATCATAATCTCAACCAACTTCGTTAAAGCATGTTTAATTATAACATACTTGTCATGCCCTTTAATTTTACACCCCACATTAGTATATTTGACAGTATTCGAATCTTTTTATACGATATCCACTCTCATCTCAAAATCGATAAAACCTTAATAGAACTCATTACCTTTCATTTGATACCACACTTGGATATATTTGACAACATTCGATTTTTCGCTCTCCTTTTACCCCCTATACGTATTTAGTAAAGGGCTGTGCCGATTTTGATAAATCATAATTATCTGAGTGTAAGTAGCCTTGCCCTTTCATTTGATATCTAGTAAATGGCTGAATCAATTTTGAGAACCTGATATTTTGATAACCTTTTGATAACTCGAAAACCAGCTTTCTAAAAAAAACACATCTAAATCGGTACAGAGACATACACTCGGGCAGACAGACTTAGTTTATAACAATCAAACTTATAACACCCGTCTTTTTGCGTTGGGGATTTAAAACAAGCATAACTTCAATAAAACACGAGCTAAAGATAAAATACAATTTATTGAAAGAAACATAAACAAGGATAATACTTGAGAAGCAACTTAAAGACACGCGCGGCCGCTCGCGCTGGAATCTATTAATAATACTCTGCTTCAACCTATTCTTTAAATTACGACGAGACAGCTCACGCGCCGAATGTTACATACTTACACTAATTTAAATGTCTTTTATCGATACGATTAACTAAGATAACGGTCTTTATCTCACACGGGACAACATCGCTTGCTTTTAATTTTACATAATTATGTTGTTCAATTACGTCTACCTCCTCAACTACGCTATATAAATAGCCAACCCGTATGAAATGAAGGTGTTAAATCAAGGAATTATTAAAATATATATTAATTACTTTTAACTAAACGATTGGAGACGGACCCCACCGGATCTACTGAAGATCTTTGAGAACGTTCAGTTCTCTTATAAATACCAGTCGGATGAACCGATAACAGGCCGGCCGGCGTCCGCGTGCGGCGGCGGCCCGGAATACGGCTTAACTATGATCAATGTAGGGAGCCCGCAAATATCAACAACGTCCAACTATATCGTAAAGCGCAGAGCGATTTAATAAAGTGTATAAAAGTCCAAAGATGCTACCGGCACACTACTAAATGTTCGATCGAAATATAATATCTTAGGAGTCGTAATTAAATAAATAGGAATGCCCGTGAACTTTCATATTCCACATACGATAAAGCATCTCCGCTCCGAGCCGATGACCGCTCAACACTCTCGACTTCGTTAAAAAAATACACGACGTCAGACGGCGACACAAATCAATAAATATACATCGAATATAGCTTTCTCAATTCACTGCCGACTCAACGGTTTCAGTCACGAAAACCGCTCCTAAGGTACGGCTGACAGTTACAGTTATAAATATTACACTAATATAAAAATTTTAAATTTAAAAATGCGTGTAAAGGCATCGAGCTGCGGTCGCGCCGCAACGCGACCGCGAATAATTTTGAGGTAGGTACAATTCATCACTTATCAATTCGTACAATACGGATTGCTCATTTCACTAAACGTTATACAATTAGAACTATATTAGTGGGCGGCGACGTGGCGACGTGGCGACGCGCGCCGTGCGGCCGCCGGAATGTGCCCCGTCCCCGGCCCCGCTCACTCCGCGCCGTTCCCCTGCACCTCCTGGAACAAAAAAATATAACTTAAAATCACCCAGGTTCGTTATGAGCGGTTACCGGATACTAATTTTTTACATAAGCATGTTAGCTGGTTTAAGCATAACTAGTGATGAGTTATCACGAGGATAACTAAGAAATTATGGCATTTATTAAGTCGAAAAGTTGTTTATTTCTATTCCACTAACTTGGGATTGTTAGATTGTATTTTTTTTATAATTTATTAAGTAACAGCCTAGTGCCTTGAAACTTTTTCTTTCAATTGGCGACTTCAAGGTTATTTTTTTAGGTTATTGCAAACTAGTTAAAATTTGTCAACGGCATAGGAAACCATTGTATGGAAATGTCTTAAGAGTTTCATATAAAATATCTAGGCTATGCGACGTCTCTACAAATTCATCCTCAATGACAGTAGACATAGTGGGTTGGCAATGGGATAATAATATACGTACGTTTCGGTCGTCGACGGGGCGCGGCGCGTCGCTCAGCGCGGGCGGCGCCCAGAGCGTCGTCCAGCGGCCGTCGGGGTCCTGCAGGCACTCCACGCAGGCCAGGAACTCCTTGCCGGAGAAGCCGCCGGCGGCGTAGAGCGCGTCGCCGAGCGCGGCCAGGCCGGGCGCGGCGCGCGGGCGGCGCAGCGCCGGCAGCGCGCGCCACGCCGCCTCGCCCGCCGCCAGCCACACGGCCGCGTGCAGCGACGCCGCGCCGCCCGACCCGCCCGCCGCCACCAGCCGCCCGCGCCACACCGCGCCGCCCACCGAGCGCCGCGCCGTGGGCAGCGCCGGCCCGCCGCGCCACGCCGCCTGCGCCTCGCCCAGCGGCAGCAGCTCCGTGCTGGCCAGGCAGTTCCACCCGTCCGTGCCGCCCAGCACCCACAGCGCGTCCTCCCACACCACCGCCGCGCTCTGCGACCGCCCTAACACACGACACACATCCTTACGATTCCCTCATAACGTTAACTACCATTACAAATAGTTTAAAATTACATTACTATACTGAAATAATCAGAGATAACAGTATAGCATTACGGCATTATAAAGCCAGCACACTCGTATGTACTAGTGTCTACGATAGGATAATGATAGTGTTGCGTCGAGGATGACCCACATGGCGGAGCAGAAGAAAATCCTATGTGTGGGGGCTATGAGTGTAGAAAGCGTGTTTAGATTATGTGTACGTGTTTACCGATGGAGAGCGGCGGCGCGTCGGTCCAGGTGTCGGCGGCGGGCGCGTACTTGTGCACGAGGCGCAGCGAGCGGCCGCCCGCGCAGCCGCCCAGCGCGAACAGCGCGCCGCGCGCCGCGTCCGCCGCCGCCGCCGCGTGCGAGCGCGCCGCCGGCAGCCGCGCGCGCGCGCGCCACGTACTAGCGCCCTGACACACACGCGCAGCTTTACACTTTTGCTTCATCCTATTTCTTACTGTTGATCGCTCAATACGAAATTACCTATGTACACCACCAGTTAATGTTCCAGAGTTCTAAGTGAACCTTTAAATATCACAAAGGTGCAGATTTTAGCTAAAAGGTGCTAGCTGCATTTTCGCAACTGTAACGTGACGACAAAAATTGTATAATGTATCTAAAACAACATATAGATATGATTCAACATAAAGATTTTGAGAGAATGGTCGTGAAAATGGACTATAGGTATATATCTTTTTGCTCCTTTTGTATTTACTCGTATATGTCTAGCGGGGTTGCTGCGTCTCCCCATATTTAGTGTAATCTATTTGTTTTCTGTCTCTGTATGTCCTAACCTATGTTTAATATTTTATTTTGGGTTGTGTCTTAAGCTGTGTAATATTACCTCCTCGTAAACGTCGACCGAATCGAGATCGTTTTGACCGTCGCTGCCGCCGATGACGTAGACGGCGCCGGCGAGCAGCACCGCGGGGAAGCGCGCGCGCGCTCGCTTCATGTCGGGCAGCGGCGCCCACTCGTTGGTGCGCGGGTCGTACGCCTCAGCGCAGCGCAGCACGCGCGCGCGGTCGTACCCGCCGCACACGACCAGCTTGGCGCCCAGCGCCGCCGCGCCCGCCGCGCAGCGCCCCACCGACATGCTGGCGATGCGCGCGCCCTGCTCCTCGCGCTCGGCCGCGCCCAGCCGGCCGCCGCGCGGGCCCTCCGCGCTGCCCGCGCGCCACACCACGCGCAGCACGGCCAGCCGCCCGCGCAGCGCCACCAGCGCGCGCGTCGCGCCCGCCGCCGCCCCGCCCACGCTCGTCTCCGCGCGCGACGCTATCACTGCGCACTCGCCTCCGTTCTGACCCAAATGTATGGATTAAATTAAAGGACTAAATTAAACTCCCACCTATAAATCGAACATCAGTCGACGTCCATTTTAAAAGAATGCTATTATACGTAATAATCTATAGTAAATCTAAATATTGCGTGATAATAGTTTAAGCATCATTTCAATTTCACTTTTTCCACTTCATTTTAACATCATTTCAATTACACTTTCGTCCACACATATCTATCGAACTCGATCGTCGATCGTTCGCTCACCTCGTCATCCTCTGCGGCCAGCGTATACTCGGGCGTGGCGGGCTGCGCGGGCGCGGCGGGGCGCTGCTCGCGGCGGCGCGCGCCGCGCTCGCGCTCCTGCGCCTCGCGCCGGTACTCGCGCAGCTCCGGCGCGTCGCCGCTGGCCGCCGGCAGCTCGCCGCAGTCGCGCAGGGCGCCGCCCGCGTCCACGAACACGAGGTGCGTTCGCGAGCAGAGCTCGTCGAGCTGCGCGCAGAAAACGACGCGGTTTTCAATCAAAACCAGAATCAGAGGGAGCGAGGCGAGTGACGGTAGAGAGTCCCACCTCGACGTCGGCAGCGTGGCAGTCGCGCAGCCAGGCGAGCGCGGCGTCCGCGACGGCGGTGGAGGTCTCGTCGCCGGCGTCGGCGCTCGTCTCGCGCAGCATCTCGATGTGCACGACGGGCAGCGCGGCCAGCGCGCCCGCCTCGCAGAGCTCGTCGAAGTGGTGCAGGATGCGGGCGTCGAGCTCGGCGCGGTGGTGCGGCTGCAGCGCGGGCAGCGCGCGCACGGCGAGGCAGTCGGGCGGCGCGGCGTGGCGCACGAGGCGCTCGGCGAGGTGCGCGCGCGCCGGCTCGAGGCGCAGGCGCGCGGCGGCGCGGTAGAGGCGGCGCGCGGCGGGCGGGTCGCGCGCGCGCAGGCGGCCCGTGTACGCGTACTCGAGCAGCTCGCGCACGGAGTCGGCGTCGAGGCCGGGCAGGCGCAGCGCGCGCGGCGCGGAGGCGAGCGCGGCCAGCAGGCGCGGCGAGGCGGCGGCCAGCACGGCGCGGTGCGCGGGCAGCTCCTCGCCGCCGACGGCCAGCACCACGTCGTAGTGCTGGCGCGCCTTGCGCAGCGCGTTGAGCGCGGCGAGCGCGCGCGCCGGCGCCGCGGGGTCGTCCAGCGAGAGCTCCTCCTCCAGCGCGCTCGCCTCCTCGCCCTCGCTGTCATCCGAGCGCGACGCCGACGACGCCGTCCCGCCTGCGCATACCGTCCAGTGGCTCAAATTAATCATTTTATTACTTTAATATTCATGTAATGACACCGATTAGATGACCGCCGATCATCTTCGAGTGAGTATTTTACCACGTAACACGACTATGATCGTTCAAATTATGCTCGATCGCGGTAAACAAACACCCAGCTATAAATTATATGAATACCATAGTGAACATAGATTATTTTCTGATGAAATGAAAATCCGAGCCAATCCAATTAAGCTAAGCCCGATCTCGTATAATCGTGGTGTGCGTTCTAACAGTAAGCAGATCGCGGACAGTTCAAGGTGATCAAAACAATTTACGTAAGAATTTGCCAAGTTTATCTGTTTTTTCCGGACCTATTGCATGAGGTGGAATGTGCAGGCCACGTAAACACATTTGTTCACCCTGAAGTAAAACGATCACGCTGAAACGAAAATAATCTGCAAACGTACGTTAACTGTAATGCCTACGAAATAGCAACACGATAGGAACCGGTGTGATCGCGGAACCCGCCGCCACTCCGACACTAGACAAAACTCCATTTTCTTTGTTATATTTTTTAACGTCGTATTGGAGTCAAGGTTGTAGTAATATTGTAAGTACTTAATGGACGAGTAGGTATCAATCGGCTGAAGGTGATTTTGATTTAAAGTTAGGACGACAGAGTTCGCTTCCTTCGCCGGCGGATACGTACGAGAATCTCATTAATGACCACGTACTACAGGACGTACAGTGGCGAGTGCGATGTGTACTGTACAAACGATATGACAGGTTTCCTCAATCACCGCGAACGCCACGAAGACAAATTGCCAGCGAGATAAATGCAGTACTTAATCTGTAGCTTATTGCGTCGTAATCATATTTAATGCAAGTTATCAGATAGCGAGCGCCGCGGCCGCCGCGTCACATAACGTGTCTCGATTATATTATTCTAAAACTACTTAGCGGAAGATACTTCGTGACGTGCAAGAAATATTTCTTAGAGGCAACATCTATTGTACATGAATTATAACATCAACATCAGCGCTCAGAACGTGCAGTGGCCTCTACTGTCCCGCCGAACGGAAATGTCACCTACTTTAAATCTTTCCGACCGTACAAGTTTCTAAGGTAATCGAACGAGTCTATAGGCATCTAATACTGCGTAGTTAAGGTCTAGTGTACAATGTAATAAATCGCAGTCAGATATCGGGCGAGGAAGCGTCCACTTCGATTGTTGACATGAATTGGCTCAATTAGCGGCGGCGACCGGCGCGTTCCTCGACCTCTAGCCATCGTAATTAGTAAGCGCTCGGATTCTTGAGTTCGTTTTCAAGAGCCGCTTCCTGCAGCGCAGTACCATCACTCGTGAGAGCCGCCTCGGCCGATGTTATTAGGATACTCGGGCGGGTGACGACGTGTTATGTAATAATTAAACAAATACGGTAGGTGCGCGGGCGAGACCAGTTCCAGCGAGCACGCAGTACGCCGCGACCTTCGTCGCTTTCAAATCACGTGTCCGCGCAACGCCGCAGCCGTTCCGCCTAATTGAGATAAAATAAAACTGGTAGTGATATCACAAGTCATTGTTGTTGTTGAGGAACCTGATAGAACTAGAACACTCGAACTCAGACCCACTCTGAAGCTTTAGACAGTACAATTACCTATTATAGTTGCATGAAAGCAGTACTGGTTCCATCTTGGATTGTGATTGGTGCTTAATATAACTACATGAATACACTCACTACAGCTACCCCTGAAGTCTCCAGGTGTAACATATCCGTAATAAATCAATGGAATTACAGTAGATTGTGATGATTATGGGTAGATTGACAGAAAAAAAGTTCAGTACAAAACACATAATCCTGCTTGGTTCAGCGATGATTTATTTATTAAAGTAGATCCCGACTGACCCATTATTCACTCTCATAGATATCCTATAATTTCATGTGACTGTGTACATGTATGAGTGTACATAAACTTTCAAAGCAAAATAATAGTAACAGACGTTGAATGATTGAAAGTAAACAATGCACATGTACACAACATGACTTGTGAACAAACAGTTATTGTCTCAGAGTGATGGCTGACATCCTGTCCAGACGATCATGTGCAACAATGCAGCTCACTCTAAACTATATACAAACAAATTATAAAATCATTTTACCTTTATCACTTTGAACAAACCCAACCATCACTTTACTCAACACTATTTCAATGACAAATGAGACTCGTATTATTCAATGTTATTATTCTTATCTGCAAATGAATATTCAATTCAATATTAACATGTATTTTTTATTATCTCTGCTCACCTAGATAGATAGTTCCTGCTGATATAATTGATAAGTTTCAAACATCTTGTTTCCAAACAAATAACATTACACCATTCTTGATTAATCAATCAACCAAATTAAGAGAAGTCAATATATTTTTTTCTAACAGTATACTATTGTCAATTAGAGAGACACTTGCGATGCGAAGTCGCGGTACAACGATAACACTGAAAAGATTATCCAAAGTCAATGTCAACCTGCAACCGTTACGTGCAACTTCGTTGTACATAATTAAATTGCGCATATCGATACATCCGCCTCAATAAACACAAAGTTATGTCACGTCGTAAAAACTAGCGGCGCGGCGACCGCCCCGAGCGCGGCCGCGGCGCTGGCCGTCGCTGGAGGGCCCTGGTCGACGCCGCGAGCGACGCGGCTGCGATCCCTGCCCGGACACCTGCAGGCTCGGACAAGCAGATGGAAAACGACAGAACTCACCGTCGCCGTTCCTGTACTCGTCTTGAGGCTTCATGTTCCCGGCGCAAAGTGTCTCGCTCGCGGTGCTCGGGGGCTCGCGCTGAGTGTAGGCGCAGTCCGCCGCTGGATGTGGAGCCGAGCCGCGCGCTACCAGGTTATGATCATTCCGCGGTGTCGGCGTACCTTCGGGTGCTGCGGCTATGGAGCGGCGACCACACCACTGTCCGCGTGCACCGACACACTTGTTTTGAACTTTTGACACTGACACTGTGTTGACGTTTCTAGACTTCTCGCTGTTATCTCGTGCTCTTTCGTAATTATGGGATTCGAAAGAGAACCAACATATGGCATGGCATCGCAACAAACAAATTTGACATCGGATATTTTGAAATGTTTTGATATTTCGAACAAGTAGACTTCTTGTCTTTTAGCCGTCATACAAATAAAATTAGGAATAAAGTTAGAAGAAACCAACTCCGATTGTAAGGTTGACATACTTTTAAACAAACAAAAATGAATCATTGCGTTGACAGCAGCTTTATAAAAGTCTATTACGTTTTATTTTATTCAAAACATACAACCGTAATTAAAATAGCATTTTATAAAGGAGTAGACGCTGGTCAAAACATACAACCGTAATTATAATAGCATTTTATAAACGAGTAGACGCTGGTCAAAACATACAACCGTAATTAAAATAGCATTTTATAAACGAGTAGACGTTGTTTTGTTTAAAAATAAAAGTAGATTAACTTATGCACTCCTAATAATACTAATAACTATCTACCAAAACTGATCCAACTGTTTCTGAATGACCAAGATATATAGACAAAAATATTGATTTGTCTTGCAGTGCAGCGCACTAAATAAGAACATAAAAATATTTGTTTTATCTGTTATTAATGTAACACATTTTTATTCAGAAAACATCAAAACACGATCTGCGCATAAAAAGCCGCAGGCTTCAGCTAGTACTTTATAATACGAGTGAAGCTTGTTTTCAAAAAATCTGTAACCAATTTGGCTACGTGTTGCAATTTATGAAAATATACATACACAAATATTAACATGTTTACAATTATTATTACTATTACTGTACATCACTCACTCGCAACGTATCGAGAATATCCAACGTTACTTTACAAAACACCTGGCTTACTACACCTCGGGAATATCGCCTAGAGCCTCCTACGATCTGCGGCGAAAATTCTTC
Organism: Spicauda simplicius; assembly: GCA_949699795.1. NCBI lineage: Eukaryota > Metazoa > Arthropoda > Insecta > Lepidoptera > Hesperiidae > Spicauda > Spicauda simplicius. Next base: position 15,084,034 of record OX453080.1, on the reverse strand, counting down.
AAACTCGATTCACTACAGAACCGCCGTGAGCTCGCTGATATCATATTTCTAAAGAAGCTCATATCTGGCTCTTTAGACGCTAGTAGTTTACTTGGCGAAATAGGTATTAGAGTCCCGTCCAGATACCCAAGACACGTCGTCAACCCATTACTGTCCCACTGCTGGGCACGGGTCTTCTCTCGGAATGAGAGAGCTTAGGCCATAGACCACCGCGCTGGCCAAGTGCGAATTGGTGGACTTCACACACCTCCGAGAACTTTTTTTTTTTTTTAAAGAACTCTCGGGTGTTTAGGTTTCCTCACGATGTTTTCCTTCACCGAAAAGCAGTGATAATTAAAATATAATACGCACATAAATCAGTGGTGCGTGCCTGGGTTTGAACCTCGGACCTCCCGATCGAGAGGGCACGTTTTAACCATTAGGCTATCACTGCTCACCCAAGACACACTATCACCAAACCCTTCCACATCCCTATGAGCAAAATGAACATTGTTAGACACTCCCCGCTTGCCCGTATCTGTTTTGAATACAACCAAATCTGTTCTAAGGTACCAGATGTTGACATTAATCACGACCAGATAATAACACTCAAAAAAAGAATTATCCAACACCTTCGATCAACAAATTAGCATCATTCCCTACCTGTATCACATTCATACCATCTTTATTCCACTTTATTTTTATTTTTTAATTGTTTTTTTAATTAATTTATAAAATTCTGTAATTTATAACAAAGTCTATAGCAACTAGTGAGTAGCAAATTTTATAAATGTTGAGCACGCCTTTAATTGGCATGCACATGTGTATAATACCATTTTGTAAAAACCTTATAGAAACAATTGTGTGTACTGCTGTTGTCGTGCAAATAAATAAAATAAATAAAAATAAATTATTTAATACTTCATTGTTAAATTGTAGCAAGAGCCATAGTTAAAAAAGCAAAAACAGGACTCAACATTTCTCTGAACAATCTTTACTCGAAAAGATCGAAAAATTTGAGTCCGTTACCCCAGCAGGAAAGAAGCACATAGAGTGATTATGAGTCTTGACTTTGACTTTGAAAGTCGTCCTATGCCGCGGCGTGGCGTCGCCGCTTGGCGTAAGGTCTGCGGGCCTCGAGGATCCCCTCCTTACCCGGGCAATTCCCTCAGTGGAAGCACTGTCCACCGGTGATGTGTGCTGCCGTCAGGCAGTGTTGCAGCCTTCGGCCTTCTGTGACCGCGCTATGCTGCTACGCAGATTTAATCCTCCAGATGGTCGGAGGATACCTGGCCCTCGAGTTCACGAGGGAGTGGACGCCCCTCGGGGGGTCGAGCGTGAAGGGGCGCGAAACCTCGTAGATGGGCATGTGGCCCACTGTCAGCGCGTTCGTACATACGACGCGCCAACTGAGCCACAAACCTGTCCAAGGTTTGCACCTTAAGGTCGCGCTCCAACACGTCGTTCCGAACGAAGCGACCCGCCCCGACGATCGCCCGGAGGGACTGGCTCTGCTGCGCGCGGAGGCGTTTCCTGTTGGACTCTGACACCAACGCGTACCACGCCGGCGCCGCGTAGGTCAATCGGGATCGGACGTACAGCTTGTACACCTTTAGTTTTGTTCGGAGCGGCAGATGAGATGCAAGCACCGGTCGGAGCATCGCACGTGCAACACGGGCCTGTCGGATCACGTGGTCCACCTGAGGCACCATGTGCAACGTGCGATCGATGTTACATCCCAAGTACCTAACTATGGGCTGCCAAGCTACCTCCCGATCACGAAGACGTAGCGGCGGCGGCATGCTGCGTTTGCGGCTGAAAAGTGTCGCGACCGTCTTACCGACATTGACGGCCATACGCCACTTATCCAGCCACTCCGGTAAGAGATCCAACAGTCGTTGCATCCTGCGTGTAGCTATTGCGGGATCACGAGAAGACGCGAAGTATGCGCTGTCGTCCGCGAACAGCGCGAGCTCCACGTCCCTTTCCCATTCCTCGAGGTGACCTTCGAGGGTGGGAATGTCGTTCGTGTAGAAGGCGTAGAGTAGTGGCGAGAGGCAGCTACCCTGTGGTACACCAGCACGTATTGGGCGGGGGTCTGAGGCGACGTTCTCGACCGACACATAGAACTGCCGCCCATCTAAAAATGACGCCACTAACCTCACCAATAGCGCCGACAGGGGTGACTCCAACAGCTTGAAAACGAGCCCAGGGTGCCATACGCGGTCGAACGCCTTCTCGATATCGAGGAAGACGCCGACCGTGTGTCTACCGTAATTGGTCTCGTTTGCAAGATGGTGGAGCACTCGTGTCAGCTGCAGCGTAGTCGAGTGACCGGCGCGGAAGCCGAACTGCTCGTCCCTTAAACTAAGTGACGGTCGCAGTCGCTTCAGCGCCAGCCTCTCGAAGAAATTTGCTATGGTGGGCAGCAACGTGATGGGACGGTAGCTGGCCGGGAGACGTCTGTCTTTCCCCGGCTTCGGGAGAACTATCACCTTACCCATCTTCCAGGTGGTCGGGAAGTGGCCGGTGCGTAGTATACCATTGAAGAGCCTTGTCATTACGACTAAGGCCCTCCTCGGGAGCATCGCCAACGCCATGTTAGGGACTCCATCGGGGCCTGGCGCCTTGCGCTTCGGTAAACGCAAGGCGACCTTCCGCGTCTCCGAGGGCGAGATGAACTCCAATCCCTGGGGTGGCGGTGTCGGGCGTCCAAGGAAGTCGATTATGAGTGCGAAAAATAATTAGTGCTCAATCTGTTGTAAATGTGCCCCAATTAAAAAAAAATGTGCATGTTGTTGTTTTGGAAATAAATGAAAAAACCGATTACTACTGGGGTAACGGTGTTCCAGCAGGAAAATTCTAAATTATATTTATGAGAGTTTAAAATTGAGCATGCAGATAGCTTATGTAGTCTATTGTGTATTTGTGCGCGAAAAATATAATTTGGGCGTCTTCAGGTTTTCGGCATATTGCGTTTCCTGCTGCGGTAACGTTTTGAAAAATCGCGTATCTCAAAGGCTATTGAATGTGCGCCTGTAGAATAAACATGCACAAATAGCTCTAAATTGGTGCGTAATTGTGACAAAGTAAGATTTAAAAAATATTTATGATAATTAGGCGTTAAGGTGGGCATTCACGTTACAACGGTCGCACGGACTGTCGCAACGACAGTTCAAGTTGAATACTTCAACGGACCTGCGACAGTGAACGTCGCTCCAGCAGGAAAGTAGCACGTAGAGTGATATGAGTGGGACGTATAATTAGTGCCCAATCTGTTGTAAATGAGCGCCAAATAAAAAATTTGTGCGTGTTGTAGTTTTTGAAATAAACGGAAAAAACGATTCCTGCTGGGGTAACGTTGTTCCAGCAGGAAAATTCTAAACGAAAGATCGGAGAGTTAAAAATTGCATATGAGCAGAGAGCTTATATTTGTGCAAATTTGTGCGCTAAAAATATAATTTGTGCGTCTTCAGGTTCTCGAGATATTGCGTTTCCTGCTGCGGTAACGTTTTGGAAAATCGCGTATCTAAAAGACTATTGTATGTGCGCCTGTAGAATAAACATGTACAAATAGCTCTTAATTTGTGCGTATTTGTGACAAAATTAGATTTAAAAAAATACTTATAGTTTTCGAGTAATCACGGTTTTTTCAAAAATCCAAACAGTGTCCTAGCTCCTAAATAAGAAAACATATAAGGTCACTGAAAACTGCATTCGGTCCGTCTTGGCGTGGTTAATTAGCACAAAAAAAATCAAAAGTGCACATACGTGCGTTTTTGGATAATATGAATTAAATTCAAAAAACGACGTCCTACCTTTAACGTCACCGTTCAAGAAACTGGCTCAACCTAAGCTGCTTCGGTATTAACCAAAAATTAGTGCGTTTAGTCAAATAATATGTAAGATAAAATTCCAGTGTGAAATATTTCGCATTATGTAAATATAAACAAAAAACAAAACAGTAACACAAACGCTGGTTATACGACCAAATTCGAATGACTACAAAAAAGCGGGGGTTTCATATATACTAATGACCTTTCTTTCTTGAACGTATTATTGCAGGTACTGTCACGCTCAAACGTTTATTGGTGATTAATTTATACGAACTTTAGGGAAATAATTACAAAATATAATAAATGGATATAACATGTTCAACGTTTGAAGAAGCACAACGAACTGTAACTTTGCAAAGATTTAAATCTTTGGAATTTTGTCTAAGTTTGTCTAGAAGAAGCCGCTGTTTAGCGATAAGATCGCCTTTTGTATTTAACTGTTTCTTTACATTTAACTTGTCTGGGTACAATAAAGTTAATTATTATTATTCATATGTTTCAGTTTCTTAACCATTATGCTTCGGTATTGACAGGAAAATAAATTATAACGACAAAATATAAAGCGTTTATTGAAGTAAGGTTAGGTAAAAGCGTCTCTAGGACAGTTGATCAGGCGAGGTCCGCCTGCGTCTCGAGCAGCAGCTTGGCGAGCGCGTGCCTCGCGCCGAGGTCGAGGTCGGCGAAGCCGCGCTCGCGCTCCTCGCGCAGGCAGGCGGCGGCGGCGGCGGCGGCGGGGGCGGCGGCGGTCGGGGCGGGGCAGGGCGGGCCGCGCGGCGCGCGCAGGGCGGCGGGGTCCGGCGCGCGCAGCGCACGCAGCGGGGAAGCCGCCAGGATGCGCGCCGCCTCCGCCGTCGGGTCGCCCCCCGCCGCCTCCCATGACTCGAGCGCTGTATACGCATTGTTTTTTCTTAATGACTATTCGAAGTATTTAAATACATTAGTATATACAATATGAAATAGCACGATCTTGTAGTCATAGATAATTTTATTTAATATTTTATGAAATGAAATAATTCACAAGAAGTTCAATTTGTGTAATAATTCGTATTTCGGAGCACGCGTATTATTATGATTTTTGTGTAATTGAAACAGCAACTGAATGTGTCCGCAAACTATCTCATAATAAGTGGTCACTGACAATTATAATTATATAAGGCTACAAACAGAGCAGAATTTCTATAATTGATCGTCTGAACTATAGTAGTTTACCTTACTCGACTTTGAATTTAATATACTAAGATTTTGACTTTTTAGTGTACTTTGTAGTAATACTTTCATAAGAAATCACGTGTGCGTCACGTGGTATAAGTAAGGTGAGATGTAAGCGAGACGCAGATACTGACCGGCCTCGTAGTCGCTGCGGTAGACGGCGAGCACGGCGAGCGCGCGCGCGTTGAAGCGGCCGGTGTGCTGCTGCGGCCGCGAGCCGTCCGCCTCCACGAAGCGCGGGTGCGCGAACTGCGCGTAGCGCGCGAACGGCGCCGCCAGGAACCACTGCTCGCCCAGGATCGTGTTCATGCGCACCTGCCCACCGTAACGTTACAATATAGTCCGAACTTATTTAAATTTTAATATATTACGTTAGCGAACGTGGTTCACAATCTTTTGATGTTAATTTTTTAGATGATGTAACATATATAAAATTGATTCATTTATTGAGATAATAATTAGATCTAATTACATCAATTTTATCAACAATGAATTCGCAAACGTGTTTAAAAGTACTAGTCACCCGTCGCATCGGTCGAAATTCGACCGTAATTTACATTAAAAAACTTACCTTCATATTGTCCAAAGTAATACGAATATTTCTCAAATTGAAATAAAATGTAAAAAAAATTAAGTAATTTTGAACGCACCCGTTAAATATAAAAAAGAGGTTTAATTGTCTAAGCCACATTTAAAAGCAATAGCGGTATTTTGACAAAGACATCTGACATTTTTGACGATATGTTTTTTCATATTTAAGACATTGAATGTTCTATTTCGTTTACTATGTATGTGTTTGTGATAAATGCACGGTAGTGTGTGTAATGTGTTTTTAGTTGATTTTATGTATGATATATGCATTATTTGAAAAAAATATTAACATTCTGCACTGCTTCTCTACGTCCACTATAACCGTGCAAAATTTCATACTAATCCGTCCGCGGCATATTACTTAAAAATGCTTCACAAGTTTTTGCTTCACGTATTAATATAATAATTCTGTGCCGCTTCATGAACAGAGTGCGTATGCGTTTTCCTATTTCTAACGTGAAACATTCCTTGCGTTTCTAAAGAAGGGTGTGGTTGCCGGCACACTTTATATGAGGCGAGTATCCTCGGGAATAGCAACGTATCTTTGATTGCTTGAAGTTGCTTACAAATGTCGCAGGGCGGCAGTGACAACTTACGATCAGGTGAACTGCATGCTCGTTTGCTACTTCATTATTATAAAAAAAATGTTTATTCAGCCAATGTTAGGAATATAGAGAAGTGACACTAATTGGTCAATTGTGTGCATGTGCACATTAATTCAATGAATAGAAGGAAGACAGAGAAGCTCCCTGACCCGGTTGAGGAAGTCCTCGTTGAACTCGAGGTCGGGCGCGGCCAGCAGCAGCAGCGCGTCGCGCGGCGCGCGGCCGCGGCCCGCCGCCAGCGCCGCGCCCGCCGCCGCGCGCGCACGCGCCCCGCACGACGGTAGCGCTGACAATTCTACACAAACAAACCATATTATATATACATAAGATTATATCTTAATGTCGTTTTATAAGATCTTAGGGTTTTGGAAAATGAACAAATGTGTTTTTTAATAATTAGACAGGCAAATCAAATTAAAAAAAAAGAAGTAATTAATTAAAGAAAACATATTTTCTTTATATATACACAAGTCATTCATAACTAACCAACAGACACACACATGTTGTGGTTATGAAAAACTGATTGTAAATGAAAAGGTGCACATGTAATCAAATCTCATCTCAATACATTATATGTAATGAGAAATATTCTACGCGAAGATAATGTTACGTTATGTTACGAATTGGCCTAGTTCCACTGAAAGATTTCCCATCATTTTTTTAAAGAAACGGTAAAACAACCACGTTTGTTGTATGGTAATTATAATTTTTACCGAAATTGAATTAACTGTCATTTTACCATGTTTCGGTCGAGCAAAAAAAAACAATTTTTGTATATGAACTCCCTATAGCGACAACAGAAACAAATCATCATTGAAAATTTTAACTGTCTAGCTGTCATGATTCACGAGATATAACTTAATGAAAAATAAATGAATAGCAGATTTTTAGTAGTAGGGTCGAGTTTTTACTTTTACCCCTGTACTACAAAATCCTAAAAAACAACAAATTAAAAAGAAAAATAATCCTCAGTTAATTATGATAATAGTGGAACTTCGTCCATGGTACGATACCCGCGACCGCGTCGACGACGTCGATGTGCGCGGCGCGATGCCTCTCGGCGGCCGCGCGCGCCGCCTCGCGCAGCGCCGCGCCCTCCGCCGAGCTCGTCGCGTTGCCGTCCGACACCAACACCTGCCGACCAATTGTCTGTGTAACATACACTTATTTACATTGTAAATGCAAAAGTTTGTGACCATGTATGGGTTACTGTTACCGCTTCATATTAAAACTAAACTACTACTCGAATTTAGCAAAAAATTAGTAAGCACTAAATTTGTGATCTAAATTACCACATACGGTACTCGTTTCCGTGGTCGACGTTACTGAAGTAGACGAAGTCGTGAGAATAGTCTAGTTAATGAATACATAACATTTTACCCACGCTAGGATTCTTTTTTTGTGTCGCGAGTGTCATTGACCTTTGCAGAGGAATACTCGAATACTCAGATCCAGGATAAAAATATAACTCAAACCCGGAGCTTACCGAGTCTAGACCAGAAAGGTGTCTGTCTCACAACGTATATCGGTACATGTACGTACCATGATGAGCGCGGTGTTGGTGTCGCGCTGCAGACACACGGTCTCGTAGCGCTTGAGGAAGGCGCGCGCGGCGGCGGCGGCGTCGGCCAGCGGCACCGGCAGCAGCACGTGCACGCGCGCGCTCTCCGTCACGTAGCGCGCGGGCGCGAGCCGCGCGGCGCCCAGCACGCGCGCCGCGTCCACGCCGCGCAGCGCCCCCCCGCCCCCCGCCGGCCCGCGCAGGCGCAGCAGCAGGCGGTAGCGCAGCGCGTGCGGCGGCTGCCAGCACCACGCGCCCTCCTCCAGCGCCGCGCCCTGCGCCCCCCAGCGCCGCACCGCCCACGCCACACTCTCCTCCACTATCATCTGAGGGACGGGACCGTCTCGTTATATTATGTATCACTATTGATGCTACCAGCTGCTTTTTAAAAAAATAATAAAATAAAGTATATTAGTTCTATTTTCTGTACATAGCATTTACCATCAATCGTATTAAGTACTGCGATGTCGAATTACAGTGATAACTGTGATTCGTACGGTAATCCTCACGGCGAGACTTAAATTACATCTTACATTAAAGGCATGAACTTTGCAATTTACAATGCTTACTAATAAAAATAGGAACATTTTTGAAAAAACTCTATATAAAATAAAATAACTTACATCAACAGCTTGCTTCATGGCCCCGGTGAGCGGCGCCACGGCGTGGTGGTCGTCCGGTAGGAATGCATGCGTCGCGTTGAACGACGTCCAACGGAGATGGTCAAATCTAAAAATATCATTATATTTTTTTACTAACAATGAATTTTATAATTATTAGTATACTAGGTCAATATAAGTTATTATGTGTATACATAGTATTATGGAATATTTAATTTTTATTTTTGTTTAAATGCTAATTACTCATGTATAATTTTTACAAATTGTAGTATATAATGTAGTCGTGAGTGATGATGGATTTGTAAAGATACTGTAATATAATTATTTTTATTTTATCGAATACTGCTCGCAACGGTAAAGCCAGTAATTGATTATGGGATATAATGGTCTTGTACAAAATATGAGTCATAAAATATTACACACTACCAGGTGCTAAAACCACATTTTGTTCCATGGCCAAAAGTCGGTTTTACGGTAGTAGAAATGTTAATTTGGCATCGCTTAGATTGGTTAGGTAGGCAGTAACGATGCATCGAGTATATATAATGAAGGTGAGTGTTACCTGGTGGCGGGCGGCGGCGGCGCGAGGCCGGGGTCGTGGCGCAGGCCGGCGGGCCAGGAGGCGTTGCGCGCGCCGCGCGGGTGGCGCCGCGCCGCCGCCGCCGCCGCCGCGCCCGCCGCGCGCGCCGCCGCCGCGCCGCGCTCCAGCTGCACCTGCACGAGGGCAACGCTTGTAGCCATTCTCATTTACGTAAATCGCAGGTAGCTCAAAGTTTGCTGCGGAAGGATACACTCCACTTTTTAAGACGGTATATGGAACTTTTTTTTAAATACAACCGACTTCCATGCCACAACAAAAAATAATTTAAACCTTTGTTAGTTTAGAACATACTCAATGCTTAGTACATAGTCCGAAGTCAGCGCTCTACATATTTCGCTGGATTATGTTCATTAAAACATGTCCTATATGAGCGTTGACTAAAAAATATATACCTGACGTATAGATAACCTCTTTCCTTCAGGAAGTCGGTTAAAAAGAAAACCAAACAAAACGTAGTATGAATAAGTTAATATATCACTAGTGCTTGTCAACGCTGGGACATTTCAGATTATTTTGACTTATGGTCATCCTTTTTCAATACTAATCATATGGTTTCTACATAAACTAACATAAATAAAATACGAAATTTAACACAAGCAAAAATTTAAAACATGTGAATAAAATTATTTATGCATTGTATATACAATGGTATTCCATGTTTTATTTCATGAAGCTTTTTACTTTCATCATTATAGGATGTTTTTTAACTTTGAAACTAACAAAAAATAATTATATGTAATATAGAACAGAGCGTTGAGAATTGTAATGAAAATAAAAAAGAAACAAACGCGAATAACTAATAGAATTAAATGAGCAAATTTATACCCTTGAGATGTAAGCGTGCAATTGGTAGAAGTGCTCAGGCTCGAGCAGCGGGTGCACCGTCACGGAGTCGGCCAGCGCCGGCGTCAGCCCGCCCAGCGACCCGTCTGTAGTCTCCAGCTTCGTCGACACGTAGCTCTCGCCCTAAAACAGAACATTGCTACATTAGAGACACGTTAAAGCATCACACACTTTGCAAGTGTAGTGTGCGGCGCGGCGTGCAGCACGCAGCGGGCGACGTCCTCGCGGCGGTGCGGCGGCACGGGGGCGGTGGCGGCGGTACACGCGCGGCGGTACGAGTGCGGCGGTACGCACCTGCAGCGCGGGCTGGCACGGCAGGTGCGCGGCGTGCAGCACGCAGCGGCCGACGTTCTCGTGGTGGTGCGGCGAGTACGAGTTGCGCACGCACCAGTCCAGCTCGCCGTGCACCGCGCGCAGCACCGAGTTCGACAGCAGGATGCCGCCGTCTGGAATTACATGCATACTCGTCAAATACCTATACTTTACTATAGTAAATAGGTAGGATTACATGAATTACACGTAAGCTCTTCAAGTAACTATACTTCATATAGTAAATAGGTACGGGGAGTACATCCTATTATTGTCTCACTACTGGGTACAGGTCTTCTCTCAAAATCTCGGGTGTATAGGTTTCCTCACGATGTTTTCCTTCACCGAAAAGCAATGATAATAATTTCTAATACGCACATAAATCAGTGGTGTGTACTTGGGTTTGATTCTCAGACCTCCCGATTGAGAGGGCAACTTTTAACTATTAGGCTATCACTTAGGCTGCAATAGGTAGGATACCACAGAAACAGAATATTTAAATATACATTGCGTATACATACCAAGGGAACAGTAGTGGTTGTCGTCATCAGTGACGCTGCCCATGTACACGTCCTGGCTGACGCTGAGGCGCGCCACCAGCTCGCTGAGCCGCCGCGCGTTCACGAACGACGTGTCCGACACCAGGAAGAAGAAGTCGTACTCCTGTCATGTTTCACACAGTAATACAGGATGAACAAACATATATACCAATGTTTAAACAATTCTTAGTTAAATATTTTTTTGTTTTTAGGGTTCTGCACTCAGTTTTCATTTGTCTGTTTCTTATAAGCCATGATACAGTTTACTTTATATTATATGGCCACAATTAACAGGATCGAACTTAGATCTGAATAAAGTTATAAAAAAGATCAGCTGGATGTAAGAAAAGTTCTTAAAACTACTTGCATTTTATGATATTTTTGAGGGAGTATTATAGAGTTAGACTTTTTCGGTATGAATTAACATGACTTTAAGAAGCGTAAGTTCTTTTTTAGGTATGTACACTTATTTAAACAACATTTTTTATTAATATCTCTACGCTCACGCATCGTCACCTTGGTCCCACGATAGCGTGCGTATAGTCACCTCGAGGTAGTTATCGGCGAGGTACTTGAGCGCGTGGAAGGGCTTGAGCATCTCGCGCGTGTCGGTGAAGGCCACGACGTTGGGGTGCGCGCGCGCGGCGGGCAGCGCGGCGGCCGCGATGAACAGCCGCAGCGCGGGCTGCAGCCGCGCCGTCGCGTTCAGCGCCGCCGCGCGCCCGCCCAGCGCGCCCGCGGAGCTCAGCGCGCCTGCGGGAACCACATTGTACAATAATGTGTTGATACGCGTACGTGTGCGTTTGATAGGGGACTGAACAATGACGGTGTAAAGGAGTGAGGAAGAGTGTGTATGTTATTCACACGGCAGATGTCAAACTCAATAATAACTAATGAATATGAATGGGTCTTCTCTCAGAAGAGAGTTTAAGACCATAGTCCCATGCTGAGCGAGAGCGAATTGGTGGACTTCACACATCTCTGAGTTTTTTCGTTTTTCAAACTCTCGGGTGTGTAGGTTTCCTCACGATGTTTTCCTTCACCGAAAAGCAGTGATAAATAATTTCTAATTCACACATTAATCAGTGGTGCGTGCCTGGGTTTGAACCTCAGACTTCCCGATTGAAAGGGCAAGTACTAATTGAATATAATTAATAATATTTCTAATACTATAAATGCAAAGCTTTGTGAGGAAGTATGCATGTTTGTCACCCTTTCTGGCAAAACTACTCATCACAATTTGCTGATGTTTGGCACATATTTTACAATGTTGAATATCACAATCTTATTAGATGTGACCAGGCAAGCAGGCGAAACCGCGAAAAAACCCGAGTATCCTTTATATACATGCACAGTTTATAAGAATGTAATATTATTCCTATACATATATGTTTTTGTTTACTATGTAATTAGGGCATTGCAAGAGGTAAAATGATATTTCAGAATTTTCTTAAGATATTCTAATTGCTAGATCTAAGTGACTGGCTATTCCTCACTCACTACCATCACTTGGCAATGCTGTCATAATACCAAACCAAACTTAACAATTATTGTATTGGGTATTGCATTCAGAATAATTTAAAATTGAATAAACGATAAGCAAAGAATTTGATCAAAGTTTGTTAGGCTGACTTTACATTTGACAAATCACAGTTAGGACTGTGTTAATCATCATAAAAATTATTTGAAAAGGACCCTAAACTTATCAATGTATAAAATGTAGTTCAGGTGTTATTTAAAATAAGTTACTTACTAAAAACACAACAAATGGAACAGATTAATCAATCTGCCTAATATTATGTTAGTAACCATTAGCTGTTATCAGATAACTATCACGTGATAAACATCTTGATTAATTTGTAGTGATAAAATTGATCATTGTTCATGATTATTTTACTTTGATGTTTAATAGTTTAACAATTAAGAATGTATGTTTCAAATTAAGAAATGGATTTATACTTATTTCTAATGAGAAGCAATTTTTGCATTTTAGTCGAAGGCTGTGGTTATTGGTTCACTTCTATGAGGTGACTATCTTACTACTCCAGTAGTAGCGAAATGTCTTAATTGATTTTAGATAGAATCTTTGTTCTAGATAAAGTTGCTAACAAATTGTTCATGGATGGCAGTTGCCATATCATCACATGAACTGCATACACATTTGCTATTTCAATTTTATAAAAAAGTCAACACAGAGTCAACACAGCAAAATGCCTCTGCATTTTGTTGACTCCAAAGACATGTTACATCTGTTATTTCATTTGGGCTTTAGCAGGTGCCAATGGAATCAATGCTCGTACATACTTTCACATGGCATCTATAACATTACCCTCCATCTGATGCAATGAGCTAACAAGAATTGGTTAAGTAATACATTTAGGCATATGGTCGCTCACCGGCCAGCAGCCCGGCGCGCATGCCCAGCTCCGTGGTGTAGTAGCGCGGGCGCTGCACGCTGCGGCCGGCGGCGGGCCCCGCGGCGCCCAGCGGCCGCTCCTCGCGCGCCGGCTCGAACTCGTCCGCGCCGCCCGCTATGCTGCTTGACACGCCTGCAGTTCCACAAAATTCTCTTAGCCGTAACAACATCTGATAAGCATTCAGCCATTGTATGGTTGTAATTTAGAAACACTACAGTCCATTATGTTATCAGGTACAAATAAGGAAAAGTAAACTACTTCAGTCCAAGATTAACATTTTTAAGGGTTAAATTCTTATAAAAATAGCCACAATATAAGACTTCCCTCTTTCTCCCAAATTGTTTTAGTCACTCTTAAGACTATATTTTTCAAGTGCTTTGTAATGGAAATAACTTCTTAAAAAAAAGTTGAAATGTAACTGATGATTCCGTTTATCTAACACATATACATAGCACATTTTTAACCGACTTCCCAAAGGAAAGAGGTTATCTATTCGTCACGTATATTTTTTTTTTTTTTTTTTTTTTTTTTTTTTTTTTTTTTTATGTATGTTCGGGCGAAATGGCTAGAAATCGTCGACCTACCGACACGATTCATACGACATTGTATGCGACTAGTTTCACAGGCAGTCCCATATTGAGGAAAATGAAAACCTTCCGGCGGTTTTCCCGGAAAATTGGAAAATGTCGGTTTCTTAAAATCTTGAATAACTTGGGTGTTTATAAACCGATTTCCATTTTCTTTCTTTCATTTGATAGGAAATTTCGTCACGCAACTTTTTCTCTTGGACATGGGTATGCTGTGATGCTTAACTCTTTGAGTTATGGGGTGGAAACCACCACCACTCCTCAAGTTTTTTAGATAATTTGAGATAACTCGGCTTCTGCCGAATCGATTCTTATGAAACTTGGAATATGTATTATATATCTATGCTTATATAGGTTGACGAAAAATTTGACCTTCAACTCTTCGATCCTGATGATGCAGGGTTACAGCTATCCTAAACTATAACATTAGCTATTTGGTGCTTACATATATGTAACAAGACTACTAAGCAGAGACATGTGATGAAAAATTTGACCTTCAACTCCTCAATCCTGATGATGCAGGGGTGCCTCAAACCTAAACCATTGGGGTTGACCATTTGGTGCTTATGGGTATGTTATAACAATACTAAGCAAAGACATATTATAAAAAAAATGACCTTCAACTCCTCAACCCTGATGATGCAGGGTGCTGTAAGCCCAAGCCGTAAGTGATGGCCATTTAGTGCTTACGGATATATAATAAGATAGCAAGGCAAAGATGTACGATGACAAATTTGACCTTCAACTCTTCAACCCTGATGGGAACCCCAGGGGTACTGCAGGCTTAAACCATAAACGTTAGACATTTGTTGCTCACGGATTTGTAATAACATTGCTAAGCAAAGGAATACGACGAAAAATTGGACCTTCAACTCCTCAATCCTGATGATGCAGGGGTATTGAATGCCTAAGCCATAAAACTTAGCTATTTCAATCTTACGCATTTAAAATGATATTTAAAAAAATGTAAGGTAAAACATTAGAAAAATGGTTGTATACGGTGGAAAATTGGACCTTCAACTCCTCAATCCTGATGATGCTGGGGTGCTTCAAGCTTAAACTATAGGCGTTAGCTACATGATCGCTACGTATATCTGATAAGATTACTAAGCAAAGATATAAGATGAAAAATTTGACCTTCAACTCCTCAACTCTGATGATGCAGGGGTACTTCAGGCTTAAACTATAGGCGTTGGCCATTTGATGCTTATGGGTATGTAATATATTTACAAAGCGAAGACGTATGATAAAAAAGTTGACCTTCAACTCCTCAACCCTGATGATGCAGGGTACTGTAAGCCCAAGCCATAGAAGTTGGGGATCTGTTGCTTACGTGCATGCGATGAGATTACATAGAAAAGATATGACATGATAATTTTGACCTTCAACTCTTCGGCCCTGATGATGCAGGGGTACTTCAGGCTTAAACCATAGGCGTTGGCCATTTGATACTTATGGATATGTAATATATTTACAAAGCAAAGACGTATGATAAGAAAATTGACCTTCAACTCCTCAACCCTGATGATGCAGGGTACTGCAAGTTTAAACCATAAGCATCGGCCATATGGTGCTTACGTATATGTAATGAGATTACTAAGCAAAGATATGACATGATAATTTTGACGTTCAACTCCTCAACCCTGATAATGCTGGGGTCCTTCAAGTTTAAACCGTAGGCATCGGCCATATTGTGCTTACGTATACATAATGTTGTTGTTCACAATACCAACAATGAGTTTCGGAGAGGATATAATTATGATCAAAAATTCCACTTTGAATACAATTACCTGAAAGTTGCAAGAGTACTACCAACCTTTTTAAATTGGATGGGTTATTTTTATCAGTATCAGTTGAATTATACTCTTAGTTATAAGGTTTATATTACTTTTTCTACTTTAAATATTGATAATTATAGGTCTATTCTTTAAATAAATGTTTACTCAGAAAAAGTTGTTTTATTCGGTTAGGTTAGGTTCGAACAGATTTTTCCAATTCAGAATCTAAGGGAGGGGGCGCGGTAGCGCCCCCGACCGGTTGTGTCAAAGAAGTCTATTTTTATATGATGACGTCAGCACATAATTTTATTCATCCGAAAATCGGACGAATAATTAATTTTATTCATCCGGTTAGCGGACGACTAGCAACAGCCATAACTGATTTTATCGTGACTGAAAAGCGTGAAAAAAAAAATTTTAAACAAAAAATACAACCGACTTCCATGCCACATAAAAGTAAAAAATAATTTAAATACATGTTGGTTTAGAGCAAACACAGTTCTTAGTACATAGTCCCGAAGTCGGCGCTCATATAAGATACATGTAGTTTCGTCATGATCCAGCAAAATATGGTAAGCGCCGACTTCGGGACTATGTACTAAGAACTGTGTTTGCTCTAAACCAACATGTATTTAAATTATTTTTTACTTTTATGTGGCATGGAAGTCGGTTGTATTTTTTGTTTAAAATTTTTTTTAATAGAAATCCATTTATACCATACAAATAAAGAATCTCGTCACCGTCAACTGAAAGGCTACGTGTGTTAACAAATGTTAAAGATAATCGGTTATGACGTATTCATTACCTGCAAGCGAGGAGTCGCAGGCCGCGAGCTGGTCGTCGAGCGGCACGGCGGCCAGCGCCAGCCACAGCCCCAGCGCCAGCCCCACCAGGAAGTACGAGTTGTGCTTCACCTGCGACACCAGCAGGCGCGACAGCATCTTCACTGCGGGTTTGTACCACTTGCAAGCCGCCAACACGCACGGAGTACAACGCACACGTCTACGTCACTGATTACCGTTTGTCCGTTCAACAATTTTGATTCATTTTTTTTATCACACAACAGTTACAGGCTTCAGGCGCTACAGCATAAAATGAAATCAAATCGAGGTCATAATTGTCAATTTGTCATGCAGATGCTAAACTTCAGTGTACTTTGTATACATTACTTTTTTTTAGCTTGGATTCTTGGTTTTTAGTTTCGTTTTAATCTTAAGTAAAATTCAAATTTTAAGGTGGTAAAACCAGTGTAGTTCGACCGGGGAAGTACCATATTCTATCGTGAAGCATTTCGATGGATGTGGTTGCCAGTACACTTTTATGAGGCGACCATCATAGGCTTCGGGAGTACTAACGCATCTGTGATTGACTTCAGATAGAACCATAGATAAGTTTATGTTACTGAAATATGATAACCATGTTCTCTATGAAGTTGATCAAAGAGAATATCAACACTACGTTGATTACAGATGTTCAAGGGCGACAGTGACCAGTTGACCACTTACCATCAGGTGAACTGAATGCTCCTTTGCTGCTTCGGTCAGATATATAAAAAAAAAGTAAAATTCAATTATACACTTTCGAGATATATTTTTTTAAATTTCAGTTATAAAATCAACGTAAGCTACCTATATTTATTGTGCACGTAATTCGTATGCTTTGAAAAACGCACGGGAGCGTGTAGCTGTGTGCCATGCCTGCTTGAGCTGTCCAAACTAAAATATTAATACTAAATAAAAAAACAAGGCGAGGTTAATAAATAAAACCGTTTAATAATACTGCGATCAGTGAATAGCCTTAATAATGAAACTCTAGACTCTCAATAGTGGGTTCGAATTACCAGAATTTTGTAAAATGATAAGCATAGTATTTACTACAAATCAAAGTGTATCTCGATTATTGTGGCGGATGAACGTTATGCCATGCAGTGGGTTTGATATGGCAGACAACGTGCTAATTTCGCAGGGGAGTGCAAAAATGAAATGCAAATATGGAAATTACTAACAGAACAGCCCAACCTGCATAAATCTGGAAAAAGGGATCTAAAATCAGATAGTTACAAATGTTATTGAAAACAAACGCCTTATTTTCGTGCAATCGATAATGGGCACCTCAAGAGAGATCTTTGCGTACCTATCCTTCCTGGTTAGAGATCTCATCCCAGCTTTAGAACTTCGAAATGATAAAGCTTGACTCCAACAAGCAATGTTCAGTAGGGCAATGAACCACCAATAAAAAACACTGGTTGCTTGTACCCCAACCACGACCTGAAATAATCATCTTCCGCGATGTGCAGACGGCAAGTCCGCCTCAAAATGTCGCCATTCGATGTGCTCCTTTCGTTGTCGCATCATACGTATAAAATGCAATGCCAATCGACCTATGTGTACTCAAAAATAATTATTTTGAAAGTTACCATACTTATGAGAACTTTGGCTCACACTGAAACTGAAAAAAGGTATACATATGCGCACAATTTTTTTTTATTAGCTATATATAATACAGAAGAAATGAATTATCACTGCTTTTCGGTGAAGGAAAACATCGTGAGAAAACATACACACCAGTTCTTTAAAAAAAAAAAAGTTCTCGGAGGTGTGTGAAATCCACTAATTCGCATTTGGCCAGCGCAGTGGACTATGACTTAAAACTCTCTCATTCTGCGAGAAGACCCGTGTCCAGCAATCGAACAATAATGGGTTGTTACCACCAATATAGAAGAAAAAAAAAACGTGTCATATTTGACCTTATAAGTATATTAAAACATAAAAAAAACATCATTATGATGTTCGTTTCAAGTTATGATTTGTAGTGGTTACATAAATAAAATAAAAAAAAAAAATAGATATTTTATTTGTATTTTTTTTAAATACATAGTGTACATTAAAGAGATTTAATATGTAGCAATTGTAAAAAAATGATATAAAATATATGGCACTTTGATTTGTAAAATTGTAGTTATAATAAACATATTCGTACTCGAAATTGATAAAAATAAATGGATCTATCTAATTATACTATCATTTCGCATTTCTTCATTTCTCGTATTAGAACTTTAGAAATGTCTAAAAAATTTCTCTGATTAGCTAAATATGCAGGAGTTCGACCTTTACAGTCCACTACCGGCTAGTAATCAGCTTTGTTCTGCAGCAGGAACTCGACAGCATCTTTGAAATTGTGCATTGCCGCATAATGTAATGCAGTCATATTATTTTCTTCATTTCGAATATTGATATCTGCTCCATTATGCACCAACATTGTCAACATACATATGTCGCCCTCTATGGCAGCATAATGAATGGAAGCCTTTTTATTTGTGTCGATAAAGTTTATATTCGCACCTCCATCAATACTTAGTAGCACAGACAAATAATCTTTCTCCTGAACCTCGTTAATGAGCTTAGTGTTTTTTAATCGACTTTCAAGAAGGAGGAGGTTCTTTCGTAATTCGTCCGTAATCGCAATTCCCCTGAATTTTGTTTCTATTATATTTTTTATCAATGATTTTGATCTTTCATACTTTAATTGTTTGTATTCTGGAACAAGCAGTATATAATCTTTCCATCTCGGCGATTTTATAAATGTAATCAACCACAATTGTTGCTCTGCAGTTAAATTATTTTTTGATGAGAAATAACCAGAATCTCTTAAAGTGCACAGAGCTCCAATTGGTATCTTGTCTTCAACGAATTCTAGCGCCTTTGTTACTAGTTCAGTAGGCAAGTCATTGGAGTCTAAGACATTACCGACTACGTCAAGCAGAGGGCTGCCATGGGTTAATATGTTCCTTAAGTTTATTTCCATTAACAATTTACTCGATTTTTTTACTGTTTCTGTATTCTTATTGTAACCTTCCAAAATATCAAATACATCAAACAGCAGGATTTCAAGTAACACCCGAAACGTCTTATCAAGTTTGTAACGTGAGACCAATTGATTTAGAGTAAGATCTGCAGTAACTGCTTTCAAAAGTGATATTCTGTTATTTAAGCAGTGTAGAATCAAAGGATCTCGTTCTGTCAAAGGATGTCCTTTAACTAGATTTTTTAATATTTTTTTTACTTCTTCATTTAATTGTTCTGAAGTTATAAAATTCCTATAGGTTGTCATTGAAATTGCTATTTCCTTTTCAATTTTATTTAACATATTTCTTCTGGTAGCAAGTTTTTTCTTAGAGTTTGTAGAAATGCTTTGTAATGTATCTATTAAACATCTTTTTTCTTCCTTGAGGAGAAAGTTGGGTTGTGATAACTTGTTTGAAAATTCTTTAATTCCACTGAATTCATATGGTTGCACGTGAACTTGAAGGTTCATATTAGTTGTATTTTTATTTTTTGGATGTAGAAGTTTCTCTATTTTATCTAAATATTCAGTTACAACTAATTTTACATCATTCGCCATATAATCATATTCTTTTAGTCCCTTTAAACAGATGAAAATTTGCGAACCTTCATCAGTGTCTTCAAAAATACCAGTTTTTATAACAATGAATTCTAGTAAATTTTCTATAAATTTCCAATGATGTTGTATATGTGCAAACAAAGTGCCGTCTTCTTCAAGATATTCATTATTCTCATCTCCAAGGTCATACTTATTCAGATATGATTTCATTCTGTTAGCATCTTCCTCATTAGGATAATCTGATAAATTTGCTGAAGATTCCTTATCTTTTATAGCCTCAACTATTTCTAACCATTTTTTCTTATCTTTAGTTATTACATTTAAAGAATACTCTATCATCTTTCTGTAGAAAGAAAATTCATTTTTAACATTATTATGAATTGTTTTTCTCACTCCAGTTAGTTTTGTGTATAGGTCTAAATAGATTACTAAAATCGCCAAAAGTTCTTCGAAAATTGATTTTAACAAACTAAGTGGTGTCGCCATTTTTTCATAAAATTGCTCATAGTCGTAGTCATCTGTAATATATTTTAAGAGTGTCGGCATATACAGAAAAACTTTTCCCGCAGCCGCAAATAATTCATTTCTTCTTTCACATAATATTGAAATTGTATTCAGTAATAAAGCTCTTTGCACCAATGGCTTGTGAATTTTAATCACTTTATCTATTTTTCTTTTTACTTGCAACAGTTCACTACGAATTGCTTTAAAAATGTTAAAGTTGTCCTTTTCCAATTCTATTCTTTTGAGAAGAATACATTTTTTTGCATGGCTGAGCATATCTCGCAACTTTTTCAAGTCATTTATAATTTCTACTGATATTTCTGCTTTCAAGAGAGCCTCTGTAGATGGTTCTAAATGAAGGGACTCCTCAGTACATTTCAGGAATTCACCTACTACTTGTAAAGTTCTCTGAACTAGTAAAACTGCATATTCCGTGTTAATATTGACTGAATGTAATTGACCAATAAGTTGTGTCATCATTCTGAGTGAATAATCGTCTCTAAGTTCTGGTATCAATTTCAGATAGTTGTGATCATCGTGATGTAGTTTACGTTTTTCTTTTCTTATGTTTTCTTCAATAGGTCTTGTTTTTAGTTCCTTCTTAAATGATTTTATGGTTTTCACAAAGTCCCTTCTCTCATAGTATATGACGTTATTAGCGGTAAATAACTTGTTACAATTGTAATTTAACCTATAGTGACATAAAACATCTTTGTATTTGCCTAAAATATTATGTGTTATCATATTTTTTCTTTTTGGCAAATACAATCTCCAGTTGTTGCTTATGTGATGATAAAAATGATAAAGCTTATTCTCTAATTTTTGATATGAATCTTGGGGCATCGATAATCTTAGCTTTAGTAAATATAGATGATCCAAAATTAACAAGCAAATATTAGAATCCAGTTTTCGATAGTATACTTCGTGAGTTGTATAGAGAGATGATTCCTCCATAATAACAACCTCGTCCTCCGAATTGTCTGAATTTTCATCAACAGGATCATCAAGATCATCATTCTCCTCTCTTTGCAATTGTAACACTTTATTTTTATGTTTTTCATAAACATTGATTATGGTTAGGATCATAGATCGGATAACATTTGTTTCTTTTATTCTGATTCTGAGCTTTGTTTCATTCTCCCAATCACCAAATGTCTTCTTTGTTTTGTGTTTTGTTTCATTCTCCCCTGTGACCAATGTGCGCTTCAAATCATTCAGTCTTTTATAAATATATCTTTGGAAATCATTAAACGCCATGAGACTGTGTATGCTTAAAATCATAGTGCGGTCAACTTTTTGCTTTTTTTTAATAAGCTCCTCATATTTGTGAAATGCATTTACAAGTAAGTTATGTAACTGATTTAAATTATCAACATCAAATTCATTGTATTCTTTTTTGTGGCCCAGCCAGTGGAGGTCTCCTGTCCAATAATCATATAGCATTTCAAGTATTTCGAAATTATTTGACCGCATTGCAAAATATAATGCAGTCTCCTTATATTTACATTCCTTAGATTTGTCATCACTGATCAAATAATGAAGGATGTGGGATCGATGCAGGAGGTATTTTAAAAGCTTCCTATTGGTATGCTCACAAACCAAGCTGATTAGATCAATGTTTCTGTTGTTGTAACAAGAACTCAGCAATGTTTTGTCCTGCACATCATGTATGACTTGAATTAAATCTTTGAATGCTTCTAAATTTCCACATCTTACTATGGGCTCAATTTTATTTAGAATATCATTAATTTTTTCTTGTTCATCATCTTGTGTATCCATCTTATTTCTCCAAGTGAATCGTTTTAATCTGTAAAGAAATAATACTTTAATAAGATTTTCCATAATTTAAATAGAAATTAAACTAATAATTTTTCTGCTTTGCTTTTCAAAATTCACAGATTTAGTTGGTACAAGGAAATATTCTTGGTGGTCTCTGTTTGTACACCAGTTATCTTCAACTTCTGCTGGCCATTTATAGTTTCTGTACTCATAACACATGGGCAGAACATATCTACACAAATAAGGAGCTTTAGTATTTCAGGACATTTTTATCTAAGTTATATTACCTATGGCATAAATCTGGCCATAAGACAAAGATCTCTCTGCCAATTGACAATTGTGTCTCACTAAATTAACCTTTTGAGCGCCACGCAAAAACCGCACTGAGGTGCCCTGTACACAGGCTTGTTGGCGCACAGGGCTCGAAAGTGCTGGTCAAGTATAGACTATGTTAGCGCTCAAAAGGTTAAGGCTACTAAATTGCATGTTTGAAGATTCTATGCATTAATTTTTAGCATTTTCTTTTACATTGGAGCTACTCCATGCTTGTTATTCTTCCAAAAATTACTAAATGAGGTCTTCGACAGACGCATGAATGTAATAGGTATCTGCCATACCTCATTCTTCAAAAATAAAATGAATATAGGATAAAATGAATAACATATAGGGGTGGTACCTTTCCAGTAGAATCTTGAGTCTACCACCTTTATTATACTTTGCATACACACTATCATTTCACAGCAAGTTTACATTGTTACTAAATAATAATAGTGTCTGTTGTGTGTTATCATTGATATTATTGGTGACTAATTAATTATGCTGAATCACATAGGTATTTCTTATTAGAAGAAATAACAGCGCCAAGTATCCAATAGTTAAAAAATTATGACCCTGATGGTATTGGGAGAATGAATTATATATTTTTGGTTTTGAAGAGGTAATTTTAAAATTCTTTCATAAATCATTATGAATCATTCACGTAAGGCATTTTAACAAAGCTCGTAATTAATAACTGTATTATTGATATTAAATCAAGTAAACTTACATGAAATTATCCAAATTCAGAGCTTAATCACCAAATCGAATTATTCGTTCCAGAAAATTCTTCGAGGCTTAAGTAATGCACCACCATGTGCACCCTCTCGTCCCTCACCGTGGAATATACCGGTTTGTACCGCTTAGTGCCTTATGGTAGTCACTCACACTGATACACAGCAGTATCCTTGATTGCAAACTTGTTTTCGAGTAATTTCGACTGGATTTAAGCCACTGGTAGTGTAATTTTCCACATGTTGTTTTGTTAGTATCATGCATTTTGCACTCTTTTATGTAACGATACATTTCCCAAAACTGGAAAATACTAAGATAAAGAGAAGATGCGATTTATAGTTAAAACTTTAAGCTCAATTTATTATTGACAGATTCACTGTAGTGTTGTGAAGTTGCAGCTCGATAGCCGAATATCACTAGTTTATTACTTTATTCATGGACTATCGATAGCTGACGGATTGTCATTTCGATTCTTATCGATATCAATCGCTCACAAAGTACTATGGAATTTGATTATTGAAAGATTTAATTTATTAATTAATTTGATGAATACTGTAGAATACTTATTATATGCAATTGATTGCAGTTCATGTTTTGATAATATTGCTGACAATTCATTGTTATATTTCTATTACTTACACATGAAATAAAGCTAAAAATTTTTTTTTGTATAATCTAGGCGTATTTGCTTTCATTCTGAACACATATTAAACACATATTAAAATTAAAATTTCATGTAGGTATAATATATTTTTAGAAAGTGAAATTAAATTTAAAACTATTAAAGATTCGTTCTACTATCAGTACCCCAACAATTATGACTTATAAAATTTATAATTTATAAGGTTTAGGAAAACATCGTGAAGAAACCTACATACCTAACTGAGAATTGCGCTAAAACAAAGTTCTTAAAATATACCAATTCACACTTGGCCAGCTCAGTGGACTATTGTCTAAAACTCTCTTATTATGACAGAAGACGCGCGTTTAGGAGTAGGACAAAATTGGGTTGAAGACCGTCGCTTCCGCGAGAAAATCGATAAAGTTGATAATGTAAATACTATTGAAAGATTTTGATTGTATTAGGTTTAATACTATTATCCACCTAAACAATAGATTTTATCGACGGCATCGATTTTCCTAATCGACATTAGACAATGAATCGACATCGACAAATTGCACTATTGATTGTATTTCTATCGAGAGGATATTCATAAGCTTACATGTTTAATAATAATTTATCTATGGCTTAGGTACATCTTACACAGATTAAAAACTTGCCGGCCGGCCCGTGATAAATGTCATCACCAAAGAGTAAATAACTTAGAGGTCATCACAGATAACATAGGATAACTCCATACGATCGGTTATACAAAAAAAGAGATAGATATATTATTAGATTTATGGAATAAAATCCAAATAAAAATATCTTTACATATTTTATAATTTTTAAACGTAACTTAGTTTAGTTCTCAGATTATCTACCTATTTCTACTAAGAATGTTATTACTATGTATTAACGTTAGTTAAGAATTTTAGTACTATGTTGCTAATAATTGTAATTTGTATATAAGTTAATTTTAGTATTATGAGATTAATAATAAAAAAAAATGTAATAAAGGAAGACAATGATAAGAAATCTGATTTAAGTCATCTTTCAATGTGTAATTTATTGCTATGTAAAGTAATGTAATGTTTTTATCTAAATTACGAGATTTTTATTTTAATTTCTTTATGATCCGCTACATGTCGTTATAGCAATGCATACATAGGTACTTTTAACTCTACGTAGCGTTAAAATCCTAATGTATTTAATTATACAATGAGGCAAATAAAATTTGAATGCGACCAGAATAGGTGCAATTGATTTTAATAATTTTACAATGTTAGCGAGACGACGCCACGAATGGGATAGGAATGACAATTAAAAATTTATGAAGTAACACTTTATTTTAAACCACATTAACATTATGTTGCATATAAACTTTGCTCTAAGAAAATGAGTAGGCGTTAAGCGCCGGAACACATTAAAATCAACGGCTTTTAGAACCATTTAGTGTTAAAAGACATATGACTCGCAGTAACAGCGCCATGTTCTTATTATTAGTGGCGAAAGATTTTAGGTAGTAGCCCAAGAAGATTATCGTAATGGTCGGACCCTGCTCCGCAACGCAGATGACAAAGACAAGAGCGTGGTTGTAGACTACAACTACGCTCTTGTCTTTTAAGGCCTCTTGTCTTTTGAGGCTCTTGTCTTTTTGTCAGATTTCCATCATTTCACAGATGAATCAGCAGCTCCGTCCACGGCGACGAATATGTACGCAAGTCTCAGCGTTTTTTTTCGGAAAGGGTTCTTGAGCCCGAATCATACCTAGTCATTGATGAAATGACTTGTCTCTAGGTAATGAGAGTTGGGGAGAGGATATTTATTTGTTTATCTCAGGTTAGGTTAGGTCATTCATGTCTCATTGTTAAATTGAATTGTGTATGTTCACAGACTCCACCACGTCTGTCTGATACGCAAAAGGTTTTGTTTAGATCCTTTGTTGGGGAAATATAAATTAATACTTTAATGTTTGTTTTGGGTATAAGTGCGATGCGTGTTCATGACATCATTGAAAACATGCTTTCGAACAAAAAAAACGCATGCTAATTGGTTCCTTTGGTTAGGAGGATAGACAGACAGACAAGCAACGTGGTTAAACTTAAAACATGCACCTTTTTGCGTCGGGGGTTGAAAAAGAAAATGTAGAGATCGTTGCAAATAAATAAATACATAAAACATACTTATTGTTAAAACTGTGTACCTACGTCTTAAAAATAATTAAGTTTCAAGACGTGACAAGAGCACGCGTCTCGTACGCAGGTACGGAATTTATAATTGTGAGAGGACTTCGTATTGCGTCGTGACTTTTAAAGATACAGTTTCTAGGTACGTTGTACTGAATTTATAATTATGGGAGGACTTAGTACTGTGTCGTGATTTTTAAAGATACAGTTTCTAGGTACGTTCTACTGAATTTATAATTGTGAAAAGACTTCGTACCGCGTCGTGATGTTCAAAGATAAAGTTTCCAGGTACGTTCGGTGTTAATAGCAGTTCTTCCTCATGGCGGGAAACCGCTCGTGCCGGCGCCATTGAACCGTCGAGGAAACAATTGAAGCTTATATGTATAACGTTCACGTAACAAAATGTAGATTATAAAATAATACGAATACTATCTGAATATGCTAATATAACTGGTGCTGTTTTTCTAGTTTTATTTGGTAGTAGTTATGTACCTTTTTTTTTTTTTATTTGACTGAAGTGGCAAACGAGCATGCAGTCCACCTGATGGTAAGTGGTCACTGCCGCCCATGAACATCTGTAATCAACTTCATACAGAACATGGATTCCATCTGAAGTCAATCACAGATGCGTTGCTACTCCCGAGGACTATGATGGTCGCCTCATGTGAAAGTGTGCCGGCAACCACACCCTTCTATCGAAACGCAAGAAATGCTTCACGCTAGAAATAGGTGTGGCGGTGGTACTTCCCCGGTCGAACTACACTGGTTCTACCACCTACTACAAAATCATCAGCAGGTTGCAACCTACTTTATTCCGTGAAAATTGGTACACGTGTAATTAAATTTGTGTTTTTTGTTAGACTGGAATGTTTTAAATACTACGGGTATATTACTTATTACTAAAATATAAGAGAAAAAGGATAAATATAAACGAATGAAGTTTTCACTGAATTATATGTACCTATAGTATAGATATTTAATAGCTGTACCTTGCGCGCGTTCCTAGCGCTACCACAAACTTTGCTAAAGATCCTCACATGCTCAAATGTATAGTTCACGATTCTATAACGGACAAACAGACAAATATTCATTTTTATTTGTACAACGTGTACAACTTGGTGTCTCTTTAGTCAATTGGTGGGTATCGAAATCAAATAACAGGACACACAATGGGTACTGGGTTCAATTCCCGGCCAGTCTGATATCCAAATAATGAATATAGATTTATGTTTCGGGTCTATGTTTCGGGTGTTGCACATGAAACACGTATACATGAAGTTGCTTACAGATGTCTATGGGCTCCAATGACCACCTACAATCAGGTAGACTGCATGCTGGCTAATTTAATTTTAACTTTAATCTTTATTTGGCAAACAATTAGTTGGTGTTCAATGTATCGTAACTGTGGTGAGATGCTTTAATTAGATGCGGCGACTAGGGGGCAATTGGCGATGTCATTATTATTTGAAAAAAATTGCCAAATACATATAATTATTCGTTAATTTTTTTTTATCTCATTGAACATCTTCAAAAGCGTCATATTGGTTTTCCAATTCCATAGGAAACTGTAGTCCATAGTCGATGTGAGTGCGATATATTCGCTAATGTTATTTCCCGGCACGCGTATGCTGGGCACGCGCGCCGCACGCTTGCTGTTCGAGAGGGCTGCCTATGTTTCACTGTTTAAGATTTTTAAAGACACTGGCAGTGTAGTGGTTTGATCTGATTTTTAATCGAGTTCCAGGTTCAAATACATTTTTTTTCTAAATGTGTATTAGAAACTTGCAATCATCTGCTCAGAAAAAGGATTCCATTATGATGGTACCTACAAGTCTGAGGCCTACATGCCTACCTTTCGATAGCTACAATCGTAATGTGGGGCTAAGAGCGTAGAAAACGTTTTTTTCTATTGTTTATGGGATTGCCATATTCATTAGTTTTGTAATAATGTAAAGGTAATATCTTCAGATAACGGAACCGTGAAGAATAACTACAATGTAGTTCTTCTAGCGAGATGGTTATGATACCTACGATAACTACATTGCATTGAAGTAGCCAGGTTTTGTTTTTTTAATAAGAAATTAAAATAGGTGTGGCGGTGATAACTCCATGGGCGAACTTTAAACGTTCAAATATAAATAATCAATTTATATTAATTCGGGAGAAGGAGGGGTAGATCCCTTCTCTCCCTACCTGGCTACGCTAATGCACATTGCATTAGCGTAGGTATCATAAACATCTCGCTAGAAGAACTTAAAGATCGCTCGGCGAGTTATATTGTAAAATAGTCAGAGCATGCGGCATCCCTGGCCGCCGCGGCGGTAGGTCGGTATTACGCACAGAAAATTGGTATTTCTACGCAAAAGGAAACCAGTTGGATAATGAGATTGTAAACAGGTCACGCAGTGCCCCACTCGGATTAGGGATTAGGAAAAAACCTTTACGACTGTATTTCCAAAAAATCTCGCTAAAAAGATCCCGCTAAAAAGATAACTGTAGTAGTTATCTTCGCAGATTACGTTATATATTAGTACAATTAAATAAATTTTATAACAAGGACGAATACGTAATAAATACGGATATTTCAGAAGTTAATAAATAAAGTTTACTGTTGTGATGCGACATCTTTTAAATATAAGTCTGACTCTGCATACAGATTACATGATTTGTATGTAATTGTTTTTATGTATCGATAATCACCTATCGCATCAAAATAACAGGTAAATTGTGAGTTTCCTTGTACTTTCCAGAAGATGGAAATGAGCACGTGCCCTAACAACACGTAACAATATACATATTTGTTCCACCTGATTGATCAGATGATCCACCTTCCCCAGATATCAATCTGCAAAGCAGATTTCATTTTGAAAACGGCATTATATTTTATCATTCGGCGATGAATTGGCGATTCCTTTGGTGTTGCAAAAGGTGACTATTTTCTAGTAGTCCATCTGCCTTTTCGTTAGATTATAGTATAAGAAAATGGTAGGTGAAAACTGTTAAAAGGTACCAGAGTGGTTTAGGTTGTTGGTGGCGGTCAGTAGGGGCTACGTAACAGGAGTGCTTTGTATCCTAATTATTAGTTTATTACATTTCCTTAATACAATCATTGTTTATGTTTTCCCCGAACATTTCAAGGTACATCGCAAGTTATTGGTGAAAATGAATTTGGAAGCGTGCAATATACATTGTAAAGTATGAGCGAAAGCATAAAAAATGTTGTTTTGAAGATACGTTTTGTGCTAAGTGCACTGAGTCCGTTGCCCCGTTTGATTATATCCAGGGAGTGAGTAGCCACTTCCATTTCTTCAGATTTCTCTTGGTGTCCGCAGCGTGAGGCAGAGGATACCGTAGCTCTATTCTAAACTGAGGATAGAAGGAAATTCGATGCGGCCTATATCTGCAATGGGGATATAACACAATCGTTTTACTACGTACCTTATGTAGAAGTATATCTTTTGTAGGAGGTCTATAAGCAATGAAAACACGGATTAAACGACATTTTCTGAAAATGAAACCTTGCTAGATCAATTTATCGCATTAAAATTTCAAGAAAATCGTTGGAGCCGTTTCCGAGATCGTTGATATATATTTACATATACCTACATATACAAGAATTGCTCGTTTAAAGATATTATAATATTAATAATAATAATATCTTTATTTCAATCAACGTTGGATCATATATGTATACATGCATATTAAATTAGATAAAAAAAAATTAAGAAAAAAAAAATAATAAAAAAATATTAGATAGATAGATTATCAATTTACCTGTAGGGGCTGCAAGCACGCATCGTTTTGCGGCTGTGTACCTACAATACAAGTAACTATAGCAGTTGCATATGATATTATTACCAGACCAATCAATAATTTACATCGCCATAAGGATAAACCTTTTTGTTTTAGCGTTTATTATAATCAAGCTACTTGTTTACATGCAAATGAATCGATAATGCTTAGTAATGGGTACTTATATATCTAGCTTTCTATTAATATGTAATGTCAGGTCGATTAGGTATTTGACAATGTAATCATATTGATAGAGCCGTGACAATGATCCATGTAACTCGAAAGTCGAAATTGTTAAAAATCATTTAAAACGGCATATCGTTAAATTTTCAGTTGCCTGTATTACAGGTTCTCGCCCAGTTTAGCCAACTGAAGACAAACGTTATGTCCATTCTTACTATAATGTTACCCTACAACTAATAATATTGTGTACTAATATTGTGTTATTTAGAGCAGTGATAGCCTAATGGTTGAAACTTGCCTCGATCGGGAGGTCCGAGGTTCAAACCCAGGTACGCACCATTGATTTTTCTAAATTATGTGCGTATTAGCAATTATCACTGCTTTTCGGTGAAGGACAACACCGTGAGGAAACCTGCACACCCGAGTTCTTTAAAAAAATGTTCTCGGAGGTGTGTGAAGTCCACCAATTCACACTTGGCCAGCATTGGGACAATAATGGGTTGGCACCGTTGTGTTATTTTATGAAATATAGATTAGTATTATTATTATTATAACATGTGTCAATTTTCCTAAAATATAATCCTTATTATAAGATTGAAGCAGCAAACGAATATACAATCCATCTGATGGTAAGGGGTCGCTGCCGCCCAAGTAAATCTGTAAGCAACTTCATATAGTACAAGGGGTCAATGTAAAGTCAGTCACGGATGCGTTGCTTCTCCCGAGAACTAAGATGGTCACCTCATACAAAAGTGAACCGACAACCACACCCTTGCATCGAAACCAAGAACCGCTTTATGTTAAAAATATGTGTGGCGGTGCTATCTTCTCAGTCGAACCTTCCTATTTTTTTTTATCTGTCTGATGTAGCAAACGAGCATGCAGTCCACCTGATGGTAAGTGGCCACTGCCGCCCATGGACATCTGTAATCAACTTCATACAGAACATGCGTTCCATCTGAAGTCAATCACGGATGCGTTGCTACTCCCGAGGACTATGATGGTCGCCTCATGTGAAAGTGTGCCACCATCCACACTCTTCTATCGAAACGCAAGAAATGCTTCACGCTAGAAATAGGTGTGGCGGTGGTACTTCCCCGGTCGAACTACACTGCTTCTACCACATTGAATTGAAAATTAATTCATTAATACATTTCAACATCGACACAGTTTAAATAAAAATAATAATAAAGAAGATATATTTGTTGTCGCAGTTGGCGGCGAGTGCAACATTGCGTGAACGTCGCTCCAGCAGGAAAGTAGAACGTAGAGTGATATGAGTGGGACGTATAATTAGTGCCCAATCTGCTGTAAATGTGCGCCAAATAAAAAATTTGTGCGTGTTGTAGTTTTTGAAATAAACGGAAAAAACGATTCCTGCTGGGGTAACGTTGTTCCAGCAGGAAAATTCTAAACGAAAGATCGGAGAGTTAAAAATTGCATATGAGCAGAGAGCTTATATTTGTGCAAATTTGTGCGCTAAAAATATAATTTGTGCGTCTTCAGGTTCTCGAGATATTGCGTTTCCTGCTGCGGTAACGTTTTGCAAAATCGCGTATCTAAAAGACTATTGTATGTGCGCCTGTAGAATAAACATGTACAAATAGCTCTTAATTTGTGCGTATTTGTGACAAAATTAGATTTAAAAAAATACTTATAGTTTTCGAGTAATCACGGTTTTTTCAAAAATCCAAACAGTGTCATAGCTCCTAAATAAGAAAACATATAAGGTCACTGAAAACTGCATTCGGTCCGTCTTGGCATGGTTAATTAGCACAAAAAAATCAAAAGTGCACATACGTGCGTTTGTGGATAATATGAATTAAATTCAAAAAACGACGTCCTACCTTTGACGTCACCGTTCAAGAAACTGGCTCAACCTAAGATGTTTGGGCATTTGAGGTGTCGGGTTCGAAATTAAAGATGTTTTGATTGAGACACGTGTTTATTGTGTGCCGATTACATTGCTACTGCACAAACATGTAATTATCCACTACATCTCCCCACAAACATAAAAAAAAATGAATGAATATATGCATTCTTATTTTATTTTTTTTTACATACAGGATTAGTTAATATAAATTCATAAGGTTACAAATCTTATATCTAAAGATTACACAACGTTTTAATAATGCGGCTTGACATATTACACTTACATAACAATAATATGATGCTCAACAAAGACAAGGTACACTCGAAGACAAAAGTGATAAGTAAAGAGAATATAATTAAACTAAGAGTAATACGGTCTCGTTCTATTTTTATGAATCAAAATTTCTTTACAGTTTTTTAAAATTTTTACATTTGGAGATAAATCTTCTATTACAATAAATGGGCCTGAATATAAAGTATCTAATTTAGTACAATTTTCATTTTTTATCAATAAAAGATCACCTTTGTTGTATATTATAGGATTAATTTTATTGTCGTAATTTAATTTTCTTTTATTCTTACTATTAATTAAATTTTGTCTCGCGTCTTGATGCGCTCTTTGCAATCTGAATTTAAGTTCTATAGGATAACTGTCGAAGTTGTACATTTTATCAACACTACTTGTTAAATTATTAGGAAGCGTGCATACATGACCAAAGACAAGTTCATAGGGTGTATACTTAATTTCTGAATGTACCGTTATATTGTATGAAAATTGCCAAAACTTTAACCACTGACTCCATGATCTACAACTAGCATTACAATATATTCTAAGATAGTTACCCAAACTTTTATGTGTGTTCTCCAGTGCTCCAATGCTTTCGTGATGATATGCTGTTGCAAAAACCTGATTAATATTTAAGAGTTTACTTACCTCTTTCATCGTCGAAGATATAAATTCCGAACCTTTATCTGAAGCAATAGTTTTAGGAATACCATATTTTAGAACAAAGTTCTCAACAAAAGCTTTTGAAACTTCGTTTGCTGTTTTTGTTCTAAGAGGTACAGCTACTAAATATTTTGTCAATTCACATTGTATTGTCAAAATATAGCAATAACCTTCATCATCCTTATCGATTGGACCAACTAAATCTAAAAATATTTTTTCGAATGAATTTGTAGCAGTCGTTGTTATCGATAACGGCTGTTTAATGTATTTAAAATGTTTATTTTTTTGACATTTATCACAAGCATTGATAAATTTAATAATGTCTTTTTCCATGCCAGGCCAGTAATAATATTTTCGTATATTATTTAATGTTCTCTTAATACCCGCATGACCACTTGTAGGTAATAAGTGAAAGTCATTAATTATTACTCTCCTAGTTTCTTTATCCTCTATCCTATTTACCTCATTTATTACACATATTCTAGGGCCCTTCCAATTAGTTTTATTTTTTATTTCATCGTTATATATTCCGATAAGTTTAGTACTTTCCTTCTTTTTAATTATAACGAGCTCGTTAATACCATTTTTCTTGCATAAATCCTCCAAATCTTTCAACAAAACGTCTCGCGTTATCGCTGATAAAGAAATTGGATCCACGTAAATCGTACGTTGTGAAGGAATATAAAGATATATTTTATTCTTAGACTCATAATATTTATCATTTTTATTTTTGAGACGTCTTATAAGGTCTGTATTAGGTATTACAATTTCAATGTCACTGTCAGATTTTTTAAGTACTTCGACTAAATTTGGTTGATCAGACCGTCTGTCGTCGAAAGAACTATTAGTCGTATCCGGTACTTTCTCACAATCATTCATTGCTCTCTTTTGTGCACGCGTCATCACAAAAATGCAATCTTCGTTCATACTCTTTAAATCATCACAATCAATAATTATACGCGATAACACGTCTGCTGCCACGTTATCCTTTCCTTTAATATACTCTATTTCAAAATTATATTCCTCCAGCGTTAAACGAAATTTTATTAGTCTGCTGCTTGGATCCTTCATACCAAACAAGTAGACTAAGGGTCGATGGTCTGTTTGTATTCTAAACTTACGACCAAATAGATAGGGACGAAAATATTTAATGGACCATACTATTGCCAATAGTTCTTTTTCTATGGTCGGATAGTTCTTTTCTGCTTTATTTAAAACCCTACTTGCATATGCAATTGGTCTACCATCACTATTACTCAAAACGGAACCTATAGCATAGCCTGAAGCATCAGTTTTCAAAATAAAAATATTATTATCATCGAAGTTAGGATATTGAAGTAAGGGCGGTGACGTTAAACCTTTTTTAAGTGACATAAAGGAATTATTGCAGTCTTCAGTCCAATTGAAAGTAACATTTTTTCGACACAAGTTATTTAATGGATACGATAACAAAGCAAAATTTGGTATAAATTTTCTATAGTAGTTGGCAAAAGCTACAAATTTCTTAACATCATCGATGTTTTTAGGTATTGGGTACTTCTCTAATACAGTTATTTTAGATGGATCTGGTTTTATACCTTCTGATGATACAACATGTCCTAAATATAAAATTTCTTTCCTTAGAAAATCGCATTTTTTAGGGTTAAGTTTCAAATTAACTTTTCGCAATCTAAACATAATATCTAACAGATTTTTATTGTGGTTTTCTAAATTTCGACCAAAACAAATCAAATCATCCAGGTAGATTAAACACTTGTCGTAATGCAAACCTGACATTGCAATTGTCATAGCTCTTGAAAAAGAACTGGGGCTAGTTTTCAATCCCATAGGCAATCTTGTCATTTGATATTGGCCTGATGGAGTGACAAAAGCTGTACAAGGTCTGCTTTCTGAAGAAAGTGACAATTGATAGTAGCCTTTAAATAAATCTAAATGGCTAAAATAAACAGAACCAGACAGGGAATCTAAAATATCACAGATATTTGGTAAAGGGAATTTATCATCTTGAATACAATTATTCAATTTTCTAAAGTCAATAACAAGTCGCATTTTCTTTTCACCCTCGCTACTATCCCTTTTTGGTACCAGCAATACAGGGCTACACCATTCACTACTACTCGGTTCTATTATTTCATCTTTTAACATTTCCTCTATTTGAAGATCTAATTCTTTACGCTGAGAAAATGGCAAACGGTAAGGTTTAGTGTATATTGGTGTTGAATTCGATTTTAAGTGTATCTTTTGGTCACAAACTTTTGCTACTTGTAATTTATCACCTGATATATGGAAAACATCTGAGAATTTTGCGCAGATATTGATAATGGAAGATTTTTCATCAGAATTTAAATGACTCAAATTTAATGAATTAAGAACTTTTTTTACTCTTTCAGCGTCAACCGATGTTTTGCTAAAACAACTGATATTATAACAACTTAATTTTTCAATATGGGGTTTAAAATAACTCAACGAAACTGATGTATCGCGTGTGTTTAATATTTGAATAGGTATTTTATGGTTAAATGGTTTAGTTATTCCTCCTGCTAGAAAAACTCCTTCACACAATTCGTTAGAAATTACAACACAATCCTCTGTGAAATTACAATCAATGAAATATATTTTCTCACATCTGGGTGGTACTTTAATGTAATTATTACTTCCTAATTTACCCATATACAATGGCAAAACTAAATTTTTGTTTATAGTTAAAGTGTTATGTTCATAATTTAAAATACATTTATAAAAACTGAGAAAATCCTGACCTAATATTCCTTCGGTAGTGCATGGTAAATTTTTAATTACGTAAAACTTGTGCTTTAATATTTGACCATATACACATAATTCTAAATAAACATGGCCTACTGTCGTTATACAGCCACCAATTCCATTTATCGTTACGTTTTGTTCATAGATTGGCAAATTCCATTGCAAAATCGTCTCTAATTTCACTGCTGATATACTAGCTCCTGAGTCAACTATCCAAGTGCAATGCGTGTCATTAATAGAAATGTTAACATAATTGCTAAGTTGAAATGTAAAAATATTATTCACGAAAAAACGATTCTTGATTAATAGTAGATGTAGAAGGTTCAGCCGAATTGTTATTTGTCGTATCCGACGGAAAGTTGATATGATCTATAAAATACATACCTCTCTTTTGGTACCTTCCTCTTTGACCATTATAGGCACGACGACCACGTGATCGGGGATACCTAAATGTCTCGACTCGTTGTTCTTTAGGATAAGTTTTCTGATTATAGAAATAACGACGTCCTCCTCTGTTCCGATAGTTATGAGACCTATTAGATCGATATTGATTTGACATACCTGATCTTCCTCTTGCTCTGCCAGATATAAACATCTCACCTTCGAGTCCATTTTGTCCAAATAATAACTCCTCCTCTTTTGCTGCTTGTATCACATCTTTGACCGCTGTGTAATTTCTAGCTGCTAAAATAATAGATAAATTTTTATTACGCAAACCATTTATAAACTTATTAACCGCAAGTTTCTCGTTTATTGGTTTTAAAATATTAAAAGCTTCCGAATTATCACCCGCTTGTGTAATGGTAAGATCAACGAAAAGTTGTTCTATAGTTTTACCAAATTCATCAATCGAACTAGAACTCTGTCGAATATTGAGCATTTGAGAATGAAGTGCATTACTAGATTTTTTTGTTAATAGATGCAAACGCATATCAGCGATCAACTTGTCACAAGATGCGTACGAGTTATTTAAACGTAATTTTGCACTTTCTGACAAGCGCGTTTTTAAAATAAAATTAATTAACAACTGTTCATCGTCTTTGTTAATCATAGTACTATATAAATCAATTGCAGAAATCAACTTTTTTGTTATTTCTTCCTCATTATTCATAACTGGTAACAGAGATACCGCTGTATTTAAATTAAATTTTTCCATTTTGGCAATTTTCTCTACTGTATCACTTGTAGAACAAATTTGACAAATTTTTGAATACAACCCACTAATTTCCTCACAAAATGATTGAATAATATTTAAATCCTTATCCTTAATGCTTCCTTTTTTTATTTGTATATCTATATCAAGCTTGAACTTTAAAAATTGTTCGTAAATAATTTTACATTCCTGACTTTTCTTTTCAACTAACGCCTTAGTTCTTCGGCTAGGTCCCACTTTAATTAAATATTCTTTTATTGCATACAGCTTCTCATAGACATCTTTTAAATTTTCAGCCATAACATGTTATGTAATACATAATAATATTACTGGAATGTAAAATGCAAAAAATATACTGTAAACTAAAATATATATATGTAAAAATATGTAGAACTTGTATAAGTATTATAATTAAGTATTATGCGAGTTAACAATAAAAATATATAAGTCCATAACCATTATGCAC
Organism: Spicauda simplicius; assembly: GCA_949699795.1. NCBI lineage: Eukaryota > Metazoa > Arthropoda > Insecta > Lepidoptera > Hesperiidae > Spicauda > Spicauda simplicius. The sequence continues at coordinate 15,046,857 of OX453080.1, read as the reverse complement.
GTGACTGTACTGCACTTTTAATCATTTTCACATATTTCCACTTTCAATACATTCTATATGTTTCCACTGCGTCGATACTATACGGGGAAGTCCAACAGCTAATGGCACTTAAACTTGCTGCTCCTGGTGAACTCCAGACATAGCTCTTCTCTCAGCTCTTCTCAAAGAGTGTCTTAATATTTCTCTCCTCGTCAGAAATCCATGGCACCGGTAATATAGTTTTATTATTATGTAGCAAACTCCCAGCAGAATCGTTGCCAAGATGATTATCAAAACAATGCTGGTGCTGCTCACATGCGCTATTAATTGCTGTATGTCGGCGCTGTTCGAACCCGCGGCATTTTGAGCTATCACTACTTCTTCTTTTGATACCGTTTTTCCCATTTTCTTTGTTTTTCTTCACGAAGACAACTCAATGAAACAAAGCCTTTGTTCTAATCGAGACTAATATGGTAAATGGAATGCGCGTCGATGCCACCCGCATCGCGCCTCTGGCCGGGTCGCCATGAGGTGTCGGGTTCGAAATTAAAGATGTTTTGATTGAGACACGTGTTTATTGTGTGCCGATTACATTGCTACTGCACAAACATGTAATTATCCACTACACATTAACCAAAAATTAGTGCGTTTAGTCAAATAATATGTAAGATAAATATCCAGTGAGAAATACTTCGCATTAAGTAAATATAAACAAAAAAACAAAACAGACACAAACGCTGGTTATACGACCAAATTCGAATGACTATAAAAAAGCGGGGATTTTATACATGCTAATGACCTTCTTAACTTTACTCACTAACCGATTAAAACTTAGTATACTCGAGTACACTGAAGTAGAAAATAGAAAATAAACTTTTTATTTGTGCGATAGATTTGTACATAATAAAAAAGGAGCTTAATTGCTACTTGGAATATTATTAGTTATCTTCATTCCAAATCTAATTAAATACATTCAGCACTACAATTCAGCATACATTAGGACATTTACATTAATAATATGATAAGTCTTAATTTTTAATTGGAAACTGATCTGTGATTTTAAATTATACAAGATACAAAAATATAAAGTGTGTGTGTGTTTATGTACACGCGTTCGAAGTTATACTTCTTTGGCTTAATATAATATAAAAAAAAATCTTTTTAAAAGTTTTATCTTTCGCATAATTCTACGTTTGGAGAAAAAACGACATTAACAGTAGAAAAAACTAAAATGTTCACTATAGTTAACTTCAGGGTGTCCCTGTAGCCTCAGGGTCAGAATAGGGCTACGGTATCCCCTGCCTGCCTGTAAAGGGGCTTCCGGGGTTTCAGACGGCTAGAGTGGGAGCTCGAACCGTTCGGTCAGGCAATCCCGGGAAGGACGACGGCGGTATGTGTGGTCGCATACCGTCGTAAAGACTAGACGGAGCCGTGGGCCCAGCCGCCCATCTGGGAGGAGCCCGATGGGGCAGCGCGCTCGGAGGATTCCGGTTGAAATCGTTTCGAGATCCCGGAGTCCTCCTTTTCAGCGCCGAGGACGGCCACCGGGGGGGTTTTAGTGCGGTAAAAATCCCACATAACCCTGCGTCGCTCCCACGGCGTCGGGTACCTTTGGAAGGTTTCCCCCTCGAAAAAAAAAAAAAAAATAGTTAACTTCAGGGTGTCGGATTTACTTGTCGGTGTGCGCGCGCATCGTAAGACTCTTCGTAAGACTCTATTTACTCTCATCATTTTTACCTAGCGCGCCAAAAGAAGTATAACTTTAATAACCTTAAGGAACTTTTTGCGTTCGAATATTTTACTTAAGATTTTTCTGTGATCTTATTTAAGAATCAAAATTAAAGAAAATATAAATAAGAATTTTCACACATACTAGGTCTTTCATTTGATAATTACACGATCCATTTATTATATTTTGTAATTATTTCCCTAAAGGTCGTATAATTAATCACCAATAAACGTTTGAGCGTGACGGTACCTGCAATAATACGTTCAAGAAAAAAAGGTCATTAGTATATATGAAACCCCCGCTTTTTTGTAGTCATTCGAATTTGGTCGTATAACCAGCGTCTGTGTTACTGTTTTGTTTTTTGTTTATATTTACTTAATGCGAAATATTTCACACTGGAATTTTATCTTACATATTATTTGACTAAGCGCACTAATTTTTGGTTAATACCCAAGCAGCTTAGGTTGAGCCAGTTTCTTGAACGGTGACGTCAAAGGTAGGACGTCGTTTTTTGAATTTAATTCATATTATCCACAAACGCACGTATGTGCACTTTTGATTTTTTTTGTGCTAATTAACCACGCCAAGACGGACCGAATGCAGTTTTCAATGACCTTATATGTTTTCTTATTTAGGAGCTATGACACTGTTTGGATTTTTGAAAAAACCGTGATTACTCGAAAACTATAAGTATTTTTTTAAACCTAATTTTGTCACAAATACGCACAAATTAAGAGCTATTTGGACATGTTTATTCTACAGGCGCACATACAATAGTCTTTTAGATACGCGATTTTGCAAAACGTTACCGCAGCAGGAAACGCAATATCTCGAGAACCTGAAGACGCACAAATTATATTTTTAGCGCACAAATTTGCACAAATATAAGCTCTCTGCTCATATGCAATTTTTAACTCTCCGATCTTTCGTTTAGAATTTTCCTGCTGGAACAACGTTACCCCAGCAGGAATCGTTTTTTCCGTTTATTTCAAAAACTACAACACGCACAAATTTTTTATTTGGCGCACATTTACAGCAGATTGGGCACTAATTATACGTCCCACTCATATCACTCTACGTGCTACTTTCCTGCTGGAGCGACGTTCACCAACATTGCGGTTGAAACTTGATCTACAATCTCTGCGCTTTCGATAGAATCCATGCTTTCGTAATGCGGATAACACCTTATATCGTTATAATAGTTATTCTTATTTCGAGTTTAATATCATGGGTTTTATAATGTTAAACTATTACAAAGACAACTAAAGAGATACCCGTTTTGTGTATAAGACACACGTAGAATATTTTTGATAGGATTCAGAGTGAGAAGTAAAAACTAAAGAACACAACACAGAACCCAGCTTCAGGTTCGCCGAGCGACAGACACTCGACACTCAATTCGCATGCGTTCTATCTCTTGTTTATTTTTTCCTTCCCTATTAGAACAAACGAAGTTTTAAATTAATCACTTAAGTAATTACATTTTCTAGTAGGTGCACGACTTAAAATTGAATAAGTTACAAGTCTAGGATTAGTTTTCAGGTGTCCAGTTAGAATGGCGTGTACTTCCACCATTGCTTGGTTATATCTCTATGACCATATGACCTTTAACCCCTGACATTCTAAAAATAATATTACAGGGTAATGGAGATTTTTATAGGGTTTATTTGATAACTATGTTTTGTATATTAAAAGTAATTAATTATTAAATGAGCAGAGAGCTGGCCCTTAATTATGTCAGCGAATTAGCCATTTAACGAAATAATGTATCCAGCATTCTGGAACTCATCTTAGGCACAATTATTTGGATGATTAAAAAAAAATATATTTCATATATTGTTTCAAAAATAAATCCAATGGTAATATAAAAAGTAATACGATTGTAAAATTAATTTTAACATTGTGTTACTTTTAAAATAATAAGCTATCTTTAAATGATTCAATTTATAAGTAATTTTAATCTGTTGGGTAGGTAATGGCTGAGCGTTCATATACTAAGCGTCAGAAAGTAAAGATATTTCTTTATTCACAGATTTGAAAAAAAAAATATAGAGCGGAAACTGACTTTAGGTTTAGTGTTGGTATGAAATGCGAACCAAAAAGTCCGACTTGCCAGTCCAGGGGAATCCCACGATGTATTGTCTTAGTGACAGCAAAGGTCGCATCGCTTAGGACTTACAATAAAGGGTTCTATATCAAAGGAAAGTCCAAATAAAGTTTCGCGTTGTCCGGCATCGATAGAGTGGGGGCTGTTTATACGACGCGTGTGCTTCCTCGCCACTAGTCGGTGGCTGATGCTCACTCACGCTTACCACTCGTACTCGTTTTTATTTTTACGATGTCTTCAATCAATCTCAATGTAAGGTTCGGTCGGGGTTGAGTAGTAACATTTCACTTGTTATTTACAATTGTATGTTAAAATTAATGAAAAACAAGTGAAAAATTATACATTGATATAGTTCAATTATTAATTCGTTAGTAAACGCACACAAATTAAATAATTTGCTACAACCGGAACTATTAAAGGTCTAACAGAAGTGCAATAGTTATTTGGACATTGTGATATAAAAACAAACAATTTGATCTAGCATATATCGAGGAGGCGAAGTAATTACACCACATTGAGTGGGAAATCCCAGCCGCAAACACCGTATTCGCAGTTAAAAATACGGCGATCATTGTTTATATCATTTTAATTGTGGTATCATCGGTGCAGTGAAGTGAAACTGTAAGGAACTTTCCTGAGTGATCGACGATGAAGGCGGCGGCGGGCGCGAGGGGGCTCCTCAACCAGGTGTTGATGGTGATTCTGAGTAAGTACACATACTATACTTTATAGAGCAGTGATAGCCTAATGGTTAAAACTTGCCCTCTCAATCGGGAGGTCCGAGGTTCAAACCCCGGCACGCACCACTGATTTATGTGCGTATTATATATTAATTATCACTGCTTTTCGGTGTAGGAAAACATCGTGAGGAAACCTACACACCCGAGAGTTCTAAAAAAAAAAAGTTCTCGGAGGTGTGTGAAGTCCACCAATTCGCACTTGGCCAGCGCGGTGGACTATGGCCTTAACTCTCTTATTCCGAGAGAAGACCCGTGCCCAACAGTGGGACAATAATGGGTTGACGACGACGACACATACTATATATTTTGCAACTGTTTAAAACCAAACATTAACGTTTACCTTCAATCGCGTTGTTAATAGGGTGTTACGTTGTCCACTTGATAGCATGGGGCATCATTTCTATAGAGCTGGTTACATTTTAAAACAGAATGTAGTGCTGTCGTAAACAAATCACACGGAGTTTTAAGATTTGTCAAAATTGATGAAGGTTCTACTTACTTCAGGTTTTTTTGTAAGCTTTATATATAATGCTTGAATGGTGACATAGCCAGTAGGTTCGACCTGATATCTATCACCGTCATATTTATTACTAGCAGCTCTTTCATTGTGGTGGTAAGATTCGGATGCCGACTCACGTATGGGATGATTATCATTATGATCAATTCAATATTTCCCCCTGCTTATCGGTCTTTTTTTCCTGTTATAGTCAAAGATCACCCTTTACTTTTGAATTTTTTGATGTGAAACATCTACAACGGCGGTTGAGACTACTGTTGACATGGCGACGCGTCGCCATGGCATGTGTTGATATTTGTTTGTTTCTCTTCTACCAGGCGTCCGATGACGGCTTTTTCTTAAACATTTTAAATAAAAGTATAGTAGTAGTTGTCGTTCGTCCATATCTGTTTGCTGTCGAAAACAACTTTTTTACGAATATTACTCTTACGAAATAATTTAGATGTTTCTCTTCTACCAGGCGTCCCGTGACGGCTATTTTTTAACATTTTAAATAAAAGTATATATATAACATATTCAATTCTAGAACCAGACCTTCGCCTACTTTTATTTTTAAAAAAATCACCCCCTAAGGTAAAAATCGGCCTCAAACTTTGAATGGGTCAACGTTATTTTTTGGTCCAATCAACTAAAATCGTCGCAGAAATAAGTTTAACAGAATCGGTGGAATACGTGTCTAGTATTTTATTGATACTCATGGCCTAACCTTTTTTTTAAGTGGGTAATCCTCATGAAATACCCAGCTGCCCGGGGCAGCAGCTGGTAATGCCGGACTCTTACCGGCTAAACCCCCACTGTGTTTTCTCCTCGCACTGAACGGCAGGTACACGGGTGCGCTTTCGCACTCATCCGCGAATCAGCCAGTGCCTGGTCGCTTCCGCAACCACCTCGCGTGGAGCATGGAGCTCCCCTCCAACAGGAAGACGCGCCAGAAAACACATAGGCGCGCCTTACCTCCAAGACTCCCATCCGCATGGCGACGAACCAACTCCGAGACCGCCACCCAGGAGCCTGAGGTATAGGCAAGCCGACACCCGCTAAGGCACCGACATCCCACACCCAGAAATAAATACTCATGGCCTAACCTAACCTAACTGGGTAGAAATTTATTTGATGTATTTTTTTGCATCGAAATTGATATCGATAGATAGTCCTAAATGCTTTTGACTTAAATTATATTTCTTTTTTGATATATTAATTATAACATTCAAATTACATTTTTTTGTTTGTAATGTAAAAGCGACTACTACTAAAGCTAATACTACTATGAAAAGAATAGGGTGGCTGGTTTGTATGTTAGTATTTGGCTTTCAGGTTTTTCGAAAAATCACTAAGAGGATAAAAAGGGGGTGAAAGTATTTTCGGAAATCTGTCAAATTTGACGCAAGCTTAATATGCAATTTAACGCAAGATTAATGCATCTTCTATTCATCAGTGGATTCTCTGAAGTCTAATAAATGCATCATGGTTCGTGCGGACGAAATCGCGGGTTCTGCTAGTCTTTAATAAAAATATTGACACAAAAGTCAAACGGTAATGAAAAAAATATAATTTATTTTATTGCTTAACGAGTACTCACGATGTCTCCGCGAAAATATAAGTATAAAATCATATAATTTATTTATCATACATCATTATTACAAACAGCGTTTTGTAACATTTGCAATAGTTAATATAATTTATGAATATTGGTGCTCTGCATAATCATCACTTAGAACATGCAAGGTCAAATTGAATATTATTTTAAATTATTAGATATTAGTTGAGAATTATGTTACTGTTTACATGGTTATAATTACGAGTATAAAATGTTTAAAACAAATTAAAAGAAAATAATTAAATATCGTTATTGACTTTCGCTTCAATTATACAAAGTTATATATTTGATAATAGATTGCATGATATATTATCTTCAATTTTTTCGTAAACAAGTAACATAAAAAAGCAATCAGAGGACCTTGCGAATAGTGCCTTGCCCATTAGCATTAGCGAATTTATTAGCGAATAGTTTTGCATATATTGAATGCAGTTTGTAGAGCAAGGAAAAATAGGTCGCCAAAACTATATCCTCCGGCCCCCTACACCAAAAACTGAAAAAACGAACAATATTCGCAGCCGCAAATGTTCAAATAATAACATCCGTTACATCAATAATGCATTAGGTTTAGGTGTTGTGCCGCGGGTACATACACACATACATACAGATTCGTCGACTTCCACGGAAAAATATTTTTAATAAAGTTTTTGATATGACAATGAACATAGTATTTTTTAGAAGTGTCTAATCCGATGTAGCCGCCCGAAACCCCTTATCCCGCAATCCCTTTTTAGTCGCCTTTTAAGACAGGCAGGGGACACCGTAGCGCTATTCTGATCCCGGAACTACAGGGACGAAAGTATACCTCTAGTATAAGTTTCGATCGACCGGTTTTAATGAACTCCAACTACTATTTGTATGTGCCACAATGTAAACATACAAATTTTCCAGCACACAACAAACAAAAAACAGCGTGGTATACATATTTACTGGTGTACTAACGACATATGTAGTGTTGTGATAGAACCAATGCAGTTAGCCCGGGAGGTACCACCGCCAAGCATTATTTCTAGCGTGACGTAGTTCTTGCGTTTCAGTGGGAGAGTGTAGTTACCGGCTCACTTTTATATGAGGTGTTCATCTTAGTTCTCCAGAGAAGCAACACATCTGTGATTGACTTCCGATAGAACTCCTGTTCTAATGAAGATACTTACAGATGTCCATGAGCGGCAGCGACCATTTACCATCAGTTGGACATGTTTTTTTATCCGATTGAAGTAGCAAACGAGCATGCAGTCCACCTGATGGTAAGTGGTCACTGCCGCCCTGCGACATTTGTAACTATCTTCATACAGAACATGGGTTCTATCTACAGTTAATTACAGATGCGTTGCTACTCCCGAGGACTAAGATATAAAGGTATGCCGACAACCACACCCTTACGGAACGCAAGAAATGTATCACGCTGGAAATAGGTGGAAAACCTGCGTGTTCTTTTGCTACTTCAATCCGATGAAAAACTTTACTGTGTAAGGTACAACATTTTTTTTGTTATTTAATACTCACGTAGCAAACAAGTTTCCAATCCACCAAGTGGCACGTGGTTAAGGGTATTACTAATCAACCGCAGATACGATTGTCCTACCTTACGCATTATCTAAGGACTAACTTGTCATGTTTCGTATACCTATAAGTGTCTCTCTCAACACCTACCAATACATGTGACCAGAAACTGTACATTTATACGAAAGAAATAGGTGCAACGGTAATGTTTATTAACCTCCCTCTCATCAACCCATTAATGACCCACTGCTGGGCACGGGTCTTCTCTCAGAATGAGAGAGTTTAGGCCATAGTCCACCGCGCTGGCCAAGTGCGAATTGGTTTATTAAACTATTACCCTGCATTTTGTTTTTTAAATGTTTTTATATAATTTTCTTAGGCGATATAACAGGTATGGTATTTCCGGAGAGCTACCACCGCCAAATTTATTTCTAGCGTGAAGCAATAACAACTGCTTACCACACCCTTCCTGTGAACCGCAAGACCGTTTCTCTAGAAGGGTGGAGTTGTCGGTTCACTTTCATATGAGAAGACCATCTTAATTCTGAGGAGTAGCAACGCATGTGTAATTGACGTTAGATAGAACCCCTTTTCTAGATGAAGTTGATTACAACAAATGTACATGGGCCGCAGAGATCAATTACCATCGGGATGACTGGGTGCTCGATTTCTCCATGAAACTAAAAAAATAGCTTCCTTTTAAAAAAACTTAATTTAATTAGTAAATTGAAATTGTTAACATTAGTCTGATTCGACTCGGTGTTAATATTAATTGTAGCATATTGTTTAGTGAACAATAAAGTAGATGACGACACGTTATATATTCTAGAAAAGTAATTAAATTAGGATTTATGAATAAAATGTTATAAAATACATTTCAATGGAATAATTGGATGTTATTCACTTATTCTTTTTAACAATCCTTCACAATTAATCACGGACAGATATTGTCAATTTATGACCACTTCACAGCATGTCAGTGACCCTGTACCAAAAATAGTTAAACGCGCCTCAAGAAGTTTTCATTACAAAAACAAGTATAAGTATATTAAAATAATAATTTTATATCCATGGGTCTTACAGCATGATCAGGTACTTTTGATGAAATTTCGACTCGACGATAGACGGCGGTACACGATTCTGAATGAAGCTTACGATATTTTCTTAACCCTTTCATGTATTAAGACAAGCTATAAATTACGGCAATTACGGGCGTTCATGATAATTAATTACCTAGAGTTGAGCTTCCTACTGTTATTCACAGCCAGTGGTGTGATAATCAAAAATAATAAATATATATTTTATTATTTTAGGAAAGTTAACTTACAATTAGGGAATAGTTTAATGGGTTTGGAAGTAAGACATAAATAATGTATAAATAAAATTTAAATCTTCGACGCAGAACATATTATCGTACTGATAGTGCCTATATTAAACGGAAAGGAATGCTTAACTATTTTTTTATAGTTCAAGAATAGAAGTAGATTATTATTAGTAGGTAGCAAGCAATTTTGGTGGTCAAAAATAAATAAATAAATAGATTCTGGCGTGATTGCGTTACGGGCAGTCGTCGCAAGTTCTATAAAGAATAACAATAAATTTTATCAAGTTAGGAATCCAGGCAGACAGAAGTATTGAAGGTGGTAGAACCAGTGTAGTTTGACCGGGGAAGTACCACCGCCACACTTATTCTAGCGTGAAGCATTTCGATGGAAGGGTGTGGTTGGCGGCACACTTTCACATGAGGCGACCATCATAGTCCTCGGGAGTAGCCACGCATCTGTGATTGACTTCAGATGGAACCCATGTTCAGTATGAAGTTGTCAGCGGCAGTGACCGCTTACCATCAGGTGGACTGCATGCTCGTTTGCTACTTCAGTCAGATAAAAAAAATCTTTTAAATATGTAATAAGAATGATACAATTATTAGTTACTTCGTAAGCGGTCTATAAGTCTATACATATGACCATTGGGCTCACAAAATATACCCATCAACATCCGTAAATATTATCCAAAAAAACCGCAAAAGAACTGTCGATAAAAACTAGGAAAGTATTTGGTTTGTTTGGATGTATATGGAATATTCTTTTACTCCGCTCATTGAATACACAATAAGATACGCAAAATGGGTAATGCCCGTCCAGATTTAGTGCACGAGCAATTTTTAAATTTGTGTCGTGCATTTGTAAATGTCTTTACTTTTATGCATAGGCCTACGGAGGCACTTAAAAATTGTCAGTTACATATATTTTTTTTTTACCACCACCGGATCGGACCACAACTTCAACTGAGAAGATCCGACAAGAAACTCAGTGGGTTTGTCTTTTTTTCTTTATATGTCTTTTTTTATTGCCATATTGTTTTTACATTGGTTATAAAAGTTAGCTCCAGTATCTTGCCTTATATTTAATGTGCACAAAATTGTAACATCAAGTGAACTATAGTTATAATTTTGCTAACGATATTTAAAAGATTTTGATAAAGGTAGTAAGTACCTAAGCTTAACCAAGCTCTAGACTTTCTGATTCGTTTTCTGATGGCAAAATGACAGCATTGATGCTAAAGGAGTGTGGGTAGAGTTTGTCCACGCGTTAATTGATAAAACACAAGCGATTATGGAATTACTTGTAGCTTTGAATTGAAGATAAACCGACTGCTAACTGGCTCTATTGCTCCAATAAAACGAGTAGGCGAGCGATTATTTCTAGTAGTAGTATTCTATAAAAATACCATGTTAGACTAAAACCCTTTGAAAGACTCTCTCATCAACTCATTATTCTTCCATTGCTGGGCACGGGTCTTCTCTCAGAATGAGAGAGTTATAGGCCACCGCGCTGACCAAGTGCGAATAGATATTGGTTGAAAGACTAAAGTGGGGATATTTCTCTGTTGATTGGTATTTAGACATAATAATAGGCAAAGTTATTATTATTCATTCTTGACTACGTACCAATGGATCGTCATACCAAAATATGAAAATAAACAAATAAGAGTTTAACCTTACAATAATGACTTCAAACTTTGATTATTTATACCACACGTCGGGATGCTAGGCTGTTATGAAAAGTAAATAATTATTTTACACTAATTATATATAATAAACTAATTGAATTGTGAATAATTAAAAAATGCCTGATTCGTTCCCGATGATAACACGGATGTCAAGATGCGTTGCGGCCGCGGCAATAATAATTACATTATTTTTTAATGAGAGCTAATTTATGTCATACTTTTTGATGATATTGTTAGCGCGTATTAAGTAAATCTTAATACGTATAATGCTAAAACAAATACAAGGTTACAGATGCTTTTGCGATATTTCTTTCTTCTTTTGATAATACGGATTATTATTTTGAATGAGCATTAAAAAATTTAAATAAATTTACATGATATACACTTGTAGAAAATTAAATAGGTTCTTTAAATATAATTAGAGTACCCGCGTAAATGTTTATATTTGTGGTTTTGAAAAACAATGTCAAATATTGCACATTCCTATGACAAATATACTACTAATAGTATATTGCAATAAGTAGAGTTTGGACCCATATACAAATTACTATTTGTATATGGCGGCTCTGTAGAGGTCACACGTGGTAGCATAAATATAGGTACTTCTCAGGGATAAGTCATATTTTTGTTACTAACTTAAATAACTAAATTAATTTCCGCGCTTCTAGTGTTAAATATAATTGTTTACTTCGATCAAAAACTAATGGCTGATTTGTGAGACTGGTTAGAACACAAACGACTGATTAAAAATTGATTCTCTAGCTACCTTTAAGATTGTCACCTGTAATATTTTGTTATAAAAATTGAGAAATGACCTTAATGGTTAATATTGTGAGTTTGTACATAACGCATATATGCATGATTAATATAAATAAATATATTATTTGTTAGTACATTACTTGGAACGTTTTATGAGTGCGTAAAGCCATCTGTTATCGAGTAGCGAAAACACACAAAGGTGTACAAACGAAACATTTATAGCAAGATAAAAACTAAAATTTTGTTTTTATATGACAGTATAGGTACTTATATAGCAAATTGCTAAAATTGTACTTCTCATTAAAACAATAATAATTAACGCCTGATGCTTGGAAACTGAACTTTGAAAATATAATCCGAAAGGCCGCGCTCTTGTTTTTCAACATTCTATTTCGTTTCGTCAACCCATGGCACGGGCACGGGTCTTCTCTCAGAATGAGAGAGTTTTAGGCCATAGTCCACCGCGATGGCTAAGTGCGAATTGGTGGATACCATTTTATACACTGCTGGAATACTGCATAATAGTATTATATATTGTATGTCAATATATGTATAGTAACATATGTATTTATTTATTCTATAAAAACATTAAATGGTGCCTTAAAAGTGGAAGTCTCATCGAGGGTCAATCGATACTGTAAAGAGTGCAAAGTATTTGCAAAACTCGTCTCGAATTCGCGAACAAGAAAATGGTAATTATCAACTTTGCTAATCAATGTTAAGGGGAAGTTATGGCTGTGAAAGACGCAGTTTTAGAAAAAGATTATTTTAATACTTTCTTTAAGTTAGCAAGCATTCTTCTATAAAAATAAAATATATGCTTGTGAATTGATAATAGCCAATATTCCCAACTGATAGTATTCATAATAATCTAGGAATATGTAGTACATGACAAACATGACGACGTTTGAAGATTTAAAACAAATTCTATAAAAGAATATATTGTTTCGAAGCTGCCTTTGTTCTGTTGTTAGTAGGTATATACTTGTAACAGGAAAAAGGGCCCGCGTGTTCCACCTGTACCGATCCAAACGCATCGTGTCGCTTTGTAAATACTTTTCCTGTCACACCGAACGAACGTGCTTCCCGAAGAAATTGCGGCGAGTTGACTCATGTGTACGTGCGGGACAAACATGAGCACCGCCAGGATTATTTTCAGGAGGTGCATCCGACCATGCATGTACACATATTATTAACTAATAAAATATAGTACTTTACATATAGGATTAGCATGTGCATTTGCAACGCATTACCAACATTGTTACGTTTTCATTTACAACTAATACGTAGCTTTGTAAATTATAGTTATAAAAAATAATATTGAGTACTTTTTACTTTTTATATTCATTAATTTTATTTGTTTACGGACGAGGGGGTGCAATCATACCCCTTTGCACCCCCGCACACCCATGGGGAAGTACATATTGTGTTCGTGTGGCTCGCGTGACAGGAAAATGCCTTATGGGAGCATCATTACAAATAACCAAATATTTTTTCCAGTAAACGTTCCAACGGTGTCGTTCGGGCTGGCTCTGGGCTGGGTGTCGCTGGCGAGCGGCGAGGCGAGCGGCGAGGCGGGCGAAGCGGGGCGCGGCGCGGTGGTGGCGGCGGTCACTACGTTCGCGGCGTCGCTGGCCGGCGTGCCGCTCAGCGCGCGCGCGCTCGCCGCCGGCAGGAAGCTCGCCATCATCCTTACCTCGGGGTGTTTCGTGGTCAGTACATATTTTCAAAACATAATAGGTACTGTTTTTTGAGGCCCAGGGTCGCTCAGCGTGTTATGGAGAGGGTTATGCTCGGAATTTCGCTGCGAGACGTGATTCGTAACGATAAAATCCGTAGACGAATAAAGCTTACCGACATAGCTCTCAAAATTAGCAAGCAAGTGGGAATGGGCCGGCCATATCGCTCGTCGACCGATTACCGATGGGGAAGGAAAATCCTCGAGTGGCGACCACGTTTAGGCAAAAGGAGCGCAGGTCGCCCTCCCACCACGTGGACCGATGACCTGAAGAGGACAGCGGGAAACCGTTGAATTCAGAAAGCACAGGACCGGAATCCCCGGTGGCCGACCTCGGCGCTGCGAAGAGGTCTCCGGGATCTCAAACCGACCGCCACCGGTGTCCTGAGCGTGTTGCCCCATTGGGCTCTTTCCTGGTGGGCATGAACTGCTCACCGCACTTTCTTGTCTTTACGGCAGCATGCAACCACACATGCCGCCGTCCTCCCCGGGGTAGCTTGGCTGGACGATCCGAGCTCCCACTCTTACCGCCCGCAACCCCAGAAACCCCTTTTAGTCGCCTCTTACGTCAGGCAGAGGCTACCGTAGCCCTATTCTGATCCCGGAACTACAGGGACATGTGTTATATACCTAATGTTTGTATGTTATTCCAGATATGCTGGTCGCTGAAGCTGGGCAGCGCGTGGAGCGAGGGGTGGGGCGGCGCGGCGTGCGTGCTGGCGGCGCGCGTGGCGGCCGGGCTGGGCGGCGCCGCGGCCTGGGCGCTCGCGCCGCTGCTCGCCAGAGAGGTACCCATCTTTTAACATAGCTATGATGTACAATAATAGTATATTTAATAGATATATCTATCCCTAATACCCACAACATACAAACTACCTATACAGAGAAACTCCCAAAATACACTGATTCAACTATAGAACTTAAAACGCAATGGAAAGTAAACACAGTCAGAACTATTCCTTACATTATTTCCTTCACACGTGCCATCCCCAAAAATCTACATATTAGTTTAAAAGCATCAGAAATTCATCCACTCACATTCCTCACCATTAAAAAAACAGCAATTCTGAATACATGCAGGATTGTCAGAAAATTCCTCTCGATAGACACTTAATTTGTCTACTTACCTCAATTTTCGTTTGGCCAAAAGCCCGCGGAATTCAGTGGTTTAACCAAGTATTTATTAAATTATTTAAACACTATAAATAATAATAATAATAATTTATTAATTCAAGTAACTGGACTGAAAAATTACATTTACAGCATTTTGTCATATATATACTTATGCAGTGATTATTGTATTGACAATCTAATCGATTATTGATCATTACAATATACATTACGATAACTCTGTATTTTACACAAAAGATAGATATATAACAAAAATAAAAGACATAATACAAGGTACAAGAGGCGGCTTTATCACTAAAACAGCGATCTCTTCCAAACAAACATAAAATTGCTGAAAATATCTCAATTGAAAAAGCGAAAAGAAAATATAGTGTCTGAAATTGTTAAAACTACATTGGCTCCTTTCAGTCGGGAGTGAGTTAATGCCAACTTCATTCAAAGTTGAGTCTTGTGCATAATAAACGTGAATTTGTAATTTTTAAGCGTGTTAAATTTCTGAAGTTCTTTTTGTTTTTTTTTTAAAGGGCGGGACTATACCTACTGTATCTCAATATTAATGCAATGTGCTAAATCTATTCATATTCCATTTCTTATAATTGCAGGTAATGCATACATATTTTTTAAAATTGAGGATATTTACGGATACATAAACAATTGTTGAATTGTTAGAGCAGTGATAGCCTAATGGTTGAAACTTGCCCTCTCGATCGGGAGGTTCGAGGTTCAAACCCATGCACGCACCACTGATTTATGTGCGTACTAGAAATTAATTATCACTGCTTTTCGGTGAAGGAAAACATCGCGAGGAAACCTACACACCCGAGAGTTCTTAGAAGAAACAAAATAAGTTCTCAGAGGTGTGTGAAGTCCATCAATTCTCACTTAGCCAGCGCGGTGCACTATGACCTAAAACTCTCATTCTGAGAGAAGACCCGTGCCCAGCAGTGGGACAATAATGGGTTGTACCCACACAATTGTTATTGACCTTAACAAAGTCACTGTTTAGCGAAAAAAGAGAATTGAAATGAATATTTTCCGTTGTGTTGCAGATGTGCAGCGCGCGGTGGCGCGGCGCGGCGGTGGCGGCGCTGGCGCTGGCGCACAACGCGGGCGTGCTGCTCATGTACCTCGCCGCCGACGCGCGCCTGCCGCACCGGTACGGCACACCACATACACATTATTTTACCTTTTATCAGGTAGAACAAAGTAGGTAGTAGGTTTGAAGGTAGAACCAGTGTAGCTCGACCGGGGAAGTACCACCGCTCTACACCTATTTCTAGCGTGTATCATTTTGTTGAGTTTCGATGGAACGGTGTGGTTGCCGCACACTTTTATATGTGGCGACCATCGTAATCCTCGTGAGCAGCAACGCATCTGTGATTGAATTCAGATAGAACCCATGTTCTGTATGAAGTTGTTCGCAGATGTCCATAGGCGGTAGCTACCACTTACCATCAGGTGGACTGCATGCTCGTTTGCTACTTCAGTCACCTTCTGACCGTCGGTACCACCACTAACACCGCCGAACATATTTCTAGCGTGAAGCGGTTTATGCGCGAGGTAGAAGGGCGTTGCTGGCTCACTTTCCTTTGAACCGACCATCTTAGTCCTCAAGAGTAGCAACACCTCTGTGATTGACGATTGAAGTCTTATAAAAAAAATAGATATAGTCCTATATGCATATCGCATGACTCTTATTTTTATTTGCATATCGACTGCTTATTAGCTGTCGCGGGGCGTGCGTGCCGTGCGCCCCACGTGCGTTGTCGTGAGTGCGCAGGCGCGTCCGTCGGCTAAAGCGAGTCCTCACCGACGGCTCTTACCGCGACGGAGGGGGGCGGGCGTGATGTTGATACGGACGGACTTTCGCTCGTCCGGCGCCGGAAGCCCGCTCGTGTGTGTACTTCGCGTCGGGGAGTTGCGCCGTTCTCTTGCCGCGTCGATGTAGAGGGTGCGGGGGGTAGGTGCGGGGGGAGACGTTTTTAAAAGAAACAAGAATGACGTTATCTGTTTAAGCCGTAGTGGACCAGCCAAAGCCTAGCCCTAATCCCCCTTGCCTAGCCCTAATATTCTTCGCTCTTCTTTCGCGGAGAATCTTCTTTCTTCCTGCTGCAGAAGGTCCTTCCGTCCTGCAGAGTTTCCAGTCTTCAATCTTCAGTCTTGAGTCTTCAGAGTCTTCTTTCTTCTTTCTTCTTTTTCTTCTTCGTATTGCTTCTCTCTGGAGGCCATGTTCGCAGCTAAAAACCCGCCTGGTCCGCTGCCCTTCGGCATTACCTTAAAGAGAGCCGCATGGCTCTAAGCCCATATTGCCTAACATTTCGATCTAATTTTCACTTTGGCTGACCCATGTCCGGCTAATTCTTTATTTCTTCCCAAAATCTTACATACATGTGTCATACATCGTTACATTCGTCTTAAAAAGATCTATAAAGCCATACAATTCTTATTCTTATATCTAGAAGGACAAAAAAGTTATTCATAAAAAACATCGTAAAAACATAGCAATTTTGTCTTATCCTACACTTATTTTCCTTAATAACTCCTAAGCTCTAAACCTTATCCTTATCTATTGTACATAAAAATGTAGAGGAATTCTTAACCTATCGATCTACACTAATTATAACAATACAACTTAATTAGAACTATCAAAAATTATAACAAACATATGATTTACATAATACTTCCATACAATTTTCTTAAACCTATTCTCTATCTCTATTTACATCTTGCATCTCTTTCACATCGTGTTATAATCATAGCTTGAGTCTGTTGTGATTCTATAGTAATGAACACTTCCGAAATATCAAATTATCTTCTTATCATACTTCTTAAGACTTATTCATAATACAATTATCATATTCTTATCATACATAAAGGAACTTAATCTAACTAATTAGATGAGTCGCCGACATCCTCCCCCTCGTGCGTAGCACCAACTCCTGACCCGGCGACTCCGTGCTGCTGGCCCGATGCGATGACTGCCTCCCCGCAGTCTGGCTCGCTGTCCGCCGACCCGCTGCTCGGCTCGACGGCTGCTCGCTCCTCGTCGCGTTGCGCCGGAACCAGTAGCACCACCTTGGAGCTGGGACGTTTCAGGACGCCCCCTGCCGTACGCACCTCCAGCACTCTGGTGCGCCCGTCGGGTCCAGGATAGGTTCGGACCACCTCACCCCTTGGCCAGACTCCTCGCGGCAGCGTGGCGTCCACTATGAGGACCGTATCCCCACACTGCAGGTCTCTCTTGGCAGCTCTTGCGTCGACTCTTCTCGGGATCAGAGTAGGAAGGTACTCTTTCACCCATCTGCTCCAGAAGTGGTTGGCTAGTCGCTGCGCCGTCTTCCATGTCCGCTGGCCGGTGAGATCTTCGTCGGTGAATATTCCCAATCTTGTGCCGCAGGATCTCCCAATGAGAAAATGATTGGGAGTGTGGGCCCCTTCTTCCGCATCTTCGTCGGCTTTGATGAGAGGTCTTGAATTCACCAGGTGCTCCGCTTCCAACAGCAGAGCGTGCAGGACTTCTTCCTTGGGATGCCTTCTCTGGAGGATTGCCGCCAGGGTCCTTGTTAGGGACCAGACGAGGCGATCCCATGTGCCCTCCCTGCTGGGAGCCCCAGGTGGTATGAGTTCCCACCTGATGCCCATCTTCTTTGCCGCGGTGACGACGTCTTCCTTGTTGAGGTTGGTGACGGCTTCTTTGCTTGATCGGCGGTTCTCTCCCTCGTGAGGTCTCCAGCGGGAACCTCCCCAGCTGCTGGAGCTCTTGCGTGCCACGGCGCTCCCTGCACCATTGACACCGATGAACCGTCGACTTGACCGTAGACCGTAGTCCCAGGATCCAGTAGCGTCGCCTCAACTCGTTGATCACCGTTGCGTGGTTACCATGACCCAACTTCTCATGGTAGTACGTGATGAGCAGCCCGGTGATGTGATGGTGGCTATCCAGCACCACAGGTTCCTTCTCTTGCCGCGTGTGTACTGCTGCGTCGATTCTTCCCCGGAGTCGTAGTAGTCCATCTTCCATGACGACGTCCAGTTCCCTAAGCCGGCTTTCTTTCTTCAACGGCTTTCCTTCCCTGACGCAGCGTACTTCTTCTTGGAAGCTCTCTTCTTGGCTTCTTCTTAACAGAATCTCTTCGGCTTCCTGTATCTTGTCGTGTTCGAGGGGAGTATATCTTCTCTCTTGATTCTTCTTCATCTGCAGTAACCTTGCTGTTGCCCCCACCAGTTGCGTCCATCTTGCGAACTTGGCTGGGTCTGGATCCGGGCGCTGATCGACGGGCTGCGCCCCCACAGTCGACCCCCCTTTCTCCATTCCCGTGGGCTTCTTCTTGAGGATGTGTGGTTTCTGCCAATCTTCCTTCCCCTTCCGTGCGATGTCCTTGCCGAATTCTTCTTCTTTAGAAGACAAGTGCGCGCTGGTCTCGAAGTTCACGGGTCTCGACGTTGCTCCGTTGGACCCGTGTAGCACCCACCCCAGATAGGTCAAAGATGCTACGGGCTGACCTCGCTTCCCCTTGCGCGTGGCTCTGGACACGATGAGCTCCCAGTTGTCTTGTCCAATCAGTAGCTTGGGTGATTCCTCTTCGTAGTATAACTGGTCAGCCATCGACTTGAGATGAGCACACTGCTCAATCTTCTTCTTATCCAATCTCTGAGGCGTCAGGTTGATATCGTCGATCGTGCGTGCCCCAGAGATGGTCCTTTTCTTCTCCTGGTGCAGTCCCTTGACCTTCATATTGAGCTTCATAGAGTCTCCCTTGGTGATGGTCCTTCCTCCAACGGTTTCTAGGGTGAGCGCTTCCACAGGTCCTTTGAGGCCGAGTCGTCTCGCAACCGCTGCATCGAGAAGCGTGACAGTTGACCCCTCATCCAGCAGCGCCAGCACCTTGGCAGCTCCCCTTGGCCCGTACAGCTCGACTGGAACCATCTTCAAATACGCCCTTCCTGTCCTTGCCGCATTCACTGGGAGCATGACGTTATTCGCGATTTCCCTCATCTCTTCGGGCTTCGGGCTAGGCACCCGTTCTTCATGAAGCACGAAGTGATGCCACCGGTTGCATGCCTTGCACGGAGGACGCCGACATGTCTCCTTCTGGTGCCGCCCTTGCAGACACCTGTAACACATCCGTGACTTCTTAGCGACGTCCCACCTTTCTCTTACCGGCAGCCGTAGGAACTTGCGACACTCGTAGAGGTGATGCTCGTCCCGGCAGTGCGGACAGGAGGTCTTCCTTTCTTCCTCGACTCGACCGGACGTGGTGTGTTCGGATTGACGCCAGGGAGGCTGCCTTTGATGCACCGTCTCCTGCGTCGCGTAGGGTCCACACCGGTCCGCTTCCCTGTTGAGAAACTTCATCATTAGCACCAGGTCTGGATCTTCATCTTCCTTCTCGGCGGCATAGTCGTACCACCGATAGCGCAGCACCGCCGGCATCTTGTCCACGATGGTCTTTACCATCTCCGGCGAGTGTAGGTACTGCGGTCTTCGAAGCCCCCGAATTGTCGCGACAGTGTTGTTCACCCGGCTGGCAAACACGCAGACGTCGCGCGCACCTTCCGTGATGCGTGGCAGGTTCTTCACCTTCTCCAACTCCATCAGGATCAGGGCTTCTGGTCTTCCGAACCTCCGACGAAGAGCTTCCAATATTTCCTCTGGTGGGCACTCCGAATACAGGAGACTCTTCACTGCCTCCCGTGCCGCACCCTTGATGGACCGCCGCAGCCGCGCCATGTTCAGAGCATCCGTAAACATCGGCGCAGTGTCTTCATACACCGTCCTGAAGGCGATCCATTCTTCACTTCTCCCGTCGAAGTCCGGCAACTCGTGCACGTAGCTCGGCGCACTCCTTGGCGCCGCGCTGATTGCCTTGATGATGGCCTCCGCTAGATCCTTGGTCCCGTTCGTTGAAGGTTCCTCTTGGTTCTCTGGCTTGACGGCGGCAATTGGAGGTTGGATGGCGCGCCCCTCCTTGGACGTGCCCTGCTGGTGCCCCTCCTTGGGCACCTCCCCCCGACGTACCTCTTCGGACATCCGACCGACCGTCGACTGCACCCATGTCTGGACGTTGGCGTCCCAAGCAGGATTCCCTTCTTCATCTTCGGACTCCTCATCTTCCACCTGGGCCAACTCCCATTGGGCCCGGGCGAGTTCCGCTGCTGCTTTCGCTTCGTCTAGTTGTCGGCGCGCCAATTCCAGCTTGGCTTCACGTTCCCGACGTCCCGTAGACACGACGGAGCGAGTCTTCTTCTTTGCTGCAGGTGCTGCCTTTGCAGCAGCTGGAGCAGCAGGAGCAGCAATTTCCGTCTCTGTAGTAACTCTTGACTCGTACGTAGTTAGCGTTCCCTCTGTAGTTGTGCCCGAGGTTCCCGACGTTCCCGAAGAGTCAGTTGTCCCTTGTGCCTCTTCTTCAGCACGGGGCGCAGTCGACTGGTTCGGCGGCGAGGTACCCCTCTGGCTCCTGGTGACAGGCATGACGACGTCAGTAACCCGATGTCTCGACGAAATACACGTAGATCCGGCTCGAAGGACCAGCAGATGTCGCGGGGCGTGCGTGCCGTGCGCCCCACGTGCGTTGTCGTGAGTGCGCAGGCGCGTCCGTCGGCTAAAGCGAGTCCTCACCGACGGCTCTTACCGCGACGGAGGGGGGCGGGCGTGATGTTGATACGGACGGACTTTCGCTCGTCCGGCGCCGGAAGCCCGCTCGTGTGTGTACTTCGCGTCGGGGAGTTGCGCCGTTCTCTTGCCGCGTCGATGTAGAGGGTGCGGGGGGTAGGTGCGGGGGGAGACGTTTTTAAAAGAAACAAGAATGACGTTATCTGTTTAAGCCGTAGTGGACCAGCCAAAGCCTAGCCCTAATCCCCCTTGCCTAGCCCTAATATTCTTCGCTCTTCTTTCGCGGAGAATCTTCTTTCTTCCTGCTGCAGAAGGTCCTTCCGTCCTGCAGAGTTTCCAGTCTTCAATCTTCAGTCTTGAGTCTTCAGAGTCTTCTTTCTTCTTTCTTCTTTTTCTTCTTCGTATTGCTTCTCTCTGGAGGCCATGTTCGCAGCTAAAAACCCGCCTGGTCCGCTGCCCTTCGGCATTACCTTAAAGAGAGCCGCATGGCTCTAAGCCCATATTGCCTAACATTTCGATCTAATTTTCACTTTGGCTGACCCATGTCCGGCTAATTCTTTATTTCTTCCCAAAATCTTACATACATGTGTCATACATCGTTACATTCGTCTTAAAAAGATCTATAAAGCCATACAATTCTTATTCTTATATCTAGAAGGACAAAAAAGTTATTCATAAAAAACATCGTAAAAACATAGCAATTTTGTCTTATCCTACACTTATTTTCCTTAATAACTCCTAAGCTCTAAACCTTATCCTTATCTATTGTACATAAAAATGTAGAGGAATTCTTAACCTATCGATCTACACTAATTATAACAATACAACTTAATTAGAACTATCAAAAATTATAACAAACATATGATTTACATAATACTTCCATACAATTTTCTTAAACCTATTCTCTATCTCTATTTACATCTTGCATCTCTTTCACATCGTGTTATAATCATAGCTTGAGTCTGTTGTGATTCTATAGTAATGAACACTTCCGAAATATCAAATTATCTTCTTATCATACTTCTTAAGACTTATTCATAATACAATTATCATATTCTTATCATACATAAAGGAACTTAATCTAACTAATTAGATGAGTCGCCGACATTAGCCCTCCTTCAATTCTGTTTTGCATTTTCAGGATAGTGTTAGGCAGCTGCCTGGCGCTGTCGGTGATTCACTGCTTTGTGTTCTTATTCGTGCCAGAGTCACCGTCGTTCCTCGCTGCTAAGGGAAAAATAAAGGTACGCTATTATCAGTGTTCAATAAAATTCTATTATGTTTAACGCTTTTGTTCCATTAGTCAGTAGGTTGTGTACTGATATAATAAATGTTGTTTGAAACTCCAAATAAATTTAGATGTTACAGTATTTAAGAAATTTAATACCCATTAATATATTATGTACATATTTCGCTCGTAAATAAGCAATACTGGTGAACATTGCAGGAGGCGCGCTTGTCACTTGCCTGGCTGCGTGGGCTCTCCACTGAAGACCCAGCTTTAGACCACGAAATGGAGGCCTTGCCCCAGCCCGAACTGGTCGAAATTTCACCCTTTAAACTTGCTAAAGAAATGTGTAAGTGTAATTTAATTCCTGCTATCGATTTTGTCGACAAGCCGTTTCTATTCTTGATACGCTTCATCAAGTAATCGTTTTGTATTGTTATAATAAGTTGGATTGCACCTTTCTCTACGAATGTTTGTTTGTACTGCATGTGCAGTACAAACAAACATGTTATCAGATCTTGTTTGACAACTTGTCAATGACAAGTATCTCCCTCATACAGCAATTAATGCTGTATGTTTCCTGAAACATATTTTTGGTGTAAATAAATAACAGACTATTGTGTTTGTAATTATTTTTTTAATATAATATATTTGGAAGAAATGCATTCCAATTCCAACAGTGAGCGACCCGCAACGTCGGCGTGCCTTCATCATCGGCGGCATCGCGGTGGTGGGGCAGGAGGCGTGCGGCGTGCTCGCCATCCTGCAGTACGCCGAGCGCGTGTTCGTGCTGGCGCGGGACGCGGCGCCTCACGCGGTCACTGAGGCGGTTTCACACGCGGTCACTGCTCCGTCAGGGGCAAACGCGGTCACTGAGGCAGTCTCGCACGCGGTCATGGACGCGGTCAGCTCGGTGTCGGCGCCTCACGCGGTCGCGGACGGGCTGGGGTCGCCCTCGCGTCACGCGGTGTTACTAGGTGCGGTGCAGCTGGCGGCGTCCGCGCTGTCGCTGTACCTCGTGGAGAAGATTGGACGACGGGTAAGCAAGTTCAGTAACTATAGTTGGGTTTTGAGTATATTGAAAATAATTTGTAGTGTCAAAATGTAGATTTTAAACTGGCTTTCTTAATTCGTTCCGCACGGGACAAAAAACATTTTATTTTAACTATTACTCGTTATTTGAAAGTTTCATTTCAAGTAGAGGTCAACACTCTGCTCTGTCGTTAGACTGATTTGATTTGTTTTATCACAAATATGATGATACTTAAGACGGTATAAAACAATCCATTTTGTGATGAAAGCAAAGTAAACGATATGCTCGTAAATCTTTTGTACTCACTTGTTGCATCTCTAAAATGTATCTGTCATTAATCTCCATTCAGATTTGTGCTCGTGTGTTCAGCGTCGTAGATCAGAATATGCATTCTCTGCAAGGTTGGAAAATTATGATGAATTTTTTTTTTCCTATACTCATCCATACCTATTAGTTTTGTATGATCTGCAAATTATTACTGAACATTTATGGTTCTAGTAACCGACCTTGAAGCAGGCTCCCAGCTACGTGTGTGTGGTAACCGGTGTGTATGTTTGCAGCCGCTGATAGTGTGGTGCGCGGTGGGCACGGGCGCGGCGCTGGCGGCGGCGGCGGCGCTGGTGGGCGCCGGCGGGGCGGGCGGCGCGGGCGCGGGGGGCGCGGCCGCGGCGCTCGCCGTCGCCGTCGCAGTGGACTCCGCGGGGCTGCAGCCGGCGCCCTACAGCCTGCTCGCTGACATGTTCCACTATGAGGTTGGTTAAGTATTTACTCTCGTTGTTCTTATATTGTAGAGTTACATGTAGCGTTTTTAGAGTTATTATTATTATTACATTGCTCAGAGTGCATATACTAAAGGTGGAAGGGCATTGTCTTAATAACGGCTTTAATTCTTCAAATAGTCTACGAAAAAAGTTAATATTGTTTGCTTAATTAATTGATAAACATTAGATAAATCAGAGCCGTTAGAATCATGCAAAATACAATTTATAATAATCCTTCCAGCGATATGATCACGTCGACTTGCGGGTTATTTCCTTGTCAAAGTCAAGTGACCCCAAGGTGTTTTCAACACCGAACCTTTTAATAGAATATATAGCAAATTACCTAATAATGGCGGATCTCTGGACACATTGAAGGATACACCAAAAAACGTTATAACTACAGTTAACCCAAAACGTGCAATATTCCAGTACCGGGGCTGCGCGCTGATGCTGATCACGGCGGCGGCGTGCGCGGGCAATGCGGTGGAGGTGGCGGTGTTCCCTGCGGCGGTGGCGGCGGGCGGGCTGCGCGCGGCGCTCGCGCTCGCCGCCGGGCTCACGCTCGCCTACGCGCTCTTCGCTCTGCTCGCCGTGCCCGAGACCAAAGGACGCACGCCCGAGGAGATATACGAGATACTGGGACCAAGGAACGATAAGGATCCAGAAGCTCCTGCCAAGACAGAAGATAAAAATGCGAAGATAGGAAAACTTAAGAAAGGTGAATTCACTGATATGAAACTGTATGCAATTAATGCTAAGGATCCAGAAGCTGCCGACACGAAGCAAGCTGAAAATAATAATGATTCGAAGATCGGAAAAGTGAAAAAAGAACATGAAGTTCCTGATTTGAAACGGATGGAAGACAAACATATTACAAAGGGGAATGAAGAGAAAGAAAGTGCTGTGAACGCTAATCATACAGTGAAAGTGACTAACGTTTCGGAATGTGTAGTGACTAAAGAGGTTGATAATAAAGAAAATGGAACGTGGTGCACTAGTCTATAATAAGATAGTTTTAGGCATTTAATTAAGTTTTGTGATATTATGAGATTTTAGCGAGAATACTAATTCGATAAGAATTTCAATAAATTTATTTTACAAGACAGTATTGTTATGTATATATATATATTAGTATCTTAATCTTGACTTATTTTTGTTGTACTTTTTTAATTTGGCATTTGGCTTAGAACTTATTTTAATTAGTAAGGATTTTTTGGGAAATTATGAAATTTTTACGAAATTATAATTCAATTTCCAAAAAAAATGACAATTTCCATGGTTACTACATGTGTAATATTGCGTATTTTAATATCAAATGGGTTAATGTTTCATTGCATTAACGTGATATAAAGACAGTATTAACTACAATATACACTGTTGATATTGACACTGGCGTTTTAGTTTCTAAACCTACTTATAGCTTCAACCTTTTAATATCAAATGATAAGAACAAATATCTCCAAACAAGTGAAAAAGGTCAGAATTCTCTATCCGAATAATGCAGTTTGACAGAATATGTTAAAAGAAATCTTATATAACTATGGACATTTATAGGAATTTCATTTGTGCATGACGAAGTCAACCATTACATAAACAATAATAGGAAAATGTACACATCAAAAGAACTAACTATGTTAGCTTTCGTTTAGATAAATGGATAAATCTATAAATGCTTCTAAAGCTTTGATGGATTAATGTAATACCTTAATACCATAATGCATTCTTTTGTAGCAATTACGTGAAAACATATCTCACAATGAGATTAGAAATGTTCTCGATACCGGTAAATTTATACGTCTATTACGGTATCTGTTGGGTGCCGGTAACTATGGCAACGCGACGCAACATCAATACTGATTACGCTACAGCGGCGGTGTGCGCTCTAATTGCGTCTTTCTGTAGATACTCTTATATAGTGCTTATCTTGTGTTGCTCCATCTGGCGATATCCACGCGATCTGATCGCGACCGCAGGCGGAAATCCGAGACGCGGCCGATATGTTGAAAGCTTTGTTGTAATTGGATTGACTCCGAAATTGGTGTCGAGCAAATTGGAAATTTCCAAATGAGGACGGGATTTTTGTAACCGGAGACTGTAAGACTTTGAGTAAGTATCTGTAAAATTAGATTACTTAAATAAAATTTTAAATAAAATTTCCAGCCAGACGTAACATTTCTATTAAATGGCTAACTTAAATATGAAAAATTGAAGCTTACGAAACCTTTGATGAGAATACGTGTTAATTATTCTACCTATTTAGAGAATAGCAGATTATATAAACGTAACCGTGTTTTAATTTCCGTTATACAAATTTCTTCATGTCTTTCGTAGATATACGTCCGATAATAAGATGTTCGGGAAATATACCGAGCAATAAGCAAGGCCGTCCTGTCTCCTAAGTTAAAGTTGGTTATTGCGAAGGACGAGAAACTTCCTGAGAAGTAAGTGGGTCGCAATAATATTTGCTGGTTCGGTTTCCGCTCCAACAACTTGTCGGGTATTAGTATTTGGACAATATTATTACTTTTCTCTCTTCTCGCTTGTATCCAGGTTAGATAGGAGAGAGAATTCGTGTTGAGAAATGTAAATTAGATGAAGGAAAAATAAAAGACAAGCTCAATTAGACTAGAGATCAAAGCTGAGAATAAATTAAATAAATAAAGCAGGATATCAAAGTATAGTCTAAAATGCAACTACATAGAGAGATTAATATTTTATACTGCAATTAATAGTGTAATTACGTTTTTGTGGGTATGATTTGAAGGTGGTAGAACCAGTGTAGTTCGACCGGGTAAGTACCACCGCCACACCAATTTCTAGCGTGAAGCATTTCTTGCGTTTCGATGGAAGTATGTGGTTGCCGGCACATTTTCACATGAGGCGACCATCATAGTAAAGTAAAAAATAAAGATCAATAACGTTATTGATATGGGATTAGTAAATTCAGAATTCACATAGGAATTCATTTCATTCACATGGGAATCAGAATCGTTATGTTATATTTATGATTTTGTTCGGAATTAATTAAATATCAGCAAAAGATTTAAAAACCCGTGCCATGAGTACCGTATTATAGTGTATAATAAATTCCGCGATAATATTAGTTTAAAATTATATGCTAAGTCACAAGTTTTTTAGATGAAATCAATCACATTACATCAGATTTGTTCAGATCGATGTTAAGTTAGGTAGTATTATTCCCAGCTCATCTACCATTTCATGTTTAAACGTAGTCATGTACAACATATGGCAGAGCATGGGTCTGCTGGAGAAGCTGTCGGGGTGGCTGGGCGGCGGCGGACAGCAGGCCACCGTGCTGGTGCTGGGGCTGGACAACAGCGGCAAGAGCACGCTGCTGCACGCGCTGCACCCCCCGGACCCGCGCCAGCCGCAGCCGCCGCACCCCCCGAACCTGCCCCCCACCGTAGCGCCGCAGCAGGATCACTTTCAGAGTGAGTTCTAGAAAGCCATGTAGCGGATTGACTGAGTGAGCAAAGTTAACGGAGTGACCGAAGTAGGCGGAATGACCGGAGTGAGCGGAGCGAGTAGAGTGAGTGGAGTGAGTTGAGTGACTGGAGTGACCGGAGTGAGCGGAGTGAGTGGAGTGACCGGAGAGAGTGGAATGAGCGGAGTGAGCGGAGTGACCGGAGTGTTCGGAGTGAGCGGAATGAGCGGAGCGACCGGAGTGAGCGGAATGATTGGAGTGAGCGGAATGAGCGGAGTGACTGGAGTGAGTGGAGTGAGTGGAGTGGCCGGAGTGAGTGGAATGAGCGGAGTGAGCGGAGTGACCGGAGTGACCGGAGTAAGCGGAATGAGCGGAGTGAGCGGAATGAGCGGAGTGACCGGAGTGAGTGGAATGAGCGGAGTGGCCGCAGTGAGTGGAATGAGCGGAGTGAGCGGAGTGACCGGAATGACCGGAGTAAGCGGAATGAGCGGAGTGAGCGGAATGAGCGGAGTGAGCGCAGTGACCGGAGTGAGCGGAATGAGCGGAGTGAGCGGAATGAGCGGAGTGACCGGAGTGAGCGGAATGAGCGGAGTGAGCGGAATGAGCGGAGTGACCGGAGTGAGTGGAATGAGCGGAGTGACCGGAGTGAGCGGAATGAGCGGAGTGAGCGGAGTGAGTGGAGTGACCGGAGTGAGTGGAATGAGCGGAGTGAGCGGATTGACCGGAGTGACCGTAGTGAGCGGAATGAACGGAGTGAGCGGAATGAGCGGAGTGAGCGCAGTGACCGGAGTGAGCGGAATGAGCGGAGTGAGCGGAATGAGCGGAGTGACCGGAGTGAGCGGAATGAGCGGAGTGAGCGGAATGAGCGGAGTGACCGGAGTGAGTGGAATGAGCGGAGTGACCGGAGTGAGCGGAATGAACGGAGTGAGCGGAATGAGCGGAGAGAGCGGAATGAGCGGAGTGACTGGAGTGAGCGGAGTGAGTGGAGTGACCGGAATGAGCGGAGTGAGTAGAGTGACCGGAGTGAGGCGAGTGACCGGAGTGAGAGGAGTGACTGGAGTGAGGGGAGTGACCGGAGTGAGGGCAGTGACCGGAGTGAACGGAGTGACCGGAGTGAGTAGAGTGAAAAATATATTGTCCTTCTAACGCAGTTGGGTAAAAAGAACTACAGCTTATTATAATTTAAATATGTGTCTTTGTATTGTGTGTATGTGTGTATTTTAACCAAGTAGTAGAACCAGTGCAGTTCGACCGGGGAGATACCACTGATCACCTATTTCTAATAGTGCACTTTTATATGAAGGGACCATCTTAGTTCTCAGGAATAGGAACACATATCCGATTGACTAAAAATTGAAACCTTGTTCAATATCAAGTTGCTTACAAATATTCATGGGCAGCAGTGACCACTTACCACCATCAGGTGAACTGCATGCTCATTTGCTACTTCAATCTGATACAAAAATATACTATATACGTACACCGCACCTGACTGCTAGTTAAAATAAGTTCGTTTTATCTTCATCATATTGTTAATCTTATTAAAATTTGAATGTGTGCTATTTTAGTGATAAGGCCGCCGCTTGTACCTTGCATTGTCTTTTTATATTTGTGATATATATGTGTATTTGGTGTACAATAAAGAGGTATTGTATTGTAATGTGTGTCATTGTGTGTGTGTCTGTGTATGTGTGTGTGAAGGTGGCGGCGTGTCGTTCCGCGCGTGGGACGTGGCGGGCGCGGCGCGGCTGCGGCCGCTGTGGGAGCGCCACTACCGCACCACCGACGCCATCATCTTCGTGGTCGACTCCGCGGACCATCTGCGCCTGGGTGAGTTACACCCGGGATTGTGTTTTCAATAAAAAATCCTTGTCTCTCCTGATTGCAGGCGCCCCTTTTTTAATTTATATAGTCTATGGCAGGTCACAAACTAAATCAATTTCAATGATGTGTTATATAATACGCTACAATCGGTCTAGCCGTTCGGGCTGTAGCGTGTGTCAAATATACAAAACTTGATTTTGGATATAGAGTAAAAAATACTTTTCAATATCGAAAGTACTAGTCATCATTTCATCGTGCTTCACACGAAATAGGCACTAATTTATTAATGCTTGGCTATATCCAGATTTACCTCGAAATCCTAGAGTTAATAGGATGTTGGATACTAGATTAAGCATAATCCCGTTAGTAAATAGGACAATGAGCTTTAGTGAGCTACCGATAGTTCCCAGTTGATACCAACAACTAGATAAATAGGATACGATAGTACGATAGCGCTAGATCTGATTTCAGATAAGGCTGCAAGTTATAAGTGTACGTGGAAATCAGTTTATTCTATTTATATAGAGAATAAAACGGATATGTCGGTGCATGACAGGAAACGCAACTTTTTACGCCTAACGCGGAGCGGGTAGGCGTAGATTATGTCGTGCGATCGTAATGCAACAATTGGTTCGACTGGGTTAGCTGAAAGATTACTTTGTTGAACGTGCTGTCGCTCACATCGTTCACCGGATTGTTGTTCTAGTTGATACCAGATATACCTACATTATTCCAAATGTTAATTCCGTAAAGTGCTATAGTGACTAAAACAGTGTTGTAATTATCTCTTAGCCCGTAATTCTTACGTCCACAATTGAACGCTACCATGACTGATATAGTATAGGCACAGTACTAGTATCTACAGTATTCTAACTTCTTACAAACGCACGAAATGCAAGTTGTACCTACGCGCCACAATTTCGGTATGCACTCGGTACCCAACAGCTAGCGAATGTGCCGTAGTGGCGAGCGGGCGATGTGACATTTTTTAAGCAGTGGATCTTTTTATTAAACGACTTCCCAAAGGAAAGAGGTTATTTTTTAAATAATAATGTAGCGAAGAGCAGTTGTAAACTACATTAGGTTGTTTTTGATTGCTTTAATTGTGCTTAAACACGTCCAGTGTTAATAATTTTTATTTTGGTTGGTAAAATATTATTCATACCTATTATTTGTGTACGATTTATTATTAAGTCTCTTAAATATTAAAATAACGCGTTGTTTTTTACCTTAATCTACTAAATAAATAAGTAAGAAAGAAAGTCAAGAATACAGATGTATTAAAATACTTTAGGCGGGTAGCCCTAACGCGAACTCTCGTCCAGCGCGTCTGTAGGTATAAAATTCAAAGACACGGCAGAGTTAGACTACTGTATGATATTAATACTATGGTATAGGCCATCCTGTCTATAGATACTTTATTTTACATATAAACTTATCTGGTAAACAAGAAACCAATGTTACGCCCTACAAAATTCAATCTGTCCATGAAATTCCCGTTAACATCGAAATAATCGTTTCCTCCGTCATTTCCTTTACCACCCAATATTTACAGCCGGATTTTCGTTTTGAACGAAGGGGACCTTGACCTCGTCGAAGGAGGAATTTTATGGTGAAGAGCAAAGGTCATAAAGCCAAGCACGTTATTTTTAATTTTGAAAGAAGCTTAATTTCTCCGATTACTGAATTTCTTGCTATCACTCACTTTTAATGGGCGTTAGTACATAGTATTTTCGTTTGGGTTTGTTTTTATTATGGAAGTAGCAAACGAAGTTGCACTCCATCTGATGGTAAGTGGTGACTGCCATCCATGGACATCTGTAATCACCCCAGATAGGATCAAAGTTTTACCTGAGTTATAATACAGATGCTTTGTTACTCCTGAGGACTAATTTGGAACGACTCTGACATGTATGTCTCCGCAAGCATACCCTTAAGAACAGAGTACAGCCACGCTTGACAATGCTGTCTTTAGGCAGAAATTGATATCGCAGTAGTGATTACGGAGTTAAATCACAAACGCTCACTTTCACGGCACAGCTCAATGTTATATCAGGTGACCATTTTAGACTTTGGGAGTAGCAAGGTATGAATTGATTTCAAATAGAACCCGTGTTCTATCTGAGGTTGTTTACCGATGTCCATGGGCGACTACCATTTACCATGAGGTTGATTGCACGGTCGTTCGCTGCTTCAATTCGAAGTTGGTAGGACAAGGACAAGTGTAGTTCGACCGGAGAAGTACCACCGCTACACCTATTTCTAGCGTGAAGCAGTTTTGATAGAAGGGTGTGGTTGACGGCACACTTTTATATCAGACGTATATAGTTCTCGGGAGTAGCAACGCATCTGTAATTGACTTCAGATGGAACCCATTTTCCGTATGAAGTTGATTATGACGGCAGTGACCACTTACCATCAGGTGGACTGCATGCTCATTTGCTACTTTGGTCAGATAAAAAAATGGAAAAAGGGTTCAATAGGGGGTGGAGGTGTGTGTCACCTTCAGCCTCCTGGCTCCACCTTATCCTATGGCTGTGTGTGTCAGTGGTGGCCCGCGAGGAGCTGGAGCTGCTGCTGGCGCACCCCGCGCTGGCGCGCCGCGTGCCGCTGCTGCTGCTCGCCAACAAGTGCGACGCGCCGCACGCGCTCTCCGCCGCACATGTCGCTGCAGGTAGGTACTTGTACCTAACTACCTATTCCTAGCGTGAAGCATTTCTTGCGTTTCGATAGAAAGGTGTGGTTCACTTTCTCATGAGGCGATCAACATAGTCGTCGGGAGTGGAAACGCATCTGTGATTGACTTCAGATGGAACATATGTTCTGTATGTAGTTGATTACAGATGTCCATGGGCGGTAGTGACCACTTACCATCAGGTGGACTGCATGCTCGTTGGCTACTTCGAACAGATAAAAAAAACCTATACTATTTTGTACCGGGACTAGCGCTACAGCAACCAATGCCTGTGGGAAGTGGCTACTAACGGGGGCTTTTGAGGTTGTGCGTCTTAATATTGCGTGTTTGAACCACCCAGCCAGCTGCCACGATAACCGAGGCGGAATGCATGGTCGCATAGCGTCGTAAACATTAAACGATATGGTAGACCTACGTTGCAATGCACTTAGGGTGCTCTGGTTGTATTTTTGAGATACCGGAGTACTCATTGCATGGTCGAAGACAGCCACCAAGGAGGTTAACCACACTCGTTCTATCACCTTGCAAAAAACCTTAGCCTACCTTACCAATACTGCATGTTTCATGTATATGCCTACGTACTAATGTGTTATTCATTTAAGCTATAATTAAACCGCTGGTCCTAAATATTTGCTACTATATTTTTCCTTTGTGACGCTAAGTTCGGGCGTAATGTTTTCTAGCGCTGCAGTTAGAACGCATATTACATTTACACTATGTTAAATTAGCTACTCCAAACTATTTACTATTATATTTTCATTTTCCTCCATAAAACGTAATGTGTTATTGCTTATTCCAGCGCTGGGATTAGAGCGCATCACGGACAAGCCGTGGCACATCTGTTCGTCGAGCGGGCTGTCCGGCGCCGGGCTGGCAGACGGCGTGGCCTGGTTGGCCCGCCAGCTGCGAGAGCTGAAGATGCGACGACATTAGACAACACACAGGAGAACCCAATATGCTACGCCATTAGCTGTCTTGCAGGAGAGCTCAATATGCGACGCCACTAGCTGTCTCGCAGAAGAGCTCAATATGCGACGCGACTTGTTATCTTGCAGGAGAGCGCAACATGCGACGTTACTAGATGTCTTGCAGGAGAGCTCAACATGTGATGTCACTAGCTAACGTGTAGGAGAGTACACAATGCGACGCCACTAGCTATCTTGCAGGAGAGTTCAAGAGACGACGCCATTAGCTAACTTGCAGAAGTGGCCAAGAGGCGATGCCACTAGAAAACTTGCAGGAGAGCTCAAGATACGACGCCGCAAGCTAACTTGTGGGAGCGCTTAAGATGCGATGCCATTAGATAACTTGCAGGGGAGCTCAAGAGGCAACGCCACTAGACAACTTGCGTGACGACGACTAGACGACTTGTCGTGGCCCGATTGTCTAAAGTCAAAGAGCTGTAGTGCTGCATATGTTACGATATGGGAAGCGAATGAACTGTGATTTAGCGAAATTGTATTTAGACTACGGAACGTTGAAGAAAAAGTCAGTGTCGTGGATGTAGAAATCTCTTCATTTATACCTATAGGCTTTACTGACAATTTGTAAGTGATCTCTTACAAATTGTCAGTAAAAATGTTTTTCTTACTCTACTGCCAGAACCTCAACTGAGAAGATTATAATACTTAACGGGTACTCACGATATGCGGTTTATGAATTCTTATAGAATTCTTTATGCCGATATTTCGACTCAACTGAGAAGATTCGGCAAGAAATTCAGTAGGTTTGTCCTTTTTTTGTATGTATATTGTGTTTGTATATATAGTGTTAACTACTTCTACTGTTAGTGTTAAAAAGGTTCGAATACATTAAACTGAAACATTTTGCGTAGCTATTACACTAACGAAGCATAGAGGCAGGACATCTTTATAAGCAGCGGCGTAGCGTGCCACGGAGGGGTCTTGTATTAAAATTGGGTTCAGTATCGAAATTAGTTATACCACAAATAAAGAGCAAAGGTGTCCCAAAAAAAAACAAAAATGTGTAGTTTATTTTATCGCAAAACGACTAAGAAAGATTTTGGCGTTAAAAAAATATATAATTCCAGTACACCTGTTTTTGCAGATTGATGGCCAACGAAAGGTAGGTAAAGGTAAATTTGCCGCCTTTCAAAACGTGCCGGCCTTGTGACCCAAGGGCTTCCTATCAACGATACGGCTGATACGGCAGTAGCTACGCCGTTGTTTATAAGTATTGTAACCATAATCATATCATAGAAGTTAAATATAATCCTTGGTAAAATGAAATTAAACAAATTTACCAATAAATCGTATAAGGGTAGACAGAATAACTGAATGGCGTAGGAAACAGGCTTACAACAATAGAGAATACTAAAAACATCGGGAAAAGGTAATTATAAGGGTTTGGGCTAACGAAGCGCCGCTCGCTGTGAACAACGTCATAATTCACCGAGGGCTGGCCCTCCCCCGGCTTTGTGCTAATGGACATGGCTACTTCGCTCTCGAGTCTTATTTTATACGCTTTATAAATACATTATTTAGTAGTAGTGTATATAAGTCTAATTTTAGTTATAATACTTTTTACTGTTGTACCATAAGTTGTACCATAAGGCAGACGGAAGGCATCTGATGCAAAGTGGTCACCGTCTCCTAGTCGGCAATGCATCGCCGGCATCTTGATAGCATAGATAGATATAATGGTTAAAGTAAGCCTCTTGTTCAATCCTAGGTTCAAATCCCGTGCACACTAATAATTTTTCTAAAACGATGTTCGTATTAAAGTATATTTTCTTTCCGGTGAAAGAAAACATACCTACATACGCGAGAGATCTCTTAAAAAGAGCTCAAAGTTCTTTTCGCACTTGGACAACGCGATGGACTATCGCCTATAACACTCTAGTTCTGAGGGAAAAGAAGTGCCCAGCAGTAACAAAATAATAGGATTACTTTTGCTAGAATTAACTCTAGATGATTTTATTTATTTAAACGTATGTTCATCTCGGTCATTATAATTATATCGAATCTTTTATGCTAATAATAGAATCCTTATTATTACTACTAATTATATATTTTTTTTTAATAAAAATTTGCTTGTAAAATATGTGTATCTGTTTCATTCAGTCTTCGTTAAACTGTACGGTGCGTAAATCGCAATATTATACATAGTAAGCTTTTCATATCACATCTCCTCTCTGTCCAATTCTGTGTCCCTATTGAAAACGGCTATAATTTTTTGTTATGCCAAATTGACTTTTAAACCAAAAATATTATAAAAACTAATTTCATCTTCGTTACTCGTAAAAATTTCTTTACATTAACACCCATTGATAGATCTTGTTGTTAGAATATGATTAAATTAAAAATTTAAAAATCCTCAACGCTGTAAAGAAAAGTGAACAAACATTATATAATAACATATAGGTAAGCCATCAAATTCGAGCGAGTTACACCTATATTTAAATTATAAAAATGTTAATTAGTCGTCAAAATTGTGCTACAACAGCAGGGTCAAACTTACAACCGTCTATCGATAGATCTTCGTTCTCTAACAATTTTGGTAGAATTCTAATTGACAAAAATGATACTTATATCCGTTTTCGTCAGGGGCACATAATTTACGTCTACCTGATCATTTATTTCATGATTTTATTTTCGTATTCCATTAACATTTCTCACTAGGGGCACAGAATTTAGGTACCTACAATATTTGTCTACTTGAATATTTTATTTCATGGTTATATTTTCGTATTTAATTTACATTTCCCACCGCAAGTATTTGAATTTAACCATATGGGTGGCAGCCCTGGCTACTGACTTCAATTTATAGGCAATCCGGCGACACGCGCGAAAGTAAACAGAAATAAAACCGTGAATAATTAACAAATGGGTATTATTTTATTTCTATTGCGGAGAATCCTGTTTGTTGCTGATTTAAATCTTCTTTATGTCTTTAAATATATTTTATCGTAGTCGTATGTAGTGAGATGTCGATTGAAAAGTTTTATTTTAATGCTCAAGTTAATACAGTTTACGTTTAATATTATTGACCCATCATATTGACCCTTTCTGTAATACAATTAGTACATTTAAAAGAAAAATTACTCAATCATTATTTGTTACAATTTAATTACTTAAAGGAATTTGAATATACACTAACTGTAATTAAATAACTTTTCGGTTATTATCAATATAATTTCTCGTTTAAACAATTCTAATTAAACTTGTCTAATGTATTTTAAAATAATTATTGGTACCTACTCCAAGTCTGTAATGTAATACTTATGTTATATTAAGACCAATATTATGTAATACATGAATGTCTGTGTCCAGAATAAAATAAATAAAAAAAATACCCGCGTGGCGTAGCGGTTACCATACCGGTCTGCCGCGCAATGGGTCCCGCGTTCGATTCCCGGCCAGACCGGTACCTGAATGATGAGTTTAGATTCATGTTCTGGGTCTGGGTGTTTGTGTATTCGTCTTGTGTGTGTTCATGGTACCCACGACACAGGAGAAAATCCTAGTGTGGGGCTATGAGTGTAGAAAGCGTGTGTGTGTGTAAATACTTTATTGTATATTATTACATGTAGCAACTATCATAAATAAATAAATAAATCATATGATATTTAAAGTAACTGATTTTACGTTTTTTTCCGTTACCTTGGTCTCTACCTAAAAGACGATTTCTGCCTTATTAATTTTCAGCTAATTGCCGATCTGAATTCAACAGCTACAATAGTGTCTCATAAATCTGAGATAAAACAAATCCAATACGTTTCCAATTCCGTGTTTCTTTGAAAATAACACATGATTGCGGTTATATGACAGTATGAGTGTAATAGAGCGGCAGCAGCTGTCCGCCGGACGGACGCTTGTTCCTTACAACTCGATATTAACACCGTTTCTCTTTGTTTTTAGAGACGTTTTCTATATTGCTTTGTAAGACCAACTTCGAAATTGTTTGAAATTCTACTTATCAGTTTGTGAAACTCATTTTTCTTTAGTTAAACCTAGAAATGACGCAAACGCATTATGTTATAGGTAGCAGGCAGACAACACATGTAAATACTATATCCCAGTATCTATTATTATAACATAAATAAAAAACCTAAAAATGTAATATCTTGAGATTGAATAGATGAATGATAATGAAATGCAGAGTAATGTAACGTTAAGCTATGTATTATGAATATATCTTTTGAATTTTTTCAAGATAGAAATTCAGACAAGTTTTTAGTATCTTGCAAATATATAATATTTATAAATATTATAAATATAAATATTATAAATATTATAAATATATAATATGTGACTAGGCTCGGCTTTACCCGTTTCTCTCACGTCTACCACACTAATGAGTATCCTATGTTAATACATAGCTAATAACTATGTATGTGGCAAGTTAAGCCGAAATCCGAATGGAAGTTTTTGAGTAAAACAATAACAAACTCACATACAACCTCACTAAAGTCGCATTTATAATTTATTTATTTATTTTATTTATTTATTTACATACACTTAAGCTATAAACAGTACATAATGTAACTAGTTGACCCGGCGAACTTCGTCCAGATTAAAAGTAAAAAATCTAAAATTATCAGTGTTTTTTCTACTATAGTATACATAAAAATCTTCCTCTTGAATCACTTTATCAATTAAAAAATGTAGCGTAGTTTTAAACATCTAAGCATACATAGGGACAGACAGCGAGAAGCGACTTTGTTTTATACTATGTAGTGATACATATTATAAATACGAAATTACAGACACGGATTTTTTAAAATGATATCTACAGATATCATAGCAGCATTTATTATAGTCTGAGTACTTGTAATCATTTTTACAGCTGTATTATTGTAATAGTCTCTATCTACGTCATATACGTGGTCTAGAGTAAAAATATTTTAAAATGAAACATAACAAGCATGTATTCATTATTTATAATGAGCTCCATTAGAACGCTGGCATCAGAGTCCCAATTAGCTGTTGCTTTGCCGCGCTAATTGTTGCAAAGAGTTCCCGCGACTAAATCTGGGCTCGCTGTTGCGTTAATACTTGTAGGAAAAGTTACGCTTTAATGTATTTTGAAACTTTTGTCACTGAATTACAAGGCCATTATATATTTTAAATGAAAATCGACGCCGGCAGAGAGCGACGAGCATATGCGCTTTATTGCTCTCCATTTTTGCAGTTTTCAGATTAAGAGGTGGTAGAAATCTTTGCGGTTAAACTCTGGAAGCATCGTCATACTTCTAATATAAGTAACTAGCTGACCCGGCGTACTTCTTTTCGCCTAAAAGTCAAAAATCTGAAATTATCAGTGTTCCTCTACTACATTATACATGTATGGTACATAGAAACTTTTCCCTTGAGTCACTCTATCCATTAATAACTGCAATAAAATCCGTAGCGTAGTTTTAAAGATGTAAGCATACATAGGGACAGACAACGAGAAGCGACTTTGTTTTATCCTATGTAGTGATAACAATGTTCTGGTCTGAAGGGTTTCGGTGATGAAGACTTATCCGAGACGTTCGAAGTTAGTCATCAGGTAAGTACGAGACCGCTCCTTATATTTTTGTATATAGAGTGTCATACAAATGCGAAAGTTTAATTGAAAAGAAAATTGGTTTGACCAAATAAAAACAGAAGAAAATACAAAACAATAGCGTTAATTTCTTTTAAGTTCCATAACATTATGTATGTAATAATATTTAACTGATTGTATTTTACACAATAAACCATTTGATTTGATAGGTTTAATTGTTTGGAGCTAATACGTAGGAACTATTGAATATATGTAGGGAGCGAACGGCGCCGGGTAATTGACAATGATTGCCTGGGTGGCAGAGGAGGAGAACGGGGGGCGGTGGATACCAGCCTCAATTAAATGCATCATACAATCTAGGAGTCATCGAAATTGATGTTTATTTGTGATTTCAAAATAGTTACATATTTTCTCGTTGAGTTCGTTTGCACAATCCATATAAAGATTTTTTTTTTTATTTGACTGAAGTAGCAAACGAGCATGCAGCCCACCTGATGGTAAGTGGTCACTGCCGCTCATGGACATCTGTAATCAACTTCATATAGAACATGGGTTCTATCTGAATTCAAACACAGATGCGTTGCTACTCCCGAGGACTATGATGGTCGCCTCATGAAAGTGTACCGGCAACCACACCCTTCTATCGAAACGCAAGAAATGCTCCACGCTAGAAATAGGTGTGGCGGTGGTACTTCCCCGGTCGAACTACACTGGTTCTACCACCTTTAAGATAAGGTGATTATTGGGTAGTACGGCTGCACCGACTTTGATGGGAATTTCATGTGAACAAATATTTTGCAGAATGGATTAATGTAACCCTGGTGTGTATCTTATTAATATTATAAGAAGGTTTGTAAAGATGTATGTGTGTTTCTTACGCTTTTACGTCGTAAAAACTACCGTTCGTATTTCGCTAAACTTTGGCACACGCATCGTTTAAAATCTTTTTTTTAAGTGGGTAATCCTCATGGATACTTAGCCGCCTGGGGTAGCAGCTGGGTTATGCCGAACTCTTACCGGCTAAACCCCCACTGTGTTTTCTCCTCGCACCTTACGGTGGGAACACGGGCACTCTTTCGAACTTATCCGCGAACCCAGCCTGCCTGGCCGTTCCCGCAGCCCCTCTGGGTGGAGCATGGATCTCCGCTCCATCAGTAAGGCACGCCAGAAAACACAAGAACGCGCCTTACCTCCAAAGCCAACGGACGGACCAACCTCGAGACCGACACCCAGGGGCGTGGGCATGGCAAGCCGTCATCCGCAAAGCCTTCCACTCCCTACGGGCATCAACCTCCCAAACAAATACCCCCATCAGCCCTTTGATGTCCACTGCTGGACATAGGCCTCCCTTAAATGGCGCCACTCCAACCGGTCCTGTGCCCTCTGAATCCAACGGTTTCCCGCTGTCTTCTTCAGGTCATCGGTCCACCTGGTAGGGGGGCGACCTGTACTCCTTTTGCCTAAACGTGGTCGCCACTCGAGGACCTTTCTTCCCCATCGGTTATCGGTCCTTCGAGCGATATGGCCGGCCCACTGCCACTTCAGCTTGCTGATTTTGAGAGCAATGTCGGTAACCTTCGTTCGTCTACGGATTTCATCGTTGCGAATCATGTCTCGTAGCGAAATTCCGAGCATAGCCCTCTCCATAGCACGCTGAGCGACTCTGAGCCTTCGAATGAGGCCTTTAGTGAAGGACCACGTTTCAACCAAACAAATACCATTACTCATAAAATATGCGCATAGTTTACGACCTAGGATTAATATATATGATGCTCATAGCCGTTGGAGATCGAAGCGGGCGAAGCCCCACGGCTTCGCCCGCTCATATAAAATATACAAGAGTCATAAGTATAAACAAGTGTCTTATAGATCTGTCTAAATAAATGTTTTGAGATTTGAAAATAATGGCTGTTTTCTCCGCTCCTACTTTATTATTATAGTTTCACGATATTATTAGAAAATATCTGTTTGTGTATATTGACAAATCGAAAATATTTGACAAGAATAATGGGACATGGAAATAACACTTATCTACCACGCAATGTGTCAGGAGTTTGGTGCCTATAAAAGTAAAAAGAATAAAAGTGTGTTCATTTTGTTAAATCTCCGCTTGAATATAAGGCAAAAGCTCTCCAATAAACCCGCCTCTTTTCATCAATGACTGAGCACACGGCTCCCGACATTCGGCGTTCGAGCGACGTATGGAAATTGACAGTGATTGGTTTTCTTCATTGACACGAGGATTTCGCAAAAGGGTGTCTGTACTTATATGTAAGTAGGTTAATGTCTCGGTTTTGCCGGCTTCGGCCACGTCTAGCACGGTAATGCTTTGTGTTACTACGTATGTACAAAATTTCTGCGAAATCCGACAAGTAGATTTTGCGTGAAAGAATATAAAAGACACACATATAAGTCGCGCAGGTCTGCTAGTGTAACATATGTGTCACAGGTACCGACGTGTAACACATATGTACCGTATTGTTATACATATGTACCGACGTATTACACATATATACCGACGTGTTTCCATATGTGCCGACGTGTTACACATATGTACTAACATGTGTGCCCACGTGTGTTACACATACGTACTGTCATGTGTTCCACATATGTACTGACATGTTTTCCACATATGTAATGACATGTGTTCCACATGTGTACTGATATGTGTTACACGTTTGTACTGACATGTGTTCCATATATGTACTGACATGTGTTACAAATATGTACTGACATTTGTTCCACATATGTACCGAGGTACACATAGGTACCGATGCACTGACCTGTTACCTGTTTGTAACGCAAAATAAGATAATTGCGATGAGATGGCTACTACTTTATTCGTATAAAGAGGGTTACCACATTATTGCAAGTATTAGTATACCCACAACTACTTCCCCTTAGATTCAATTCACAGGATATAATATAAAAAATAAACATAATAATATCCCTTTCCCCCAAAAACAAGAAAAAAATATATATGAAACAAGACGAACAAGAAACCTAAAGCCAATATCATAATTATAACTGTAACTTAAAATACATCTAAAAGGAGGGTTATATGAAAGAAAGATCTTTATTTAGTCAATTTTTGGGTTACAATAATATTGATTACATAAGATGTATAAAAAAAGGGCGCCAAAAATTGAATATACCGGTTAAGGCGTTCTAAATGTATGGCACTCACATACTCGTATTTATCATTAAAAGACTTACAATTAGACACTATATTACAATGCTGGTAACTTAAGAAGATTAATATTTTTTGTATTTTTATATTTTTAAATCATCGTATAAGAATTCGTCATACGTGTAATAGCATTCTTCTATTAATATATTATTTTTTATTTTCTGGCACATATGTGGTCTTTCTTTATTTGTTTTAATTGGTAAGGTAGTTTAATATATAACTTTATACATACAGATACATATTGTCACATCTCCCGCGTCGCTCCCACGGCGTCGGGTACCTTTAGAAGGTTTCCTCCTCGTAAACAATAAAAAAGAACAGGTATATACTCGTCGTCTTCGTAAACAGGCGAAATTTCGATATTTTGTAATAACATATCTTCCTTTCTTAGCAAGCTAGTAGCTTATAAATGCTTCCCATAACTCACATGTGAGTTTCGAGGTTATAATTGAACAAAAATATTGCTAAACGCACGTCATTAATTCCACGGTTTAATTACCAACACCCTTTCAACTTCAACCATGAAATGAAACCCTCGTTACGAGATAACGCGAGCATTTGTTATAACTGCGGCGGGGAGAGCGGGGTGCCAGGAGACATACTATAATTGACTTCCGGCTGATACATTTCTGGCTAATGTATACCTTTACCATACAAACATATAACGGTGGTAGAACCAGTGTAGTTCGACCGGGGAGGTACCACCGCCACACTTATTTCTAGCGTGAAGCATTTTTTGCGTTTCGATGGAAGGGTGTGGTTACCGGTACACTTTTATATGAGGCGACCATCTTAGTCCTCGGTAGTAGCAACACATCTGTGATTGACTTCAGATAGAACCCATGTTCTGTATGAAGTTGATTACAGATGTCCATTGGCGGCAGTGACCACTTACCGTCAGGTGGACTGCATGCTCGTTTGCTACTTCAGTGAAATAAGAAAAAAATATATAATGATTTTGATGACCCGCGTGACAAAGTGGTTATCATACTGGTCTGACACGGTATGACAACCGCTTCGCGTATCCGAATGGAGTTTACATTCATGTTCTGGGTTGTTGTAGGTGTTTGTGTATTCGTCTTTGAGTGTGTCCATGGCACCCACGACATAGGAGAAAATCCTGATGTGGGGCTATGTACAGAGGGCACACTACAAGTGTAAAAATTGTTAGTGATATGCAAAAAAATATAGCAATACTACTTAGTATATCTTACGAGTAGATATAACACTAGTTTAGTATAATAAATCCCGGATTTTAGTTACAACTTTAACGAACGAAATAAGGAGAATGTACGAAATATAGAGCCTAAAGGAAGGGGAACCAGATACGTAGAAAAGAGTTCTTCTGTTCAAAGGTTGATTTCAAACCACGTTGATAAATACGCTGATATGAAAATAGGAAAACGACTTAAATTTCATTCATAAAAGCTCTTCCCATCAACTTAGTAATATTGAAAGAAATAAAACGCGAATATATTGTGCAGAACACAATAACACACGATATATGTACCTTTGCTTTGAGATATGAAATCAAAATCTCGTTAGAGTCTCCGCATCGCATGTATGAGACTTGCCCTTTACCGGAATGGAGGTGGAAAGGGCGGAGAGGCGCCACTAATCGCCGCTTCTGAGCCATTAACCATATTTTATTATGAGAATAGGTCCCGGCGCAAACATTCCACATAATAGTTGGCAATAGTTGGACCCTCGTCTAATATCCTGACGGTTTTGAGCTGTGAGTGATGGCTGAAATACACACACGATACGACGTCGTAGCGATCACGACACGACAAAATATGACATAGCAACGTAAAGTTGTAATGTTGCGTTGTGAAATACTATTTCTATCTTGGGTTTTGTACCTAATGTAATTTCCATCATTCTTAAAAAAAACAAAATATACAAATAAATTTAAATAAAAATTATTAAAAAAAAGAACAATGAATTGGAATGCGTAAACTGAAAAGAGAAAAATCAAGTATGTATTTTGTACAACAACGAAATATATTAAAACAGAATTATAAATTTAAGAAATGCGCATTCAGCATTGACCTCTCGGTATAGTATCTCTACTTTAACTCTTTTAACTACTTTTCATTTCGTATTCATATTGGAATGACAATAAATAAATCGGTGCTTACCATTTTTTTCTGTTCTCAGGCATGACGCCTGACGATTAGAAAATTACATTAACTACAAGTA
Organism: Spicauda simplicius; assembly: GCA_949699795.1. NCBI lineage: Eukaryota > Metazoa > Arthropoda > Insecta > Lepidoptera > Hesperiidae > Spicauda > Spicauda simplicius. Next base: position 15,002,544 of record OX453080.1, on the reverse strand, counting down.
CACACTACTACTACTACTCTTACCCACGGCTATGCACTTCACGGTCGAAGGGAATTAACATTTGCATTTGATAGCGTGATTCAAAAATTTTAAATAAATTTTACTAACGCCATCTATTAACAACGTCTAGAACTACTAAATTTGTATCAACTAACAAAACATCGGTATTCACTTGGGAATGAGAGAGCGCGGTAAAAAGTAGTCTACGTCAGTCTCCGTCCTCCTAACTACCTCCCAAGATATAAACCATATCATATAACAGATATATGGCGAGGTGAAAGGGGAACAAACAAACACAATTACATATTAATGACATTTGTATAAAAGTATAAACTACTGCAATCTGAATACGAGACAACTTCGTTGGTAAGTCATATTAGCACTTGTCTATTTGTAGATCCGGTTGCAGTGCGTGCTAAACGAATGAATATATCTACTTTTACATATATATGTCGGAAATGGCGGTATTGTGGCAACACCGGAACGCCAGCGCCATCTTGTGGCGTTCGATGAAGTTAGGGTTGTATCAGTTAATGACCGACACCTTAGTCTATCGTTGACGGTCGGCCGAAGCAGACAACTCTAAAATTATCCCGCGTTCTTAGTGCTACGATTACTTGCCTACTTAATTTAGTTTGATTAATTCAGTGACTGTAACAAGTTTAATTCGGCAATATACTGTGTGTTAAAATCAAGTCTGCAATTTATTCTCGTGCTAACATTCCCTATCAGAGCCCACAGTAGGTTATCCTGATTCGATGAGCGACAAAAGAACCACCCCCTCCGTCATATACAAATGTCATATGCTCGAAGAACATTACTCTCCTTCTGATTAAATTGAGTAAAAAATAAATAATGCAAGAGTGTATTACTGAATTTTACAACATGATTTTGATGAAGCAACTTATTATCACGACACGTGATAATAAGTTGCTTCATCAAAATCAAGTCGCAGCGTTCTACGGCGATTGGCGACGACGTATCGTGTGGTGTAGTTGCGCCCGGCCGGTCGCAAGTCGGTGGCGCCTGGAGTGGCAGGGTTAACGAACACCCTTTGAGCTTTGTTAAGCAATTGTTGCGTGATTAAAAGCCATTTCATAATTTACTACTTGTTATTTATTACCTATGTTATTACTTATTTTTATGACGGTGTGTATTAATGGTTTAATAAAAATATATTGTAACAATTCTAGCTATGTTGTAGGTGTCCAACATTCCAATAATTTGTTAGGGTAGATACAAAACCTTATTACCTAGGCTCTGTTATATGTTGCTTGTAACAGTACCCTCTATTTTGAACTCTATTACAGTTCAAGATATAAGCATTAGATTTTTATATAGAATATAATTATTATTTGGCTGCTTTAACAACTGATGCGATATAATTTATAGAATGACTAATATAAAATGTAATAAAATAAAAAGAAAGAAAAGGTGGTCGTCGTAGAAGAAACTAATATTTGTCTGAGATTTTCAGTTTATTTATTGAACCATAACATGTCAACACTTTAATTTGTTGTAAAGAATGTATTTCTATGGTGATATAATACTAATAATACTAAAAATAAATTTACAAAAAATTGGTGGCACGTATCACTTTTTGTGTAATTCTACTTGCTCTTAAATTACATTTTCTTACAGAAATTTATTCAATCTACTTGTTTGCCTGACCGTGTATCATCCTAATATTACATTTAATTGTGTGGAGGACAGTGTCTGTCTAATTTGTCATAAAAAATCTTATCTGTGCGATTATTTGGTGTAAATAGATTGAAGGAGAACTACTACTTGCCGGCACACTTTTAAATGAGGCGAACATTATAGTTGCTACTCCCGAGGGGGAGTAGCAACGCATGATTGACTTCAGATGGAACCCATGTTCTGCATGTAGTTGGTTACAAATGTCCATGAGCAGCAGTGACCACTTACCATCAGGTGGACTGCATGCTCATTTGCTACTTCAGACCGATAAAAACTTATCAAGAGAACGCTCAGATGGAATGTATCGTTCCATGCTTAATGGTTCTAGGCACATAATTATGCCGTTCTTTAGTATGACGTATTAAGCTTTATTCTTTATTTCACTTTATCCGACATAACAATCGTCAGTGTTTGAAAGTATTATAATTAAAAATGCAAAACAGAGTTCTGTTTTCACTCGCATCTCTAGTCTTTGTAGCAGGAATAATGTCGGCCGTAAGCCTCTTAGGAGGCATCCCCGCGGAACAAGATCCTATTACAACGTTTTATTGAGCAATATTTTAATTTTAAACGAAGGAAACGAAAGGCAAACACGAGTACTGTTAACTCGCAACAAGTATCTGTTGATTATATTTGTGTACGTTATTTGATTTTGTATACTGATATAAAGACAGTGTATGATTTTAAAATAATACTATCACGGAATTTAATTCAAAAAATCGCATATCGTGAGTACCCGTTACATAATAAAATATAAAGACACTGATCTTAATTAATTAGTTGTTAGTTTTTCCTCGATATAAAACCACTAAGTTTCTCGAAGTGATGGAACATATATGGTTCACCTGTTCAGGTCACCATCTCCACCACACCTAGGAGGCGACCATCTCAGTCCTCGGGAGTAGAAACGCAACTGCAATTGACATTACTAGTCAACCGACGCAACGGTCGAAATTCGATTGTAATTTAAATTAAAAAATTAAACTCATATTGTCCAAAGTAGCACAAATATTTCTCAAATTATTTTCATTTTCAAGTCATTTTGAACGCACCTGTTAAAGGTAAAAAGAGGTTTAATTAACTAAGCTGCATTTAAAATCGATAGTGGGTATTTTGACAAAGACATCTGACATTGTTGATGATATGTATTTTCATACTAGGACATTGAAAGTTTTATTTCGTTTATTAAGCATGTGTTTGTATCAAATGCAGGGTAGTGTGTGTAATGTGTTTTTATGTATGTTTTATGCATTATTTGATAAAAATATTAGCATTGCGTTTTCCAGACTCCTCCGTCTGCGGTAAATATCTTAAAAGCGGAGCTCAAGAGTTTGCTTCACGTATTAATTGACTTTATATTGAACTGTTCTGTATGAAGTAGTATACATGTGTAAATGAGCAGCTGTTTTTACTTACGATTAGGTATTTTTCTATGGCATGTTGTTTACCATAAGTGACTATTATGACGCACGAACATTTCTATTGACATCTACAAAGATACAATTCTAGGACTCACTCAAGCAGTCCTGTTGGCGGGCGACAGCGCGTCCGGCTCCTTACGTCTTATTTGCAAGCCGGCTCTACACTCTCGGAGGAATGCAAACTAAGTTGAACAAGGTCCGAATTTTATAAGACAACCAGTGGGATTATTTTTTTCGAGACGAGCATGCAGACCACCTGATCTGCGGTCACTGGTCACTGGTTATATTATAATTTTTCATTCATAATATTATAAATGCGAAAGTTTATGAGAATTTATGTTTTTCCAAACTATTTTAAGCAAAAGATAGGATTTTTTTATCTGATTGAAGTAGCATACGTCACTGCTGCTCATGGACATCTGTTAACAATTTTATATAGAACATGGGTTCTATCTGAAATCAATCACAGATGCGTTGCTCTTACCAAGAACTATGGTGATCGCCTCATATAAAATTGTGCCGGAAACCACACCTTTCCATCGAAACGCAAAAATGCTTCACGCTAGAAATAGGTGTGGTGGTGGTACTTCCCCGGTCGAACTACACTCGTTCTATTCTATCTGGTTGGACTTCGATGAAATTTGGCACACGCGACCTTCATCATCATCCTAAAAGAAGTTTGTGAGGATGTGCATGCACCTGTTTGGAAGCATTTTGTACGGACAATGGCTGAGACTGAGACGGAGCTGCCAGTGGCTCGGTGCTGTCGTCTTCGCAGGGTGCCCCGCAGGTACATGATATATTGAAATTTTGTTGTTATTATTATTATTGTATTTTATTATTTGTATGTACTAACTTAGTTTATAAGTCAATTTGTTACTAACCAATAGGATCCTTGTTATCCGGAAATGAAGAAATTTGAATTTTGAATTTGAATTTAGCGGGTGAAACAGCTGAAATAACCTAGTGTTGCATTAAAATAAATTCGTAGTCGGTGAGAGTGTGAAACTGTAAGGTTGTCGTGACTCGCAGAGGGCGAACTTTGAATGGAATTTGGAAACAAACGTATTAAAAAAACAGCCACGTCACGAAGTTACCGTGACGTCAGCTCAGCTGTTCTACTTCCACTTGTTTACCCCTTGTTTCTTATGATAACAAAGTAGCGTAAAAAGGGTCTGCGTTTTTAGACGATGTAGTTGGTCTTCGAGACAGTTCCAGGGCAGGCAAAAATCATAATGTGAGTGTAGTCCTTAAATTGTCTTTATACTGAAATAGGTAAAATTTCAGTCAATGAATAACTACTATGACGATAGCGACTAAACTTACACTTAAGTTTAAGTTAATGTTAGTTACATTAAATTAATTTTAATTTAAGTTCAGATATATAAACAGTAATGCATGCATTATTGTTTATTATTATTATTATATTTCTAAAGCATGCATTTCTTTTTATTATTATTATTATATTTCTGAATTTAAATTAAAATTAATTTAATGTAACTATCATTAACTTAAACTTAAGTGTAAGTTTAGTCGCAATCGTCATAGTAGTATTCATTGAGTGAAATTTTACGTATTATGATTTTTTGACACTCAGTAAAATAATAAGGCAAATACTGCAATAATCCCTTATTGTTGGTTGCCGATACAGAATAACACAAACTATTGTACCTAATTCCAATTAGATTTTGTTAAAGTAGTTGTTACGATATTAGCTACAAGATATTAGCTTGTAGCTTGCTCGGGACAGGTTAATTACAAACGAGTCCAAATTAAACGATTAAGATTACAAGCAAATTAAACGACGCTCTACAAAGCAAATGTAATGCTTGTTTTGATATTAATATAAAAAAAATGCTTAAACATCAATAAATAATAGAAATTAAGTTTCTAGTTTCTTAGAGAAGTAATAGTGTAATTGCTAACTTGCCTTCTCAATCGGGAGGTCCGAGGTTCAAACCCAGGCATGTGCCACTGATTTATGTGGGTATTAGAAAGTAATTATCACTGCTTTTCGGTGAAGGAAAACATCGTGAAGAAACCTACACACCCGAAAATTGACTCCATTCTATCTGAAGCCAACCACATTTTTTTAAAAGCAGGCTTTCTACAGTCATAGCCCTACATTAACCGAGACATCCAGACCCAGAATGTGAATCCAAACTCATCATTCGGATACCTGTCTGACCGGGAGTCGAACCTGGGACCCATTGCGCGTTAGACCAATATGGTAATCGCTCTGCCACGCGGGTCGTCAAATGCGTTGCCACTACTGAGAATTAAGATCGCCAGAAACGTTAATGAGACATCCCCCACATACTTTTAGCTTAGAAGGGGAATGAAGAATTTATTTTGTAAAGGCCCGTGGCGCTTACGACTTGTCAACTATATTTTTCTTACACTACCACCTCGGAACGCGACCTCAATTGATAACATCCGGCTAGAAACTGCCGGATTGTCTTTTATCTTTGTAATGAGTTCGTCCATAAATATATTTTTGTTTGTTACTTTTTTCTTTTCTGTGTATGTTGTCTAGAATAATGTTATCTTTGCCGTAATTGAGTGTATAAGTTTATTCGCTTCCAGGAAGTGTACGTTCTAAGGGAAATAGTTACGGATCACTTAATACCATGTGGGTGTAAGATTGAAAAAGCGAAAGTTTTAAATGCCATTTTAAGAGCACACGTTTCTAACCTTTATATTAAAACTTAAAAGAAAATTTCCGCTTTTTAGCAATCTGCATCCGAAGAACAGTGATGGCCTAATGGTTGCAACTCGCCCTCTTGTTAGGGAGGTCCGAGGTTCAAACCCAGGCACGCACCACTGATTTTTCTAAAATTATGTGCTGCACTGCTTTTCGATGAAGGAAAACATCGTGAGGAAACCTACTCACACGAGAGTTCCTTAAAAAAAGTTCTCGGAGGTGTGTGAAGTCCACCAATTTGCACTTGGCCAGCGTGGTGGACTATGGCCAAAAACTCTCTCATTCTGAGAGAAGACTCGTGCCCAGCTGTGGGACAATAATGGGTTGACGAGACGAGAGTAAGATTCGAATCCCAAATTTTTGGATTAAAACGGTGTTTCAAGCTCTTCTTTCTTATTTCAATTACTAAGGTATCAAGGAAATCTAAAGTTTAAAACTTAGTTCCCACTAATTACCAAAGTTATCTTAAGAATTTAAATTATTAGAGTCTATAGAAACTTCTTGCTAAAGTTCAATCCTAACATACTTTAAATAGCGTTTCGTCAAAACTTAAATGTCATCGCATTGGATCGAGTTTAGATTTGTCGTGTTCATTAAACTTTTATGCACTTGCTTTCGAGGCTTTGTCCTATGAGCCAATTCACATTAGGTCATATCGGCAGTTTCACTGGTCGCTGACTCACAGATTTTGATGTTCACATTATAATAACAACTAATCTTTCTGCCTAACTATGTGAACAAACTCTCTCTTGTCGCTGAGTGTGAACAACCAAATCGGTAAAACTGTCGATTTAATGTGAACACGCCCTATGCTATAAAACGCTCTTCAAAAGAAGGAAAAAGCATTTTTTTAGTAAAAGGGATCTGTGGCATTGTAAATATCTTTAGATATCGGAAGCGCTATGTATTACCGTTATATCTTTTCACTTGATTTAGACGGTCTAACGGGTTCAGTGCACTCAACAAAGTGGGATTCTTATTTTCCTGAGGCGAGTATCGGTAATCATGATGTGGATTGAAAGTTCAAAGTTGGTCTGAAGGAAGTTTTGGCTCCATCGAGGCGACTTCAGGCAGTCGAGTGGCGGCGGCCGGCGAGCCAGCGCGTTCCGTGATAAACGGTGTAACAATCGCGCCTCGGAATTGTTAAAAACATTTCAAAGTGTATAAAAAGGATGTTTCATGTTATGGTGTGTAACAATACGGAATTGTAAGTGGTAAGTGGAATTTTAATAGGGAATAGATGAGATGTTTTTCTCATTTTTTTGTATTGGAGATCGGAATCTCCTGCGTGGCAAGTAAGCAGGATGAATCACACCTATGCAGGAAAAGATATCGGGATAAAAAGGATTTCGGTATAAATGACATTTACGGGTATAAATGGAAACGATATGAGTCTAATCTTTTGAAGTGATAGTTATCTTTTAATTTATGTTCCTTATCATCAATCCATTATCATCCTCTGAATGTGTTGTGTCAATGACAAAAGTCTAGGTCGAACACCTCAACGAGCAGACTTCCTAAATGTCTATATTATATATTTGTGTATTTACATGTGTGTGGCATCGATAAATAGGCAATCCTACTATGAAGCTATACTATTTAAATGGATTATTTTTATTATTACACATGCTAATTCTCGCGACTCTACCCGTTTTTATCACTTTACCATAGAAAATAAGAATTGCATGTCTTAAAACAGGTATGTAAACAACAGTGTGCCAATTTTTTGCGAATTGGTATCTGTAGTTTTTGTCCAAAAGAGCAACAAACACATACCTCACAAACTTTCACACTTTGGTTTATATCGTGACTTTAGAAGCTGCATTTTTACATAAATTTTACGTCCGTAGAATCCGAGCTTCAGCCCATACAACTCGCTCCAACCTGTGGAGTAAGTCCGAATGGGGTAAGCAAATAATTTTACAGTTGGCGTTACTGCGCGCTTCGAAGTTTAAACTTTAAACCAAGTGAGTGTGTCACAAATTGTGACATATAGACGCCACTGTACCAAATCAATTTGTACTAATTTTTATTTTTCATTTATTTATTTATTTATATGTAAATTCACCAAGGATTATTACATTTACATATGACACAGTTACATAAGATACAAAAGTTTTGCAATAAATGTACAATCACTTATAGGTGAATATCAAAACCTTATGATTAAAAAAAAACTTTGTAAGTAATATGTAATAGGTTAAAAAAAGATAGTTAATGTAATACAGTTTTAAGCAATAAAAGGTTTTCAATACTTAATTTACAGTAATGATTGAGCGCTTGAAATGACTTAGAGATAATGAGTTTATATATACCTATATTTATATTTTGAGGCCCCATGCATCCGTTGTATAATTTGACCATTCTACATATAGGGGATATTTTATTTATTATACATTTTATACATTTTATTTATCAATCCAGTAATATAGGTTATACGAAAGACATTTAGCTTTGACCTTACGTAAAAACATTCATGAATTATAGAAAAAATCACAATAAAAACGTCGTAAACAGTCCCCCACACAAGGACACCATAAAGCTAGTGAAATATTTTATCAAGCGCGGTATTTGTTTCTTGCAAGACTCTTTTATTTGTTAGATAACAATTAATTTTAGCAAGATATTTTCTGCTCAGTGTTCATTTATGTACTGTAATGGTTATTTTTTAGATTAGCACCCGGCTTTCGAAGTTATTTAACGAAATGTAACATAATCTCAAAACCGAAATTACCCGACATAAAGTTCTCCTTTGGGTTAAACTAAAACAGTTATAACCTAGATTAACACATAGGTCTGACCGAAGCGGGCGAATCCATGCGAACAGCATTGTTCAACTCATATTTTATATGTTTAGGACAAGAGTCGAATACCGAGAACACTTCCTTTTATTTCAAGTATACATTGAGATTTGTTTTTATCACCGCGATGTTTTGTTGGCTGGAAATCTCTTTTTAATAGAAAGCATTAATCAAAATAAATTTATCTTTCATGCTCGAGTGCGTAATGAGGCGCAGGAAACAACTCCTTTGTGGAGTCCCGATGTTCCAAGACAAAAGATAGAGAGATATCTTGTTTATTACTGTTTTGGGAGGAAACCTTTTATTGTATACATTGTAATTTTTATTTCAACTGACCTTAGAAATGCTAGACGGGTCTATTGAAGAGTGATTTGATTATGCATTGACTTCGTTTTGTTGTTTCTGAGGGTGCTTTGTTTCCGGCCTAGCGAACCCGGAAAGGACGGCGGCATGTGTAGTCGCATGCCGCCGAAAACGCCAAAAGCGTATCACGCCCACCAGGGAAGAGCCCGAAAGGGGCATCGCGCTCGAAGGACTCCGGTTGTGTTAGGTTGGAGATCCCGGAGTCCTCCGCGCAGTGCTGAAGACGGCCGCTAGGGAAGTTTTAGTGCGGTAAGAATCCCACATAACCCGCGTCGCTCCCACGGCATCGGGTACCTTTTGAAGGTCCTCTTGAACAAAAAAAGGTACATTGATGTCAACGAATATGTGTTTCTCTGGATGGTAAGTGGTACCGTTTACGGTCGTATGTAGTCTGTAGTCCAATAAATGCGTTGCTATACTGGAAAATTCAAAGAGTTGAAGAATCCATATTGCATCTAGTCAAACACCGCGTTGAGAAAGACCTGTGACAATTTAATACTTATTATAATGCATTTTATAACAGTAGAGCTTCCTCATTACGTTTTGATCTTATTATATAATAGTTTTAGCTAAATAAATATCTCATCGTTAACCCACTATAATCCCAATATAGTACCAACATAGTATAGTCCCGTCTCCAGGACGAGACTCCACTAAGATTGAAAAGTTTCCTCACGATGTTTCCCTTCGCCTTAAAGCCGTGATAAGAATTTTGTATTACTTACATTATTATAGTAAAATAAGAGGTATACCTGGGATTTGAAACTTGGAACTTCCGATTAAAAGGGCGTGTTTCAACCATAAGGCTACCACTGTTCAATAAATATTTACAAAACAACAACGTTTATCATATACTGGAGCAACGTCGTGTAGCTATTGGCAAAATATCGGAAACTAATAATTTCCGCGCGATAAAAAATTCCTAGAACAATCGTAGTTAACTACACTAGATTCAATATATAGGTTATGAGAGTCAAAGATGTTTTATGAGAAAAATTACTCTTATCATAAAATATTAATCTAAAAATTATCGTCTACCAAACAAGACGCGCGTAATTTTCGAGAAATTTATTAAAATTGGACCATTTCAGTGACTTTTCAATTACACATAATATTTATTCCACTACGTTTTGGAAATAGTTGTTTGGACAAATTATAGTTTAGTTTTAACAATGTTTTGTTCTGGTAACTAAGTTCAAATTTTTACTCGCACTACGGGCACTCCACTCTATTTCATTCTTTTACTACGTATTTATTTTCAAATGTAGAGAAGTATATTCCATTAGAAATAAGTGTACTCCATTACGCTGTCGTAATGGAAAATGCAGTATGTGCAAAATGATAGTTTAGGGATAAATGCAGCGTTCAAGCGTTTCTTTTATTAATATCTACTTCATCTTATTGAAATGGCAATAAAATAAACTCGGTTTAATATTAGCAATGAGATGTAAATCGCTTAATTTAGAGCAATTATTGATGTTTCCTTTAATTTTTGACCGATTTCCAACAAAAAGGAACGTTTTTCTACGCACATTTAGATGACATTCTTTAGATGCAAATACGGCAAAAAGTCCGCAAAAATAGGTTAGTGCTTTGTTTATAACGCGGATAGTACGGCAGAGGAATCTACTACAACTGTATCTCTATTCCTCTAAAAGGTAATCAATCGAGTGGATCGTGGATCGAGCGACGCAGGATTAAGTGGGATTTTCAAATCGCCCTTGTGGTCGTCCTCGGCGCTACGCAGAGGACTGCGGGATCGCCAAAGGAACGCAACCGGAGTCCTCTGAGCGCGTTGCCCCACGGGGCTCCTTCCTCTTGAGCGGCTGGGACACACGTTCAGCCGTCCTTCCCGGGGTTGCCTGAACGAAAGCTTAGAGCTCCTCCTCTAGCCGCCCAGGAAATGCCTTTTAGTCGCTTTCTAGGACCGGGAATGTAGTTCCTTTAACTATAGGGACGAAAAGTGAGCTGGAAACCACCCTTTCAACCAAAACGCAATAGTTGTTTCACACTGGTAAGAAGTGTGGCGGTTGTACCCCCTCGGTCGAACGACACTGATTCTGGTAATTATTTGATTATTTTTGAAATAAAAACTTCCACAGGCACATCATTTTGGGTAAAATGTATATAGATATTCCCCCGTGCGTTATTTTAATTTTTTTACATCTATAGGCAGTCGACATGAGAGCATTTTTTGATTATTTGTTTCGTTTTGTCACTTTTAAATAAAAGGACACTATCTACTAGAGTTTTTCATAAAATCGAGGAGCTCGATCCACAGTGGAATGTTACAGCTACACCACTTAGAGGGTAGTTTCTGGTGAAAGTGGGGCATATCGGGAGTACCCACCCATTGGCGTGGAATAATCTAGCCGGGACTTAATTAATTAGTTGAGTGGCTTGCACGATTAGCCCGCGCTTGATCGCCGGAGCGGTGTTTAGGAAATTAATATGTCTAACAGAAGTTTACGACAAAAGTACAGACAAAATTGAGATTATTTTATGACAATTACGTAGTTAATTGGTTCTAAGAAAACGAAAATCATTGTAATGAATTAAATGTCTAAAAACTATTTTTGATGTATATCTATATAGTCTAAATAAAATCTTTTTAACAAAAATATCTACCGACTTCCATATCACAAAAAAGTAAAAAATAATAAAAAAAAAATACAGACGAATTGGGAACTTCCTCCTTTTTGGAAGTCGGTTAAAAACACGCTTTCTACACTCAGTGTGGGGCTATCCACACTAGGATTTTCTCCTGTATCGTGGGTACCATGGATACACACAAGACGAATACACAAACACCTAGACCCAGAACATGAATTTAAACTCATCATTCAGGTATCTGTCTGGCGGGGAATCAAACCCGGGACCCATTACGCGTCATACCGGTATGGTAACCGCTCCGCCACGCGGGTCATCAAAAAAGTAAAAGAACCTTAATATAAAAATGCTAGAACTAATTTGTTAGAAATTAATTAGTGCCATGAATTGCTCTTGTAAAGTTATAAGGTTAGTTAAAGTTGGTAGACAAGGGCTCTACCAACTTTAAGTAACCTGGTTCGATATATATTCGATGTCTGGCTATGATGCCTTTTCTGTTTCATAACAACAGTGTAAAGCGCTGCTCTGTTCTGGATTTTAGGGTATGGTAAGGGAGATATACTACAACAAGACTATTCAAATTAATTCTAATGAATCAGCTAAGAGCAGTGATAGCCTAATTGAAATTTGCTCTCTGTCTGGTCGGGAGGTCCGAGGTTCACGTCCCACGCTCCACAGATTTTTGTGAAATTATATGCGTATTCAAATTTAATTATCACCTCTTAAAGGCGAAGGAAAACATTGTAAAAAATTACACCCCTGAGAGTTCTTAAAAAATCTCTCAAAGGTCTGTAAAGTCTACCAAGTCGCATTTTCTGGACTATAGCCTAAAACTCTCCCATTCTGATATATCCACCTATGACTGACCTCAGGGAGATCTTTATTATAAAACTATTCAAAATTTATGTGGTATGTCAGATTGTTAATTTTGTATCATATGTAGCAGAGCATAAATAATAGTATTATTAAATACCACTCCGAATCTCCACTCTGTAGGTAAGAGCGATTGTTCAAAGAACGCTACATATTGTACATGTATATGCTTGCATGTCACGAAAGTCCGCATATAATTAAAAGTTTATCTCTGAAACATAAGCCATCTGCGCTGCCGATGTTTGTTTAAACACAAATAAAGTTTGCAAGGTAAAAAACGCAAAAAACAAAATACGTTCTACACTCGCAGCCTCACAGTAGGATTTTCTCCTATGTCGTGAGTGCCATGGACATGCAAAGAAGGATACAGAAACACCCAGGCCCAGAACAGAAATCTAAATTCATTATTAAGAATACCTGTCTGGCCGAGAATCGAACTCAGAATCCATTGCGTGTCAGATCGGTATATTGACAGTTGTTTGTTCAGTGTTTTTTTTAATTGGATTAAAGTAGTAAACGAGCATGCAGTCCACCTGATGGTAAGTGGTTACTGTTGCCTATAGACAGAAGCAAGTTACGTAAGTAGCTTTATACAGAAGAGGTTCTTTCCGAAGTCAATTACAGATGCGTTGCTACTCCTAGTACCAATATGCTTACTTCATATAAAAGAGAGCTGGGAACCTTTCACCGAAACGCAAGAACTGCTTCACGCTAGAAATAGGTGTGGCGGTGGTTCCTCCTCGGTCAAATTACACTAGTTCTATTGGGATGATATAGTAGTTCTTATGTTTCAGAAGGTAGGTAAGATGGTCGCGTCATATTCATATGACGCGACCATCTTACCTTAGGTTTCCCCAATAGGTTGAACCGCGAAAAAAAAGGTCGTCAAGAATAAAAAGTCTCAGAAATACTCGGCGAAAAATTCTTCCTATTTCAAATTTAGCCGCCACCTAAAAGTGTTGCCCAGGGGTGCAAGTTGAGTATAAAAGATCTTCTTAAGAAAATACATTTTATATAATGTCAAAATATGCGCTTTGAGAAAATCTTAAAACCTGCTGTTTGGGACCGCCTCCCTTGCCCTGCGACGCTACGCAACTGACATTACGTAGAATAAAACTGTACTGCCTTTGTCGTACTTACGACCGCGCTCGACATAACTATCTCATTAAATTATAATATGTACCACTAGGCTAATCCCACGATTCGGTCATTTCTACCTCGAAAATTGATATCCTATATGATAATCCAGGTTATAAACTATCTGTGTGCAAAATTTTTACGAATTTTGATCAGTAGATTAGCGTGAAAATGTAGCAAACGTACGTACAGCCTCGTAAACTTTCGCATTTGTAATATTAGTAAGATAGTAGCGCAAAATCAACAAATTGTCACTAGCGATCCGGTCGTCGGACTGAATGGATCATTTTTGGTGAGTTACGCTATTAATATTAATCTGCAACCACCAAAAGCCGGCTCAGAGCTAGTTAATTGTAAAGTGACACTTGTTAGGCCGCCGGGAACCGTCAGTAATTAGCGGCGCGCTAACGAACTCTGCGCCTCTGTCTAAGTTTAATTTTCGACGCCATCTTTATTTTAAGACAACATTTTTGGGATAAAATATGGTAAAAAGGTGGTAGAACCAGTGTAGTTTTACCGGGGAAGTACCACCGCCACAACTATTTCTAGCGTGAAGCATTTCTTGCGTTTCGATAGAAGGGTGTGGTTGCCGGCACACTTTCATATCAGGTGACCATCATAGTCCTCAGATGTAGCAACGCATCTGTGATTGACTTCAAATGGAACCCATGTTCTGTATGAAGTTGATTACAGATATCCATGGGCGGCAGTGACCACTTACCATCAGGTGGACTGCATGCTCGTTTGCTACTTCAGCCAAAAAAAAAACGTATGTAGTCGTTTTCAGTGCATATACAATGTTTAGAAAAAACGTTATAAACTCGTACTAAGGACACAGTTCACATGATACCCTTAATGACTAGGATAATAGTTTCATATGGAAGTAAGCCGGTAACCATACCCTTCTATTGAAACACAAAAACTGCCTATCGCAACAAATAGGTGCCTCGTTGCGGTCGTACCTCTCCGGTCAAACTACAAGCGTGTTATCATGTAAATTTCACTAATTAACACTGGTATTCAAATGCCTTGCACGTATTTCAGATGTTTATCGTAGTTAAGATCACCGGCGGTCCGGCGGTGCCCGGCCGCCCATTACTCTTCTATAAATTGCGATTTACGTTTAAATAAACCCATTAGAAAATTTGTCGAACGATACGCTCGGGGATAAGAGATTTATGACTTTTTTAAAGATCATTTATCTTGTGAAAACGTTTTAATTGGCCTAACTTTGAATTATTTTAAATTAATCACCTTTTTTGTCTTTAATATTTTTATCCGCTGCTTTATATACATATTTTTTAATATTTTTTGTATTAATTTAGTTAAAATATGTTTTTATCAGTTGTATTAAGTGGCGTTAGTAATTATATAAGATCTATAGGATGGTTTTCAATCGAAGGTAAATTTTGATGAACCATGTGATATCTTGTCTATATTTCCTTTTTAATATCTGTCTAGTAAAATATATATCTCCAGTAATTATGACGACTCGCGTGGCGGTGCGGTTACCATACCGGTCTGACACGCAGTGGGTCCCAGGTTCGATTTCCGGCCAGACAGGTATGTGAATGAAGAGTTTAGATTCTTGTTCTGGATCTGGGTGTTTGTGTATTCGTCTTTGTGTGTGTCCATGGCACCCATGACACAGGAGAAAATCCTAGTGTGGTTCTATGAGCGTACAAAGCGTCGTCTTTTTTTAATCTCAATATTAGTTCTTTCTTCACATATTGTAACATAATTGCAGACTTGTTCTAGCTTCCGGGGACCAAAGGGCTGGCGGCTACTTTGCACAAAGATTAAGTCTAGCCGTACTGCAAGGTAATGCCGCCAGTGTTTTGGGAACCGTGCCTCACACGGCAATTTTAGATGGCTTGTTTTATTTATAATAAATTCCTTTCTGTTATTTATTTATAAGTTTAGTTTTTATTTAGTCTAGTTTATGTTATCTAATTTTATTTACTTTCTGTGTTGTATCTATATAAATAAATATAGAACATAATTGCAGGGTACATACAACGCCAATAAAAAACACATCGAAGTACCCGAGTGACGTCAACATCGCCTCACATAAAACAGGCCTTTATTCTTATTCATACATTCAGTATTATAGCAAACCCTGGTTTTGTCCAGAAAAACAAAGGATCCAGTTAATTCGGTGGCCTCGCGTGTTTATTGCGATATTGGGTAGTTTATCGCGACACGTGACCAGTCACAAGGAAAGCTCTTGTTTGACTGTAAGAGACGTATGCTAGCTATGTATAGAAAGCTATATGCCTGCATACTATATTCACAATAAAAATGCAGTAATGGTTATTTTTACTACTGTAAGAGACATGGCTACGCGTCGTATAGAGAGCGATGTATGAAAAGCTATGTTTCAATAATGGTCTTTTAAAATAGTTATAATATTTTTCTCGACTGCGTTAGAAGGATTATAGGGTAATTAAGATTTTTCCACCTGAAGGTAAGTGGTCACTGCCG
Organism: Spicauda simplicius; assembly: GCA_949699795.1. Classification (NCBI taxonomy): domain Eukaryota; kingdom Metazoa; phylum Arthropoda; class Insecta; order Lepidoptera; family Hesperiidae; genus Spicauda; species Spicauda simplicius. Next base: position 14,986,450 of record OX453080.1, on the reverse strand, counting down.
CCCATGGACCTCTGTAATCAACTCCTACAAAACATGGGTTCCATTTGAAGTTAGTCACAGATGCTTGCTCCTCCCGAGGATTATGATGGTCGCCTCATGTGAAAGTGTGCCGACAACCACACCCTTGCATCGAAACGCAAGAACTGCTTCACGCTAGCAGCTGTGGCGGTGGTACTTTCTTGGTCGAACTACACTGCTACCACCTTGGTAAAAAGTTAAATTAAGTTTGTGGCTAAACAGAAGAATGTTATCCACACGGGGGTAGAAGAATAATGTTTTTCATTTTCATAGGAATTATAAATTCCAGTAATCGTGCTAGATTAGATCAGCATCTTAAATACAATCATGGCTTCACAAATTAAAGAGGAAAACCCGCTACACGTAACGTGGAACGTTACGTAACGTCCGTAACGTCTTGAAGGTAGTAGAACCAACGTAGTTCGACCGGGGAAGTACCACCGCCACACCTATTTTCAGCGTGAACGCATGAAATGCTCTTGCGTTTCGATGAAAGAGTGTGGTTGCCGGTACACTTTTATATGAGGCGACCATCGTAGTCCTCGGGAGAAGCGACGCATCTGTGATTGACTTCAGATAGAACCCATGTTCTGTAAGAAGTTGATTACACATGCCCATAACCAGTAGTGACCACCCACCATCCGGTGGACTGCATGCTTGTTTGCTACTTACAAAAAAAATAAAAAAACAATGTCGCTGCCCTTACTGCGAATTTTTAATGTATTTTCAAAACTATCATACTTACCGTGTTGCAATAATAGGCGAAAACGTAAACAGTTACCTTTTCTATAGACACGTAGAAAAATCGGAGTAACCATCGTCGGTGGTGGAACACCATCTTATCATGTTATGAGGCTCCTTTACATAATTCGATAAACCGTAAGCTATTTAGCGCGGCATTTCAGAGTTTTTCAAGGCTCACATTTGTACTTACTTTTTATAAAAAAGAGTTTTATCTTAATATATATAAATTACGTGTCACTTTATTTGTCCGCAATGGACTCTTAAACCTCTGAACCGATTATAATCAAATTTACTCAACGTGTGCATTTTGATCCAACTTGAAAGATAGGATAGTTTATATCTTAATTTATAGGTTTAATTGCAAATGTTTATGTAACATTTCTTTAACCACAGCAACGCGTGGCCGGGTATGCTAGTAGGTTTATATTTTTAAAGAAATCTATATTTATTTCCTTGGCTATGTCATTACTCATAATGATTAAGAATATTTTTTAATAAAATAGAAATTAAAACGAGCACGCAATATAACTTTTTATGATATCGAAATAGTAAACGAACACGCCGTCCATATTATCCTGTAAACTCCGAATAAGTTAAAGATTTATCTGATGATAGTTAATTTTTTGATAAATGAAAATAGGAAACGAATATCGAAGAAAGCATCTGATAAATGGAAAGAAAAATGTGTGTCGGCGTTATGTCTGGAATCAAATTACAAACATGATTTGAGTAGGTGAATAATATAAACATAGCGCTTAATAAAACATTGCGCCTGGCAGCAAATACAACATAATGGTACCACGCGGAGACGCGTGTGTGAGAGAAGCCTAACTAAATATTTTGTCGCCGCCAGATTCGATAAACAGGATAAGCAAAGCTCTACGAAATTTCATTTTTGTTCTTTAAGACTAATTATCACCCGCTTTAACTGAAAAAATAAGGGGATCTATATGTATGTTTTTTAATACTATTATTAATAAAAGGAGCGCTTATTACACTCATGTCTCACATGTCACACATTACAATTATTCCTATGCTCTGTATATAGTACCGACTATTTCATCGGCATATAATATTTACCTGATTGCAGTGACATAGCTTGACGCTATTATACTTATTAGAATATTTATCTTTCTGAACCGTATAATATTTCAGGATTTTATATACAGTGGGCAACATGGATCCATAGTTATAAATACATAAAGTAAATATACGGAAATTAAATTGGAATTAAATTTAATTGAGACATTTATTCGGCCACGGATCAAATCGGAAGCTTGTCCAACAGAAAACTATGGGTCCATTATAATAAATATAGTACTAGTAATAGGTCATAATACTTCAACATAAATTATCTCATTCAGACATCCGACTATCCATCCATATAGTTAAAAGTTAACATAAAAGCGGAACATAACTAAAACATTACACTTTTGCTCGGAAAGCACTACCGCACACTACCGCCACGCGTTTGACCGCCGCCTACACTAAGGAAACGTATAGAGTCCTAATGTAACAACCGCGGACACATTAGTATCAGTAAAATATGTAGATAAATAATGTCACTTTTACAGCAGTGATAGCCTAATGGTTGAAATTTGCCGTCTTAATCGGGAGGTCCGACATTCAAACCCAGGAAGGCACCACTGATTTATGTGTGTATTATAAATAAATTATCACTGCTTTTCGATGAAGGAAAACATCGTGAGGAAACCTACACACCCGAGAGTTGTTAAAAAAAATTCTCGGAGGTGTGTGAATCATCAATTTGCACTTGGCTCGCGCGGTGGATACCCATACCCAGCAGTGGGACAATAACGGGTTGTACCTCCAATATTACTTTTTAACCGGCTTCCCAAAGGAAACAGGTTATCAATTCGTCACGTATATTTTATTTTATTTTTTTATATATGTTCGGCCGATTTGGCCAGGCGCCGTCGACCTATCGACGTGATTCAAACGACATTGTATGGGGCTAGTTACAAAGGCGATATTTAATTAGGAAATTCAAAAATTTTCAACAATTTTCCCGGAAAATTGGAAAATGTTGTTTTTTTTTAAATCTTAAATAATTTAAGTGTTTCTGGGCTGTTTTTTTTCTTTTATTTGAAAAGAAATTATTGTCACAAACTTTTTTTCTTGGACATGAGAATGCTGTGATGCTTATCTCTTCGAGCCACAACTACTCATGGTTTTTAGCTAATTTGAGATAACTCGGATTTTGACGATTCGGTTCTTATGAAACTTGGAATGTGCATTAAGTATCTTGGGTTATATAGTATGATGAAAAATTTTACCTTCAACTCTTCGATCCCGGTGATACAGGGTTGCAACTAGTCTAAACTATAAACGTTAGCCGTATAATAAGACTACTAGAGACACACGATGAAAAATTTACCTTGGGGGCTTTAGGTTTAAACCATAAGCGTTAGCCATTTGGTGCTGATGGATATGTAATACCTTTACAAAACAAAGACGTATGATAAAAAAATGACCTTCAACTCCTCAACCCTGATGATGCAGGGTACTGCTAGCCCAAGGATAGAATTGGCCATCGGTGCGTGCGTGTGTACCTTAGTGTGAGTTTATTACGTTAACTCAAAAAATAAGTCAGTAAATGTTTACGTTTGCGTATTACAAAGTACATGCAAAGCAAGGTACGGCCGAAAAGGAAAAGTGAATGTGCAATATATTGCTATGTATGGGCAAAAACGTAAACAATTATAGTTTCGATGAAAAGCTCGTACATAAGGCACCGTCACGATATATAGGTGTTGTATTTATTAACAAAAGTGTTATTACTGGTCTACATATTTTTCTGATATTGGTGAATGTATATCGACGATTGAACGTGTTACGTAATAAAAATAACTTTATATCTAACTATCTAATTTAAAAAATATCTTATATGTATTTAAAAAAGTCATTTTATTCATATCGACCGTTCTTTTTACTTATTTCTTTGTTTGTATTACGTAGCTGTCGTCGAATTTGTTTAAAGTCAATAGACCTCATACAGTGTACGTAACCAGTAAATTTTCCTGTTGGACCTCATGGTTTTTTTATCTGTCGATGTACTATTTCCTTATTATAGTCTTTTTACAAATTCCGAAAAGGAGTTTATTTCATTACTCCATCTACGGTCTCAGTACAGTAATGTTCAGTGCGCGTCATTTAGTTCTATGCACTGCGTTTATACAATGCCTGTTTACGAGCGTTTGAACGGCAAATGGACCTCACAATTGTTTAGAAGTTATTTTACAGTAGGACTTTATTGGTCTTTTTTAGGTTCCGTACCCAAAGTGTAAAAACGGTACAGTTTTACTAAGACTCCGTTGTCCCTTTGTCTGCTTGTCTGTCACCAGGCTGTATTTTTTTTAGCTAACTTAAGTAGCAAACGAGCATGCAGTCCACCTGGTGGTAAGTGATCACTGCCGCTCATGGACATCTGTACTCAACTTCATACACAAAATGGGTTCCATCTGAAGTGAATTACAGATGCGTTGCTACTGTATCTTATGAGCCGTGATAACTTGTTATTTTTTACAGATAATGTAAAAAAATGATCAAATAAATGTTTAAGTGGGGCTCTCGTCCAATTTAAATACATAAATACTTACTATAATACCTACATATTTTATATATATAAAACAGAAATCTGCGTGCGCGACTCCTATTCGCACTTGGACATTTTTCTTTATTATTTATTATTAACTAGCCTTTGCCCGCGGCTTCGCTCGCGTGGAATTTAGTCTGCCACATAAAGTTTGCAAGGTGGTAGAGCCATGGTTCAACCAGGGAGGCTTCACCGCCGCACCTATTTCTACCGTGAAGCAGTTCTTGTGTTTCATTCGAAGGGTGTGCCTGCCGACTCACTTTTATATGAGGCGATCATCATAGTCCTCGGGAGTAGCAACGCATCTGTGATTTATATCAGATTGATCCCTTGCCCTACTTCCTAAGGCGATTAAAATACGGTACCGCTCACTGCCACGGTAGGCGGTGAAGCGGATCTCATGTAGTATTGGGGTCTAATAAATCCGTTGATGCCTCACAAACGTACACCGACTGGCCGCGCGGTCCAGCGGTGTTCTCATCACCACCGTGTCTCTAACCGCGCCTAACCGCGCGGATCATCGTTGAAGCAAAAATGCATTTCGATGTCAGAAAGTTTATTTTGATGATCGGTCCATCCGCGCGTACAGGTGCGTAAAGCGCCTTACCGCGCGGGGCACCGCTATTCGCAGCGGTGCGCGGTGCCGTGTGTTAATCGCCTAAATCAGTGTGTTCAAATTTCAAATCATAGGCACGTATATTAATTTGAATTAGTTTTGTCGGCAACAGATATTAATGCTTACTCTGAAATTAAAAGTTTTAAGAAAGGGTCTCAAAACGCGTGACGGTTACCAACGCGCAGTTGGCTAGCGTGGTCAACTACGACCTAAACTACTGCATATGTGCCGAGTTGTGTTACATTAAAAGGTCTACAATAAGCGGCTGGGCCCACCACTCCATCTGGTCTTTACCACGATACGCGACCACACGTATGCCACCGTCCTTCCCGGGATCGCCTGACTGGACGGTTCAAGCTCCGTCCATCCTGGCTCTCACGATATCATGCGACCACACATGCTGACATCTTTCCCGAAGTTGCTGACTGGGTGTTTGGAGCTCTCCGTCTAGCCGCCCGCAACCCCGAAAGTTCCCTTTTAGTTGCCTCTTACCACAGACAGGGGATACCGTAGCCTTATTCCCGGAACTACAGAGATGTCATTGACCTTTCAAATTTTGCTCCGTGTTTTATAACCATTCAAATATTAATATCATACAACTTCGTTGTATACGGCTGCGGCGCACGGTGCGTATTGCCGGTCAATCAATTGACTACGCAATATGTTATACTCGTAATATCTTCTAAACTACTTATCCAATTTACATGGTGTAAAAGGCAGATTCGATCTATATTAGATGCTTGATTTTTTGAAATCATGTATTTTGATAAAGATTAATATTTAGTTTGTATAAAACCCATGGAAACATCAACTTGATATTTTTAAAATTTTCAAAGTATAAAAAGAGTTATTGTGGGTTATACATAAAATATAGACATATGCTGTCGTGGACTTTTATTTCGATCTATGTGAGCCAAACAATCCCACGGTACATTATATTTGGATATCTCCAACGGTTTAGGCAGCGTACGCGAAGATAGCTCTCAGAGCACAACTTTTTTTCCGACTAACCTGATATTTCTCGTTATATTATAACCTTATAAAAAAAAAATATTACAAATTATAGCCCATGTGTTATTCTGATGTATAACCTATACTATTGTAAAGTTTCAATCTAATCCGTTGAGTAGTTTTTGCGTGAAAGAATAACAAATACACATACATCCTCACAAACTTTCGCATTTATAATATTAGTAGGATAGGATAGGAAGTAGGATAGGATGTAGTAAACGAACATTGCACCTGTTTGTAAGTAATTTCTAATCAATTCTAGACAACATGAAACCTAATACTCGTAAAAGATCGACTAAGTAAGAACTAAGTTTAAAAATCTCGTATAAGCCTGTTTCTTTACCACATCCTTCAATTCTACAGAATACACAAACGCTTAACGCAAATTTTAAGATTAATAAGATACTGCTCAATAAGTGGGTCTATGCATGTATGTTTCTTACTTTTATTTAATTTTTCTTATTAAAACATGTTTCGCTAAATGTCGCCATGAACGACCTCTCTGGGGAAATGCTGAGAAAATAATGTTTATATTTTCCTCCTTTAATGCAAATTCTAGAAAACCTACTGTGTTGATATTTCCTGTTGGTTTTATAAAAAGTAGTAAGCCGGACTACCTGGTTCTGGTTTTAACACTTTAGAAATTAATACTAGCCAATGCATTTCACCTTACACTCCAAGAAACAACATAAGCATAGGCATAAACAACATAAGTTGTGTTGGCCCAGTATTAGTTTTAATCGCTGAGGCTTCTGAAAATTTAATTCCTAATTCGGTCCATACGATACTCTGAGAAAGAGAAGTTTTGCTATTGCAGGCAGACAATTAGTAAATCTTGTACGGTATTCACGAAATAAAACCCAAAAACCCCTGTATAAAATTTAAGCCCTATATCTTTAAGGCGGAGATAAACTTGGGTTGCAAAATGTGGTAATTTTAGAAAATCCATATCCATACTAATATTATAAATATGAAAGTGTGTTTGTTTGTTCCTCTTTCACGTAGCCATACGGCTATTATTTGATGTGGTTTATATGTTGGGAGATAGTTAGGAGGGTGAAAAGTGACGTAGGCTCCTTGTCTGAAATATAAGTATAGTTTGATATATTTCTGTAAGCGTTTGTCGGTCCTCGAAGAGTCAATAGTGTGGACTCCGATATCGTTGTTATTTAATTAAAGCATAAATCCTATAGGTATTCGTAGGCCTTATTTAATTCCGATCATTTATATGTACATTGTGTAGTATGAACGCATATTAACCGCGCGTGTCCCATTAAACAAGCAATGGTCGGCGCTCGAACGGGAAATGGGCCGTGGAGAATATATTTCGTACGTTTCCGAAATATTTTGTAGGACAATTCGTTTACACCGCGAAGCAAAAATAATACGGTCTATGATATTGTTAAATATATTTTCTATGTAAACGTGTGACATGTTTACTGGAGTTGGTTTGTTATAAACTTGTGGTGCTTTTGTTAAATATATTCGTCAATAATCAGCGTTTTAACACATAAACACTTTGAGTTGTGGTATAAAAGGGCTTAGAATTTTTTTATACACGCTTTCGACACTCATAGCCTCACACTAGGATTTTCTCCTTTGTCGTGGGTAACTGGGTACCATGGACACACACAAGACGAATACACGAACAACCAGACCCTGAACATGAATCTAATCTCAACATTCAGAATCCTGTCTGGCCAGGAATCGAACCCGAGATTCATTGCCCGTCAGACCGGTATGGTAACCGCTCAGCCACGGGTCGTTAGAAGGTTCGAGTTAATTAGATATAACGCGACAGCGTACAGTTCTCGCCCGAGTGTAGTGGCACAAGGGCGGTTGTTTTTCGACTCAAATGTAAGTAAGCTTGCAACCACAACCTACCACCAAACCGCAACAACTACTTTACGCTGGAAATAGGTGTGGCGGCGGTACCTCGCCATATCGAACCGTGCTACATAACACCAAGGAACAAATTCTTTTGCTAGCGTTCGTTACAATTATTATAAACCGGCATTAAGCAGCGCATAATGAGCTATAATACAAAAACACATACAAACCTTGCGTGTTTCTTAATGCAAATGTTCGTGCTTTAGAAAATAAGTGTTTCAATGTAAGACTTGAACCTGGAAATAATAATAGCTTTGGTTTATAGCCGCGTTACGACGATGAAGCGCTAATTCTTCAACGTGAATCTGTTAGTGTCTGGGGATTTTTTATTATACTTGAAAATAAAAAGGGTTTTACAGTTAAGAAGAAGTAATTACTTTACTGATGTGTGTGGGCGTAATAATGCTAAGTGTTTTATATGACATCGTTACTCAAAACTCAAAATTATTGGTGATGATATGTAATGTGTTAGGTATTTGTGATGATATTAGGTATGTATTAGGTAAGTGGTCCATGTCCCTAATTCGACTTTGAATGTATAATCGTCACACGAATTTCTGCCTCATAATAGCTTCGTTAGGCGCTGCTGCTAAATTGAACAGTGTAATAAAAAAGATACACCTATGCAAGGCGTTCTAAAGTTCTTAGAAGTAGACTCACAGATAGGACCACAAGTATGTAGTTTACATTAAGAGAGGAATATATGTTTTATTATACCTTAAGAAGTTAAAAATTAATATCCAATCTTCTGAAAAATGGTGAGTATAAAATTTTCTACGCTGTGTTTTTTCTTATGCTATTTCCAAAACAAAGCGTAGAAAAACGAAAATGTTTTACACAAATACCACCATTATTATTTAAATTTAATTAGAGTAATATCATCTTAATCTGTTAATGATATACTTTATTAATCACTTATAAAACGTAACGTAAACTAAAATGTATTTATAAACCTATATATCCTAACGTATATAACCTACATACGTCTCTTATAGTCTCTTGTACAATTTATGTGCATCTACTACGTTTTGCGTAGAGCGCTCTACGTCGTAGCGCTTCGTAGCAGAAGTAATGGGCTACGCTGCACTCGACGCTCGTACATCTTTTCCAGATATTTTATTTTCACTCAAGTGTCTGTGAACACTATTACTGTTGAAATACTGTGAGATGCAAGTTTGTGGGTTTTATTATTATTAATAATAATAATAATCTTTATTTGCTAAATAAGGTACAATATGCTGTTACATTAATATATTAAATGTCCTCTTACTTTACCTATAAGGCGTGCAAATTACAAATATAAATTTAACTTATTAATGAAACAAATTAACTAAAAACATATTATACACACTACCTTGCATTTGACACAAACACATACATAATAAACTTAGTCTTAGTCAAAATGCCCGCTATTGCTTTTAAATGCAGCTTAGTTAATTAAACCTATTTTTACTTTAAACGGGTGTGTTCAAAATAACTTGATAATTATTACAATTTATTTGAATTTGTGAAATATTTGAGTTACTTTGGCCATTAAGAACTTTAGTTTTCTAATTTAAATTACGGTCTAATTTCGACCGTTGCGACGGGTGACTAGTAATACTTTATTATATAGGTATGTTTTTTTTTTTATTTGACTGAAGTAGCAAACGAGCATGCAGTCCACCTGATGGTAAGTGGTCACTGCCGCCCATGGACATCTGTAATCAACTTCATACAGAACATGGGTTCTATCTGAAGTCAATCACAGATATGTTGCTACTCCCGAGGACTAAGATGGTCGCCTCATATTAAAGTGTACCGGCAACCACACCCTTCCATCGAAACGCAAAAAATGTTTCACGCTAGAATTATTTAACATTAATTAAATCAATAAATTCAATAGTCATAAAATTCCATATATTCGGTTTAGTAATAATAATAAATAATAATTGTGCACATTAGATTTACGTGGCGTGGGCTATGTCTTAACTACCTTTCTCACAAAACTACACCACATTAAGGCTCCACGATCTTCAGCTACAATTCTTAGTATGGTATTGCGACTTGCCCTTATAGTACTCATCAGAGCTGCAGTTTTCTTACGCAGGATCGCTGCAAAACCATCCGTTCGGTTCTGCGCAAACATTTCTGAGGCACTACAAAATCGAGGCAGTCCCAACACCATCCTAAAAATGTATAGCAATATGTGTAGTTGCATAAATGGGAGCCTCAGTGTGAAGCTACAAAACACGTAAGTATTGCGTGATGTACACGCCATGTAAACTTCTATCAGATTGCGTTTGTATGGAAATAGAATCGCTATCCTACACCTATTTATATCTTCTTACTGGCTGTAGAGGTCAAATTGCAATACCAATTCATTAATAAGTTCTTAGGAGCCTTAAGTCTTGTAAATAGGGTTTAAATTCCAATAAAATGTGGTGGTACGTGACAAAATGCAAAACGAGAGTAATGAAATTCTATGGGAGCGGGCGACGCCTCAATGAACTAGACAGACAAATAATACGTCTAATTGTTGTATATTTAGTGCGTAGCCAGAGTTAGATTTGTTCCTACTGATTGTAGATTGTCATAAATATATGAATGAGCCTTATACACATACACATATCAGTATCTGTATAAGGTACCAAAATAATAAAATAATAAAATAGGCCCTATTATATAATAATCATGTTGTAGGAGTAACACAATTGTGATCGCATTATCATGAGTCTCTTAACGAGCGCGTTTAATAATCTTTCAAGCTATTGCATAGCTTTTACCACGGGCTTTGAGCGCGGCGACCAAATCAAGAAATTCCGTAACGAAAAAACCTAAACATCCCACTCCGCCCACCGTGTAGCGCGGCCGAGCTTTCACTTAACGTGTATGTATATGTTACGACAGTACGAAGCTCGCACGGATCGAGACGAGCTGCTCGGAAATCGGACGAAAATATGTAAGCAGCTGTTTGTGAGAAAGTATATAGAATCAAAAATAAAAAAAACTTGAACTAATATCATAGAAAAAAATACTGCATAAATAAACAAACAATTATAATTGCATAAGTTGATAAAAATGCTATGCAATAGCTTTACCGCGGCAGTCCCCGAGTGCCGCACGTTTTGTTTTTTTTTTATAAGATTGAAGTGGCAAACAAGTTCGCAATCTTGTTGATAGTAAGTGGCTACTGCCGCCCATTGACATCTTTTAGCAACTTCATAAAGAATAAATGTTCTACCTGAAGTCAATCACAGATGCTTATCAGTTCCCGAGGACTAAGATGGTCAGCTCACGTTAAAGTGAGCCGGCAACCAAACCGTTGCAACGACAAAACCGCTTTAGACTAGAAATGACACAAAATCATCATTTTTAATTAGACGATACAGATTGTTTAAACGAGAACTATTCCTCATAGGAAAACTAATAGGAATAGGGATAATCCTAATAGGAATAGTTCTCGTTTAAACAATTCTCATTAAACTTGTCTAATGTATTTTATAATAATTGTTGGCACTCTAAGTCTGTCTTAGGTTATATGAAGACCAATATTGAGTCAAATTGCCCAAGCTTTGAGTTCAATGTCTTTCTTTCGCCCAAGAAATGAAACTAATACAAAACAAAAACTATTGTAAATAATCGGTACATATAATATAATATCGTCTCGTACCTGTAACAATTTATAGGTACGAGATAGGTAGGTATTATAATAAATACATATAATTATTGTAACATAACGTTCTAGCGTAACTGTTTTCGTTACATAAACGCTACACCGATATTTTCCTGTCACAACGCGTCCAAAGAACTTTTACTTCAAATCCAAATGAATTAACATATGTCAAGTTTTTACAGTTGAAATGTTACAGCAAATATGACAAGCAGAAAAGTTCAAGGAAAAGACTTTGTCATTGTAAGTCACACAGTATTATACAAGTAGGCCGAACTTCGCGTGTTATTTCAAAGGTTTAAGATACTTTATTTTCATTATGCCAATTCGTTTATTCGTATAAGCGAATTGGCATAATGAAAATAAAGTATCATTATGCCAAGTTATCGTTAACTTATATCATTTAATTGTAATTTAAAATACAGATGAACGTTTCTGGTACAGTAATTGCACATCAATCGTTGTTTGTTTATTATAAAATATCGATGAGAAAGTAAAATTAAAACAAAGGTAAAAATTAAAGTAACAAATGTAGATGTGGCAATTCAAAAATATTAGTTTTTATTATCATATGAAAGTATCAAACGAACATGAAGCCCATCTAATGATGACACTGCCGTCCATGGATATCTGTAATCAATCTCAGATAAAATCACAGTCTTTTGGGTAGCCACCTCTGAGGAGAGAAAAGTTGGAACGCGTGGGATTGTATGTCTCCCTCACCGCTCCCTTCAGACTAGAATACTGCAACGTTTATCTCTGCTGTTGTTTTCGTGTTTTTTATTTGTATTAAAGTTTGCAATTTAAGTAAATAACATAATAATGCAGTGCATTATTAGCTAGTGAGCTAATCTCTATTAGCGATTCTGATATTTGTTGAATTTCGAGGCCATTTAAAAAATGTAACTTATGGTAAATAGTCCGACAATAAAAACAATAAATCCACGTTATTTAAGATAATAAGTATTTAGGATCATTATCTTAAATAACGATATAATAATAATCTAATAATAATAAGAGCAGTGATAGCCTAATGGTTGAAACTTGCCCTCTCAATCGAGAGGTCCGAGGTTCAAACCCAGGCACGCACCACTGATTTATGTGCGTATTATACATTAATTATCACTGCTTTTCGGTGAAGGAAAACATCGTGAGGAAACCTACACACCCGAGAGTTCTTTAAAAAAAAAAAAAGTTCTCGCAGGTGTGTGAAGTCCACCAATTCGCACTTGGCCAGCGCGGTGGACTATGGCCTAAACTCTCTCATTCTGAGAGAAGACCCGTGCCCAGCAGTGGGACAATAATGGGTTGACGACATCTTAAATAACGTGGATAATTAATATTTAAGATCTGCATTTTCTATAGTATGACAACCTATATTCCCATTATATGTTGAGAATGACTGTCATTATAGGCAAAGGTTATATAGAGTTAAATATAAATGCATTTGCAGCCAATTCCCTAAGGCGCGGGTAACATAAGGTAAATAAAGGTTGTGAGCAAAGCTGGCACATTAGCATAGAGAGCGAGTCGTGGATTCCTCTCACGATGTTCCTGGATCAAGATCCCGTTAGGAAAGCTATTCTCACTGCAGGGAACAAAGAAATAACTAACGAAATAAAGAGATTTCGTATGCGATACTTTTCTCATTTTCAAAGTGGTGATTCTGAGCTTTACTATCGATGTAGGGACAAGGATTTCCTTCCAGCAGGGATTGGCAATTCCAGTTTAAAGACATTTATTCTCAAAGAAGACACAGGTCACTTACATGAGAATATGAACAAAAAATATAAATACACACACGCACACACACGCTTTCTACACTCCCCGCTATAGCCCCACAGTAGGATTTTCTCCTGTGTCTAACACTAAAACTAATACACAAACACCCAGATCCAGAACAGGAATCTAAACTTATCATTCAGATACCTGTCTAGCCGGGAATCGAACCCGGGACCCATTTCGCGTCAGACCGGTATGGTATCCGCTGCTCCACGCGGGTCGTCAAACAGATGAAACAGTTGTTCGTCATTTATTGTATCCAGGTAACGCATTTAGTAATAATTTATTTCATACTGAATATTTTTTTAAAATATATTTTAATTGTTTGGTCTTAAATGCGTTAAATGAGTTTACATTTTTCCTCTTAGCGATTCAAAATTTACCGGGTGAATTGTAGACAATTTTCCTGTACATAGAAAGTATTTCCATTTATTCCTGACAGTTTAACTGTGGCCAATACTTTATATAGCGGTCGGCGACCTTTTTGGCCCATGTTGCCAAAAATGTTACCGATCGGTACCTTATATCATTATTTTAGCAAGTTGTAACTTGGAGAGTGTGGTGAGTTTCGATGAAAGAAATATGAAACTCTCTAGTTTTCATCTCAGGAAATCAATATATTAAACGACTACGGTATATCCGTAGTCATTTAATATATTAATATTCTTATAACAATAAAAAACCCTCTAGGTAATATGACAAATTGTTTCTGTATTCTTGGGACTAGAATAAACTAAGGTTTCCCTTGGCTGTTGAGGCCCTTTTAGGCTTTCGGGTAACAGACGACAAGAATGGAGATTACTTGAACGCAGTCCTAAGAGGCAAAGCGCTCAAAGAACTGCAGTTGTGTTCCTTGGGAGAACTCAGAGTCGTCTTTGCCACCAAAAATCTCACATGACCCTTCGTCGCTCCCACAACGGCGGCCACTATTTGAATCAAATACGAAAAAAAAAGAAAAACCCCTCGACATAGGTAATCCACATCAATTTAACTAATAGGTATTCCTCCATTTAAATTTAACTTAAATAAACGCTAGATAAACAATTCTAATGCGAAACAGTTTCTCTTCGTGTCCATCACGGTGCTCCAGCAAAGCGAACAAACACCAGCGACCACCACGCACCACACTATTACGAAGCAAAGCTATCTTTGAAGATAAATTAGATTGGCCACGCTGACAGAGTAGATTTAACATAATTTCATTAGCCAGTGACGTCCAGCAAAGAGAGTAAGATACTTTTGATTTGTGCCCTTTAATTCATCCTATCAAAGAATCGAATATTAATCGTATATTCCCTGTATCGTGGAGTGCCATGGCCACAGACGTTCATGTAAACATCCAGATAGACATCCAGACATAAATCCCAGTTTATCATTTAGCTATCCTTTTGGCTCAAGATCTAATCCGGAACCCAATGCGAGTCCAACCGGTATGTCAATCGTGGGTTGTCTAATATAAAATCAGTAGTGCGTGCCCTGGATTCAAACCTTTGACCTTTTTATTGAGATATCAAGCTTAAACCACTATCTTCCCACTGTAATTACATTCGCTCGTAAATAAACAGACAAGCCATTACAGAGTAGACTGCAGCGTCTCAACAAACAACCCCTAGTCCACCCGCTTGCACGCAACCCCAAGAGACCGTAAAGAAACGTGGGCAAGAATTACTTGATGCAAATTCAATTAATTTAATTAAATAATCAAATAATTAATTATAATATCGCTTTATACACTCATGGCCCCACACTAGGTATTTATACTGTGTCGTGGGTACCTCGACACATAAATAAACGTACACACAAGCACACAGACCCAGAATGGGAATATAAATACACCATTCAGAAATCTGTCTGGCCGTGGATCGAACCCGGAACCCATTGCGAGTCAGACCGAAAAAGTTAAATGAGCAGCGTGTGTTTTGGAGTCGAACCTTGGACCCTTTAATTGAGAGACTTTGTTACCACCATAATAACAAACAACCTAGTTCACTCCTCCACCCTTGGACGGAATCTCAAGAGACCGTAAAGAAACGTGGGCGAGCGTTTACATAGAATTACGCGAGCGACGTTTTAATCATTTTGTTCACGAGGACTGAAATCACTTGATTTCAGTTTTTACAGCGGCCGATAAAGGTTAATGAAGGGCTAAGAGGACCTCACGGAGTATTGAAGCCTCCTTCAGTTGGCAAGTTGGAAGTGTTCTGGGATATCGACGAAATAATTTCCAAGAACTTGGTTTCGATGGTTTGACGTCCATTGATTTTGTCGTTTGAAGTCTTTGAAGGTGTGTACTGTATTTTTTATTACTAATATGAGTGTTCAAAGATCACCACCAAATTGTTCGCTGACCAGCGGTGGGTCTCAGCCCGACCTATCGAAGATTAGCAACTTGGCGGTAGAACCACAAATTACCTTTCGGAAGAGGAAACAGCCATTTAATAATGAATGCGAATGTTCTGAACAGGTACAAGAGATGCGAACGGAACTCATTCGAATCAGTTCACTATTAGAAAAGTATGTAACTTCTAATGAAGCTATTAAGACTGATATACAAGCAAATATTACAGAAATTAAGAACCAGATGACAGAACTCAAATTATCTAACGAGAAAACTATTAACATATTACAGAACAACGTCACTGAAGTAAAGACACAATTAAATGAAATCAAATCATCAACATCTAACATAACATCGGAGCAAAAGAATATAAAAAATCAAGTAGCACAATTAAAATCACAAATTACCCAAGGTGAAAACAAAATAATATCCATTGAATCTCAGTTATATAAAATTCAGAACGCCCCACAAACTTTATCAACTCAATTAGATAATCAACTACATGTCAATGAAAGGATCATTCGAGAGATGCACGACCGCAAGAATAGGGAAAAAAATATTATACTAGTGGGTTTGCTAGAACACTTATCCTCTAGTATAGAAGAAAAGACCTTAAAAGAAATAGATGACGTATTCAAGATTACTTCAACAATAAACAAAGATATACCTAAACCAGTAAAAGTTATTAGAATTGGAAAATACATATCGGGAAAGACACGTAAAATCAAGATATGCTACGAAACTTCTGAAACAGCAAAGGAACTTTTGAGAAATAAAAACAAATTTCCGGAGCATGTAAAAGTATTCTCAGATCAAACACCTGCCCAGCAACAATATCTAAATGACCTTAAAGAAAAACTAAATATTCGTAAAAATAATGGTGAACATGACTTAATTATTAAATACATTAAAGGGACGCCTACCATTGTAAAACAACTGTCAAAAAACTACAACTAATAAAAGACACCGGCTTATCTCCTGCGACTACCAATACGTATCAAATCACTGATGATTATCAAAGTATACAAACCAACAGATCTCGCTTGACATTCTTTTACATGAACGCGCGAAGCATACGAAAGGCGGGCAAATTCGAGGAATTACAATGTATATTACGGCTTTTACCAAAAACAGCTCACATTATCCTATTAACAGAAACATGGATTACTACTGAAACACAAGCTCAACAACTACAAATACCACATTACACGCATTATTATAATTATAGAACTGACTCAAGGGGAGGTGGAGTTTCAGCGTATGTGCACAATGACTTGAAGCATAACCTACATAAATCAACATATATAGGAGGAAATAATTACTTGTGGATCAAACTTGAAAGATATGCACTTGCTATAGGAGTCATATACAATCCGGGAAACACAAATTTTACAGAATTTCTCGAAGAGTATGAATCTCAACTGCAACAAAAAAGAACAATTGTATTCGGGGACTTCAACGTCGATCTTCTGACTAAAGACAATAAAACTAAGCAATATTTACAGCTTCTAAAAGTAAATGGGTATAAAGTTATAAATAAAATCAGTCAAAAATTCTGCACTAGAGAATGTTCTACCAAAAAGTCCATCCTAGATCATGTGGCTACCAATCTGACAAATGACACTTTTCACATGGCAATAATTGACTCCCCGCTAACAGATCATAAGCAGATATACATAGACATAAATAAAATTAAACCTCCATCTAAAAAACGGATACAGTACACAGCAATAGATTACAATAAATTAAATAGGCTAATAAATAATTATGAATTAGATAAAATTAATGACGATTATAGTAAATTAGAATGCACAATAAAAATATTAATAGAACAAAGTAAAATAGCAAAAACAAAAATTCTCAATACACCTCAACAGGACTGGATAAATAATAACATAACTAATGCTATAAATCAAAGAAATAGATTATGGACTGAACTCGTCAAGAATCGTGATGATGACACACTAAAATTAGAATTTTATAACAAAAGGGAATATGTAGCTAAATTAATTCAAAACACTAAAAATACTTACTACAATAAACTATTTACTAAATATAATTCAAAACCAAGAAAAATGTGGGATTTAGTGAAAAAGTTATCAAATAATAAAATTTTAGACAGCTCTATTCCTACAAAACTAACCGTTGACTCTAAAGAAGTTACAGACTTAAACGATATCTGCGAAGCTTTTAACAAATACTTTTCTAATATTGGGTGTATACTAGCAAATGAGATACCCATCTCCTTTCGCGCAAATATTTTAAACTCGATTCCAAATCAATCTTCCCATAATGAAAAACTATCTTCTTTTATTCCATGTACTGTAAATGAAATTGTCAAAATAGTAGATAATCTTGAAAACAATTGTAGCGTAGGCATGGATGGTATAAGTACAAAAGCAATTAAAACCATTGTAAATAAAATAGCGAATAACCTTAGTAATTGTATAAATAAATTGCTTCTAGATGGAAACTTCCCTGACACTTTAAAAATAGCGAAGGTTACACCCATATATAAATCAGGACTGAAGTCCGATCCCGGTAATTATCGACCTATATCTGTTCTGCCTGTGTTATCAAAGGTTGTCGAAAAAATTTTATACGATAGATTATATAAATATTTAAATTCAATAAATTTTCTCTCTGAACGACAATACGGGTTTAGATCTAAAAGTAATACTCTTTCTGCAACAGTAGATTTAGTAACAAAAATAAAACATAATATTGATTCCAAAAATTTTGCCCTTGGTATATTCATCGATCTAAAAAAAGCCTTTGACACTGTGAGCCATAAATTACTTATAAAAAAGCTAGAGTCAATAAATATCACAGGACAAGCTTTAAAAATGTTTGAATCGTATCTAAAAAACAGATCTCAAATAGTTAAAATCGACGACTCAAAAAGCAAGGCACTACCCGTCCAATATGGAATTCCGCAGGGATCAATATTAGGGCCCCTGCTCTTTTTGATTTACATAAATAATATCCAGGATCTAGAATTGCAGGGCCATATTACGCTTTATGCTGATGATACTTGTCTCTTTTATTTTGGATCTAAAATTGACTCAATTATTACACAAGCTCAAAAAGACCTAAATATACTTTCAACCTGGCTGCAACAGAATCTTTTAACGATAAACACGTCGAAATCTTGTTATATAATATTTAAATCTAGAAACAAAATTGTACCGTCTCATTGTCCCCTTTTAATAAATGAAATCCCCATACAACTAAAACGCGTAGAAAAATATCTTGGCCTAAGATTAGATTGCAACCTAACATGGAATAGTCACATAGAACATGTTAAGAAAAAAATATTATCGCTCTTTGGATGTATCCACAACTTAAGTAAATGCTTACCAAGTAAATTAAGACATACTATATACAACGCCTTAGTTAAGCCCCATCTTCTATATTTGATTGAAATATGGGGCAATGCGTCGAAAAAAAACATTAGTAATCTCCAAGTCATACAAAATAAAATATTAAAAATACTTTTCCGATATCCCTACCTAACATCGACAGTTAAACTTTATAAAGAAACAGGAATAATGAATATCAAACAACTATATAGGTATAACACATGTATTTTTGTTAGACGTTGCCTAGATAAAAATATACATAGTGACATAAAATTTATAAAAACAAAACCATATAGTCAACGTCGTCGCGCCAGTCTGCTTGTGGTACCCAAATCCCGAACTAATTACGGGAAGAAAACAGTCACTGTTGAGGGAGCGCAAATTTATAATAAGTTACCAGCGACATTAAAAAGTGTACACTCATTCAACGCATTCAAGATCAAATTAGCTGAATTTATCAAATCAAACCACGCACTATTAAAAGACTGAATGCGTTGGATGGGTATTATTATTATTATATTTTTTTTTTATTTATTATTTTTATTATTTTTTGTATGAATCGGCGAATGCATTTTTGTTATTTCTAATTAAGTATTTTTCTCATGTAAGTGATGTAAATCTTTTATGAGAATAAAGATTCTTTAAACGTAAGTTTGAGGCGCCTTGCTTCTCTGCCAAACGGATCATGTAAATAACGAAGATGAATGGAAAGTATAAGATGAATGTTAGTAGTTATCTATATATTAATACGTGAAGCAAAAACTTATGATACGTTTTTAAGATACTTGCAGCGGACCGAGAAGTATGAAATTACACACGGTTATAGTTGATGTAGAGAAGGAGTATTTTTTTTCAAGTAATGCATAAAATCAACTAAAACACGTTACACACACTACCCTGCGTTGTCTTTGTCAAAATACTCACTATTGCTTTTAAATAAAGCTTAGTCAATTGAACCTCTTTTTACCTTAAACGGGTAACTTGAAAATCAATACAATTTAATTAAATTTGAGAAATATTTGTGCTGCTTTGGACAATATCAAGTTTAGTTTTTGAGTTGAATTACTATTATTATTATTACATACGGTCCAATTACGACCGTTGCGACGAGTAGAATAAATTACAGAAATAAATGTTGATTGACAGTCATAGAAAAGACGTAAAGTTATAAATGTTAATTGTAAAAGATGGGTAAATATTATTATTTATTTTTAGTTTCCTTATTTTACAATGACTTTTATTTTACAAATATGTACGTTATAACATCTTTACGTTATTTTATGATTTTTAGTTATTGTTATACGTTGAGATTTACAAATATTATATTGAAATATTTAAAAAATAACTCTATAACTTCCCTTTGATAAATATATTACATGTGAATTAGCTTAAAAATTCAATACTTAACTTGTGGTTGCATACACTACCATCTTAGTTCTCGGAAGGAGCAATAAACTGTGATTGATTTAGAGATTTAGTATCTTTGTTATATATAAGGTTGCTTACATATTATTATAGGCAGCAGAGCCCGCTGACGATTAGCTGGACTGCAGGCATTTTCGAGTCTTGCTAACAAGTCAATGTTAGGAAGCTATTGCATAACATTTTTTATCAACTTATGAGATTTCAATTATTTATTTATTTATGCTGTATTTTTTCTTTGAAATAACTTTAAGTATTTTTCTTCGATACTATATATTTTCTGACAAACAGCTGCTTACATCCATCCGATTTCCGAGCAGCTCGTCTCGATCCGTGTGAGCTTCGTACTGTCGTACTATATACATACACATTAAGTAAACGCGCGGCCGCGCTACATGGTAGGCGGAGTGGGGGGGTGTTAGGTTTTTTCGTTTCGAAATTTCTTGATCCTATCGCCGCGCTCAAAGCCCGCGATTAAAGCTATGCAATAACTTAAAAATCTGTAATATTGAGTCAGATCTGTTCTTAAATGTAAATAGATAGTGATTAACAAGTTTTCCAAGCCGCGTCAGCCGCCGGCGGCGCGTCATTGAGTTACGAAATTAGCTTCAAGTTGTTTGGAAGTTGCGAGCGGCACTTTGTAATTATAAAGTAAGAGTTCAAGCAATAATTAATGAATTGGAGTGTTTTGATTACAAGGAATTATTTAACGATCGCGTTATTTATCTTAAAGTTCATCAAAGATCAAAAGTTCCGTATTTTACCTGTAGTGTTACAAAATATTTGTACTGCGTATTTTGCTTTTAGGGTTTCCTGCCTAACGGCTAGAGAGGGAGCTCGAACCGTTTGGTCACGCGACCTCGGGAAAGACGGCGGTATATGTGGCCGCTTACCGTCGTAAAGACTAGACGGAGCAGTGGGCCCAGCTGCTCATCTGAGAGGAGCCCGATGGGGCAACGCGCTCAGAGGATTTCGGTTGCGTTCCTTTGGAGATCCCGGAGTCCTCTTTGTAGCGCCGAAGACGGCCACCGGGGGAGGTTTTAGTGCGGAGGAAATCTCACATAAACCTGCGTCGTTCGCACGGCATCGCGCACCTTTTAAAAGTTTCCTCCTCGACAACATAAAAATCCCTACCCAAAAGATAACAATATTAAAAAATGACTTCGCTGTCCGTCGATATGTCTGTCTGTCACCAGGCTATGTCTCATGAACCGTTATAGCCAGACAGTTGAAATGTTCACAGATCGCCGCTATTAAAATAAATACTAAAAACAGACTAACATGAATATTTAATAGGGCTTTTATATCACAAATATGATTTTTTGTTTTATTTTACAGATAATGGTACGGAACCCTTCGGGCGCGCGATTTATACGTAAGTACGTACAATGCTTTTATTTATATATTTGATATCTGTTTTATTTGTACAAATCGACTTACAAGCTTGTTCTATTTACGCTTTGTTGTTTGTTCCTTTCCTGGGATAGTATTTATTTTTTAACATCAAGTTGATGAGAGTATCGTAGGACTGCGATTTGTTACGGTGTTACGTCTCAAACCTTGCCGACAAATGTATATGTAATTTTGCTGGCGATTTAGTGTAACGCGTACAAGCGTAAATTTTTTTTTTGTCATAATTTAACCCATCGATAAGGCAGACGGGCTACCTGATGGAAAGTACTCACTGTCGCCTATGGACATTTGCAACACCAGAAAAGTCGCCAAAGAATCGCCGGCTTTGAAGGAGAGCTCATTTCGCACCTTTGTTGAAGACCTCCATGTCATAGCGCTCATTCCATAACTTGCACGTCCGTGGCAAAAACGAGCCTGCAAACCAAACTGTGGAGGACCGCGACGAGTCCAAATGGTGTGTATGGACTGATGTTTCCGCTTCGTCGGTTGTGATGAAGCTTATGTACCATCTTAGAAGGATGTTATTTGAGGTTAAGGAAATCTTTCCAACCGCTACTAACCTATTACATCACTTATAGTTATATCTAAATGTCAATGTTTATGTTTGTTTTATGACTCATATATTGGAATGCAGAACATGGACGGTAGGTATTACCAAGATATTCTGTGAGTGCAGTATTTGTCACAAGATCAAAGTAATTGTAGACTTTGTTGAATATTTCTTTTGACTGATAGCAGAATCGGAAGGAGCAGTTATGAATATAAATACTGCAGTGTACGCTGTCTTCTATAATATGACGCGTTTTCTCAAAACAATTACGTACAAGTAACGTTTATTTGTTCTTGTAAGTTTATTTTAATCGTGTATCTAATTAACATTCAATTGGATATGATAAAATATGTAGTAACTGACCTGCTGTTTACTGCTTGCAAATTGTTCACTCAAGTCTATAGATATATTTTATTGCGTTACACAGACCAAAACTTGCTTGAAATAAGATAAGCGTACAGACAAATGTGCTCCGTAAAATACATTCAATAAAGCAAGAACTTTATAGTTTCCATCCGAATAAAAACTAGAAATCACGTACTTCCAACATTATTACATTCTATATTTTTTGGACAAACGTATTTTTTGAATAAATATCTGAAACTTCACAAACAAAATAATAAACATATTTTCATGCTTGTAAGTTACTATAAGTTCGAACGAATTTTTTGTTATATCTTTCACAGTACCTGACGTAATTATTAAGCAGAATCACACCAGCGAATGATTCCACTCACAGAAATGAGATGACCGGAACTCATTGACCGGATTGCTTTACTCGGTCTCATGCCATCTCTAAATGAGATTTGTACGACAAATAGTATCCTACTAATATTATAAATGCGAAAGTTTGTGAGGATGGATGTATGTGTGTTTGTTTTTCTTTCACGCAAAAACTATTGAACGGATTTGGTTGAAACTTTACAGTAGTATATGTTATACATCAGAATAACATATGGACTATAATTTATACCGATTTTTTTGTGATTAGGTTATAATATAACGAGAAATATCAGGTTAGTCGCAAAAAAAGTTGTCCTCTGAGAGCTATCTTCGCGTACGCTGCCTAAACCGTTGGAGATATCCAAATATAATGTATCGTGCGATTGTTTGGCTCACATAGATCTAAATAAAAGTCCGCGACAGCATATGTCTATATTTTATGTATAACCTACAATAACTCTTTTTATACTTTGAAAATTTAAAAAATATGAAGTTGATGTTTCCATGGGTTTTATACAAACTAAATATTAATTCTTATCAAAATAAATGATTTCAAAAAATCAAGCATCTAATACAGATTTAATCTACTATTTACACCATATAAATTGGATACGTAGTTTAGAAGATATTACGAGTCTAACATATTGCGTAGTCAATTGATTGACCGGCAGTACGCGCCGTGCGCCGCCGCCGTATACAACGAAGTTCTATAAAATTAATATTTGAATGGTTATAAAACACGGAGCAAAATGGGAAAGGTCAATGTGAATGACGTTCCTGTAGTTCC
The DNA here is from genome assembly GCA_949699795.1 of Spicauda simplicius. NCBI lineage: Eukaryota > Metazoa > Arthropoda > Insecta > Lepidoptera > Hesperiidae > Spicauda > Spicauda simplicius. The sequence continues at coordinate 14,962,526 of OX453080.1, read as the reverse complement.
GGGATCAGAATAAGGCTACCGTATCCCCTATATGTTGTAAGAGGCGACTAAAAAGAAGCTTTCGGGGTTGCGGGCGGATAGATTGGGAGCTCGAAACACCCAGTCAGCAACTTCGGGAAAGATGTCAGCAGCAGTGTAGTCGTATGCTGTCATGAGAGCCAGGATGCACGGAGTTTGAACCGTCCTGCCAGGCGATCCCGGGAAGGACGGTTGTATACGTGTGGTCGCATATCGTGGTAAAGATCAGATGGAGTGGTCGGCGCAGCCGCTCAGCCGCCCGAGGACTATGATGATCGCATCATATAAAAGTAGGCCGGCAGCCACACCCTTATAATGAAACACAAGAACTACTTCATGGTAGAAATAGGTGCGACGGTGATATCTCCCTGGTTGAACCATTGCTCTACCACCTTGCAAACTTTATGTGGTAGACTAAATTCCACGCGAGCGAAGCCGCGGGCAAAGGCTAGTAGGCTATATTTCTTTTAAAGATGGGGCCTACGTAAAGCGAAGCTTTTTTAGTAAAATATGTATATGAAATTATTGATAATAATTTATCGTTTCAACTGTTATGCAACTAATTAAGTTAAAGGCGCATAACAGTTGAAACGATAAATTATTATCAACTCTCGGCACTCCGGGAAAAACGATCACTCCAGACAATTTGGTCACTTCGAGGAATTCGGTCACTCCGGGCAATTCGGTCACTCCAGGCAATCTGGTCACTCCGGGCAATTCGGTCCCTCTGGGCAATTCGGTCACTCCGGGTAACCAGTCACTCTCGGCACTCCGGGAAAAACGATCACTCCAGACAATTTGGTCACTTCGAGGAATTCGGCTCCTCCAAGAAATTCGGTCACTCCAGGCAATGTGGTCACTCCGGGCAATTCGGTCCCTCCGGGCAAACCGGTCACTCTCGGCACTCCGGGAAAAACGATCACTCCGGGCAATCTGGTCACTCCGGGCAATTCGGTCCCTCCGGGCAATTCGGTCACTCCGGGCAATCTGGTCACTCCGGGCAATTCGGTCCCTCCAGGCAAATCGGTCACTCCGGGCACACCGGTCACTCTCGGCACTCCGGGAAAAACGATCACTCCGGGCAATCTGGTCACTCCGGGCAATTCGGTCCCTCCGGGCAATTCGGTCACTCCGGGCAATCCGGTTACTCCGGGCAATTCGGTCCCTCCGGGCAATTCGGTCACTCCGGGCAAACCGGTCACTCTAAGCACTCCGGGAAAAACGATCACTCCGGGCAATCTGGTCCCTCCGGGCAATACGGTCACTCCGGGCAATTCGGTCACTCCGGGCAAATCGGTCACTCTCGGCACTCCGGGAAAAACGATCACTCCGGGCAATCTTGTCACTCCATGCAATTCGGTCCCTCCGGGCAATTCGGTCACTCCGGGCAATCTGGTCACTCCGGGCAATTCGGTCCCTCCGGGCAATCTGGTCACTCCGGGCAATTCGGTCCCTCCGGGCAATACGGTCACTCCGGGCAATTCGGTCACTCCGGGCAAACCGGTCACTCTCGGCACTCCAGGAAAAACGATCACTCCGGGCAATTTGGTCACTCCATGCAATTCGGTCCCTCCGGGCAATTCGGTCGCTTCGGGCAATCTGGTCACTCCGGGCAAACCGGTCACTCTGGGCATTTCGGGAAAAACTATCACTTTGGGCAATCTGGTCACTTCGGGCAATTCGGTCACTCCGTTCACTCCTGTTACTCTGGGCACTTCGAGCACTCCGGTCACTCCGGCAAACCGGTCATTCAGGGCACTCCGGGCAATTCGGTCTCTCCGGGCAATCTCATCACTCCAGGCAATCCGGTCACTCTGGGTACTCCGGGCAATTCGGTCACTCCAAGCAATCTGATCACTCAGAACACTCCGGGCACTTCGGTCACTTTGAGTATTCCGGTCACACCGGTCACTTCGGGAATTCCAGGTATTGCGCTCATTCCGGGCAATCCCGTCACTCTGAGCACTCCGATCTCTCAGGTCAAAAAATGGGACCCCGTGACACGCACTACCTTTCAAATAAAAAAAAATCATCGAAATCGGTTCACCCAGTCCGGAGTAATCTAGTATTGTATATTGTAGCAGTGATAGCCTAATGGGTGAAACTTGCCCTCTCGATCGGGAGGTCCGAGGTTCAAAGCCAGGCACGCACCACTGATTCATGTGCGTATTATAAATTAATTATCACTGCTTTTCGGTGAAGGAAAACATCGTGAGGAAACCTACACACCCGAGAGTTCTTTAAAAAAAAAAAAGTTCTCGGAGGTGTGTGAAGTCCACCAATTCGCACTTGGCCAGCGCGGTGGACTATGGCCTAAACTCTCTCATACTGAGAGAAGACCCGTGCCCAGCAGTGGGACAATAATGGGTTGACAACATTGAAAGTATACACTGAATAGTCTGAAGAGTCTATTTAAATCCTAAATAGATTAATCAAAGCAAGCGCTTAAAATCTCGTCCGGATTTTATTTGAAAACGACGTTGTATAACGAATTGTTTTTATTTTCTAAATGCCCTCTAACAAAAAATATTTCCTTAAAGAATTTCCCGAAGAAACAATTGAGAGGAGCGTCGTTTGCATGAAAAAATACGTCCTGAGGAGAGAATAAAGTTAATAACAATGAGAGGATTGTTCTTGTAATGAGGAAGTGTTTGCTGGAATTAAGGAGACTAATAATAACCCACGACTTTGCCCGCGTGCTTATTAAATGCTACTTTGTTACTTAAATAAGTACAACTTTCTAAGTTCGACAGTGACACAAACTGTATGCAAGGCACAAGGCTTTAAGGAAATTATGAGGATTTGCTTACAAGTTACAAGGATTGTTTAGTTATAGTAAGTAGTAGTAGTAAAAGATATACAAATACATAAGACAAACCCACTGAGTTTCTTGCCGGTTCTTCTCAGTTGAAGTCGTGTTCCGATCCGGTGATAGTGCAAAAAGATATACAAGTAACTGACAATTTAAGTGCCCCCGTAGGTCTATGCAAAATAAAGACATTTAAATTAATTTCGCATCGCATCAACCCATTATTGGCCCACTGCTGGGCACGGGTCTTCTCCCAGAATGAGAGAGTTTTAGGCCATAGCCCACCGCGCTGGCCAAGTGCGAATTGGTGTACTTCACACACCTCCGAGAACTTTTTTTTTTTAAGAACTCTCGGGTGTGTAGGTTTCCTCACGATGTTTTCCTTCACCGAAAAGCAGTGATAATTAATTTCTAATACGCACATAAATCATTGGTGCGTGCCTGGGTTTGAACCTCGGACCTCCCGATCGAGAGGGCAAGTTTCAACCATTAGGCTATCACTGCTCTTTAAATTCTTTAAAATCTTTAAATTAATTTAATTTAATTTAATTTCAGTGTTTAAAGGTTCCAGCTTCAATTTGTGCCGATTAGGCTCTAAGCTTAAAGCCAAACTTGAATTCAGCCGTTTTCTCGACCTTGACACTTGACGTGATCTCAATGGTAAATCTGTCATGAGATCTCGTTTGATCTGAAGTGTACTCTCTGTTGTGGTTCCAATCAAGAATATAAACTTCGCCGTGTCGATCTTAATAATGTCTTTATGCCCTGTTTAAGCACACATTCCAAGTTTTATTATAGGTAAATACATATTTTTAATGCCTGGTTTGGAAAAGAATTAAAGCAATAAAAAATGAAAAATGGCTTTTTATGATTGTAACGAGTTTCGATTACCTATAATTTTTGGTGGAATAAAACTGTCTAACTTTTACCCATTGACTAACCAGTCTATGTGGCGTTAGAAAGAACTATTTTATGGCACGAAAAGCTATTTGTTAAAGGTAATATTCGTATTAGAATTTCCAAGTATACATTTTAATTACGTGGTTGTTTTGTTTCACTTGTTCGCATTCAACGTGGAAGCATTATTTGCGGCAAGAATAGGAAATCTCAACATTTACTTGTACCTGGGTATTGTACAAAACAGCAAGATTCACAGTGTTTTATTAACAGCCACATGCAACGCTATTTGTAGAAATTTTATAGTATTGTGTCTACGAAAAAAATTTTTAAACAAAAAATACAACCGACTTCCATGTCACATAAAAGTAAAAAATAATTTAAATACATGTTGGTTTAGAGCAAACACAGTACTGAGTACATAGTTCCGAAGTCGGCGCTCACCATATTTTGCTGGATCATGACGACATAAAAAAAATATATATATACGTGACGAATAGATAACCTCTTTCCTTTGGGAAGTCGGTTAAAATTAATCTTCTTAAAAAAAATACTTTGTCTTTAAGAATATCCTATCCTACTATAATATTATAAATGCGAAAGTTTGTGAGGATGTATGTGTGTTTGTTATTCTTTCACGCAAAAACTACTGAACGGATTTGGTTGAAACTTTACAGTAGTATAGGTTATACATCAGAATAACACATGGACTATAATTTATACCGATTTTTTTGTAATAAGGTTATACTATAACGAGAAATATCAGATTAGTCGCAAAAAAAGTTGTCCTCTGAGAGCTATCTTCGCGTACGCTGCCTAAACCGTTGGAGATATCCAAATATAATGTATGGTGGGATTGTTTGGCTCACATAGATCTAAATAAAAGTCCGCGACAGCATATATCTATATTTTATGTATAACCCACAATAACTCTTTTTATACTTTGAAAATTTAAAAAATATGAAGTTGATGTTTCCATCGGTTTTATACAAACTAAATATTAATCCTTATCAAAATAAATGATTTCAAAAAATCAAGCATCTAATACAGATTAAATCTACTTTTTACACCATGTAAATTGGATAAGTAGTTGTGAAGATATTACGAGTATAACATATTGCGTACTCAATTGATTGACCGGCAGTACGCGCCGTGCGCCGCCGCCGTATACAACGAAGTTCTATGAAATTAATATTTAAATGGTTATAAATCACGGAGCAAAATGGGAAAGGTCGATGTGAATGACGTCCCTGTAGTTCCGGGATCAGAATAAGGCTACGGTATCCCCTGTCTGTAGTAAGAGGCGACTAAAAGGGGGCTTTCGGGGTTGCGGGCGGCTAGACTGGGAGCTCGAAACACCCAGTCAGCAACTTCGGGAAAGATGTCAGCATGTGTGGTCGCATGCTGTCGTGAGAGCCAGGATGCAAGGAGCTTGAACAGTCCAGCCAGGCGATCCCGGGAAGGATGGTGGTATACGTGTGGTCGCATATCGTGGTAAAGACTAGATGGAGTGGTGGGCTCAGCCGCTCACTTGGGAGGAGCCCGATGGGGCAATGCACTCAGAGGACTCCAGTTGCGTTCCTTTGAAGATCCCGGAGTCCTGGTGCGATAAGAATCCCACATAACCCTGCGTCGCTCCCACGGCGTATGGTACCTTTTGAAGGTTTCCCCCTCGACAAAAAAAAGGTCAATAAGAATGAAACAGTGGAAAAGGTTAGATATGTCATTCAATCGTCATCGACCTTTTAATGTTACACAACTCGGCACATAAGTCAGATTAGCAGTAGTTTAGGTCGTAGTTGACCACGCTAGCCAACTGCGCGTTGGTAACCGTCACGCGTTTTGAGACCCTTTCTTAAAACTTTTAATTTCAGAATAAGTATTAATATCCGTTGTCGACAAAACTAATTCAAATTAATATTAGTGCCTGTGATTTGAAATTTGAACACACAGATTTAGGAAGTAGGGCAAGGGTTCAATCTGAAGTCAATCACAGATGCGTTGCTACTCTCGAGGACTTTGGTGATCGCCTCATATAAAAGCGAGCCGGCAGCCACACCCTTCTAATGAAACACAAGAACTGCTTCACGGTAGAAATAGGTACGGCGGTGATGCCTCCCTGGTTGAACCATTGCTCTACCATCTTGCAAACTTTATGTGGCAGACTAATTTCCACGCGAGCGAAGCCGCGGGCAAAAGCTAGTCCTATATAACTTTGATATATTTCAAATGTCATAAATTGAATTGTCTTGTTGAATACTTATAATGGAAAATTTTCTTCTTACTGTAATGCATAACGCTGTAATGTAATGCATTTGTATTTGCAAAATATTTCTAATATCATTTTAAAACTAATATTAGATACTATTTCGATTAGACTAAATATAGAATGCAATTTTAAAAATAACTACGATTTGTCATAGTTATTTTTATAAATGAATTCAACAAAATAATTGAAGTTGGACTAAAACTCGACATACAGTCCGCAAATTAAGTTTCAAACTTGCATTCAGCGGTAGCAACTGAATATATGACACTAGTAGGCAAACTTTATAAGCAATTTCGATTCGATGTGAAATACCGTTATCCATTCCTCGGATAGTGGAAGCGGTGTACGACGTGTAGTTATTGTCACTGACTTCGGCTAAGCCTTTGATCCGTGTTATATTGCTTTCAAATATTGTCCTGTTTGGATATGGAGCTCTTTCGTAGGTATATTGTTTTGTTATCGTAACTATCTCCACGGGCCTTACAACAAAATCGTATATGCGTCGGATGACAAGAAAAACTTACTAACTACAAAATTGTATAATCCCGATTTTTTCACTTAATACACTATTCTTTGACAATACATTATTATTATTATATAAATGACATTTTGGGATCAAAATATTATTAAAGCAGATAACTTCATGTTGCAAATTCTGTAGTTAGTGAGTTTTTCCTGTCACCCGACGTATGAAAAATTACCAATTAATAGTATGAAGCTTAGAAGTTTTGTGGACGTACAAACATTGATTACTTACACCATGAAAGGCGATCTATAGAAAATCATTGTGATAGCTATTTAGGAACTTATTAAGTAAGTTCCTAATAGAAAGTAGAAAGAAAGAAAGAAAGAAATCGTTTATTCGTTATGCGTACACACTCATACAGTTTAAAGACTTGCAGTTCTTGCGTTTCGATAGAAGGGTATGGTTGTCGGCACACTTTCACATGAGGCGACCATCTTATTCCTCGGGAGTAGCGACGCATCTGTGATTGACTTCAGATGGAACCCATGTTCTGTATGAAGTTGATTACAGATGTCCATGGGCGGCAGTGACCACTTACCATCAGGTGGAGTGCATGCTCGTTTGCTACTTCAGTGAAATAAAAAAAAGACACAGTAATAATATAGTACCAACTAACATGCGATTAATAATATAATAATTATAATAATTAATAGCTATTACAATCAACAATACTTCATGCTGTAAATTGGTAATATTTCATATGCAATTTTGTTCTAGGGGCCCGACGATCTATTCATGATGGTGCACCTCTTGGCCACATTTATTTCCGTCTGTTTGCTGTTAGTAAATAATTTTATAGCTTATAGCCTCACGTTACGATTTTTCCTGTGTCATGGGTACCTTGGGGGGAGGGGATTTTTACACTATCATAATAATATGGATATCAAATGTAAGCTAGTAAATAGAACCTTGCAAATATATAATTTATAACACTTTCATGTTACTAATTTGACACAATGTACTAGAACAGGTAATTTAAAGGTATTTCAGTTATAGAATTATAAAGTACCACGCATTATATATAAATAAACACCAAAGTTCTTTAGCTCTTTGTGACTTGATATATTGGGGACAGTCGGATTGACCGGCTCGAGAGACGTTTTTATTGCCATGCTAACTCTATTCTTTGATCCGTATGAACTCGTGTCTCGAATATGTTGCTCCCTTGACCTTTTACTGGAATATTCTAGTCCACTCTTGTTCTAGTTTGTATTTATTTTCAAACGTCTAGCTCTAAACGCTCATGTCTCAATTAAGCGAGCGAAGCTGTCTAAATAGCCGTGAGCGAGTAAGAGTGCTTCTCGCTCGGCTCTGTGAGATGTTCTTGACTTGGAGAATTTCTTTATAATACTTTAAAGAAAAGTAAATGAAGTTCTATTAAAAAAGCTGTATTCTCAAACTCTTATCTTATTACTAGACATTTCTAACTGCCTTTCCCATAAGATTGAAGTAACAATGTTAACTGCGCAGTTCTAGCGCGGAGTCCAGTTGATGGTAAGATTTGATTTTAATCCTTCACCATAATGAAAGAACTGCAGCAATAGGAATTCATTGCTTTTTTATCTGACTGAAGTAGCAAACGAGCATGCAATCCATCTGATCATCTGGTAAGTGGCCACTGCTGCCCATAGACATCTGTAATCAACTACATACAGAACATGGGTTCCATCTGAAGTCAATCACGATGCGTTGCTACTTTCGAGGACTATGATGGTCGCTTAATGTGAAAGTGTGCCGGCAACCACGCCCTTCTGTCGAAACGCAAGAAATGCTTGCTAGAAATAGGTGTGGCGGTTTTATTTCCCCGGTCGAACTACATTGGTTCTACCACTTTGATTTGATTGCAGACAGTAAAACGATCCAATTATAATATTATTTGTTGGATGACATCAAAAAAGTAAGTGATTTAAAGTTTCTATCCTCAAATTGCCAGTGATTTTAACCTTCTCTCTCTTGTATGCAAATAGCTAATAATGAAATCCTTGTACGTAGTGTAGAGGGAGAATTTATGCTGAACGTGGCGAGGAAGAAACTGATCTACGATAATTACAACCTTGAGACACGACCTCGTATGTGCAATGAACTCGTGTTTAAGATTTTCATAAAACACATGAGTACAGAATATGCAACATGAAATTATCAGCATTTAATAATATTTTGATCCCAAAATTTCATTAAGACATTTCATATTCGTTTCGTCAAGTGTCAGGACATTTCCTGAAGTTATACCATGAAATAAAATATCGCACAGGTTATTGTATCCATACATTATTTACGTAACAATAATGTATTGTTAAAGAATAATAATGTATTAACTGAAAAAATCAAGATTATACAATTTTGTACTTAGTGAGTTTTTCTTATAGACGATATATTCAAGTCTCATATGCGGAACTTGCTTTTTACAAGGCCACAGGCTTATTAGAAAAAACATGATTGAAAGAAAACATTGTTAGTGAAGTAACAAGTTGGAGAATTCTCAAAAAGCTCTTAAAGGTGGTTGAATTTTACCAGTGACTAATAGAGACCAAAGCACTGGACTATGGTTCTAATACCTCACTATAAGTGGACACCCATGCCTTGTTGTGGATAAAAAATCGTTTATTTTATCCCGTAAGTGGGCATTCGTTTATTTTATTCCGTCATATGATATTTGCAATAAACATAACTATACGCACGATACTGCTACTGTTTCAGGTTTTTTTTTATTTCCCAAATATTATTAATATTATTATTAACGTACTAAATACACTATATGACATATAAATTTAAATACGAATTATTTAATTTAATAAAATATAAAAAGAAAAACTATTTACAAAATTTACATATATACAAAAAAGAAAAACATATAAACAAAAACACTACCATAAAAAATTCAAATACTGTTTCAGGTGGTAATGGTTGTTCATTCGACACCATGAAAAGCTTTAGCTCCATTAAAATATAAAGGAGTATTAACACATACCAGTTGAAATGTACATTAAGCTCGTAAATATTTGCCAAAAATACAGCCGGCACTCACGCAGTCTTCCCTAAAATCCGGGAAATATATTATCCCTGTAGTAAGAGAGTTGCCTTGACCATAAACCGCGTAATGTGGCAATTAATTGTTGCTTATAAATGTTTAAGTATAAGTGTAAAAGTTTCAATAACGACCTCGTAGAACAGATATAGAAGACAGTCAACGAGACTGGTTGATTATTATTTATAGGTACACAACATTTTGAGGCTATCTTGCTATCAGAATATGGATTCTACTTACGATTAGCCGCGTACGCCCGTCCGTGGCTCCTCTCCTTTTTCTTCCAGGATCCTGGCAAGGCTCCACGCGGTCCACACCACCCTTGCACACACAAGGAATGAACATAATTACTTCCTTTTAGTCACACATTATTTGTACCAAATATTGACAACCTCAAATATAACACGGAAATTTATGGTAATAAGTTCCACACATTCGACTTTGTACGAGCCGGTTAGCGGCGGTCCTTTCAACAACGCTCACACCGCCATACTGCATTCCAAGCACGGCGACGCATACTACCCTCCGATTTGACGGATCGTACTGTTAGCGTTCTCAAAATGCTACCGGCATAATATAATATACATTTTCGATATTTTTATATAAACACTTATTTAAAGTATTACAATAATAAAAACATTACAAAGTAGAAGAGATAAGTTGTCATGGGTTGTCAATGGTCGGTCTTGCGAAAAATAATAAAGATAGTTGTAAACTAAGATTCTGATAAATAATATACATAGTTGTAAACTAAGAGTTTGATATATAAGTAATTGTGATGTGAGAATAATAAATAAATAATTGTAAACTAAGTATCTGTTAAATAAATAATTGTGATGTGAGAACGTATATTATTGGTACTCTAAGGGAGATCCGTTAACAGTACGAATATTTGAAAGAATGCTCTGTTATTGGTTGAAAACTCCAAACCCGACAGCAAGTTTAAAATCATTCAAGTCAATTTAAAACAATTTGCTATGCAACTACGTTTACGAAACAAATACATGTGTATTAATAAATAAATATGTACCTAGATAAAAATAATAAAAAGGCATTAATATTTATTATTTTATTTTAAGCACGTGTTATTTTACAGTTTATTAACTTTACAATGGTATAAAGTTGATACAGTTTTATAATCTGAGGCATCGTGATATTTTCCTTCGAGCGGAATGTTTCGTAAAGTAAATTACTTAGCTTTGTACACCGGCTTACTCCAAACCAGATAACATCGAGAACGTTGCCGGCAATACTTCTCAGAGATTGTCAAAGGCTGGCACTGCATAGACTCAATTGACGGCCAATTCGTCTATGATTTCAGTTTGTTTACCAACGTTTCAGTGCAAACGCAATAGCATAGCATAGCATAACGAAAATCGACTAAAGTAACTAAACTTTGAAGGTGGTAGAAGCAGTGTAGCTCGGAAAGGGGCTTCCGGGTTTGCGGGCGGCCAGAGTGGGACCTTGAAACGTCCAGCCAAGCCATCCCGGGAAAGATGGTGGTGGTATGTGTGGCGCATACCGTCGTAAAGACTAGACGAAGCGGTGGGCCCAGCCACCTATCTGGGAGGAGCCCTATGGTGCAACGAGCTCAGAGGATTCCGGTTGCGTTCCTTTGGAGATCCCGGAGTCCTCTTTCTAGCGCCAAGGACGGCCAACAGGGGGTTTTAGTGTGGCAAAATTCCCACATAACCCTGTGTCGCTCCCACTTCGTTGGGTACCTTTTGGAGGCTTCCCCTATGAGAACAAAAAAAGAAAAAAAGGACAGGGTTAGGGCAGACTTCTTACTCTATAGGAACGAAATGCTAAAAATCAAAGGTCAAATCTCTCTAAGACCATTTTTGTCATCGTGCTGACGGTTTGAGTTTGTGTATTTTTAGCCCATTTGAAGCGTTGGGTGGTTGTAAGCCGCGGCGTCGGCGGCGGCAGATGAAAGCGCCCTGAAAGCCTCTCACGTCGTATCTTCATGTTTGATCTTACAGTGTTTTTCATGAATATTTTCATAATATTATTGCTTTATTTTTTCATGTGTTATATTCGTAATGAGCTTATGGATTCTGTATTCAGATAGAGACCGAGAAAATTGAGTAGTCTGTTATCTTTTAGATTTGAATATTTGCTATATTTTGATTCAGTTTGTGTAACCAATGAAAAACTAAACTAAACTAAACTAAACTAAAAAAAAAACTTAACTAAAACTAAACTAAAAAAAAAAAACTAAAAACTAAACTAAAAAAAAAACTAAAAAAACTAACTAACTTCTAAACTTTCTTGTTAACAATTAAGTAGTACAGAAGACACACATTTTTATTTCCGTAATTATAAATTCTGAGGTTTAAAATGAGGCTAACATCTAAACGTTAACTTTACGACATAAGTTTTTTTTTATCTGATCGATGTAGCAAACGAGCATGCAGTCCACCTGATGGTAAGTGGTCACTGCCGCCCATTGACAACTGTAAGCAACTCCAAACAGAACACGGGTTCTATATGAAGTCAATCACAGATGCGTTTCTACTCCCGAGGACTATGGTCGCCTCATATAAAAGCGTGCCGGCAACCACACCCTACGGTGTGGCGGTGGTACTTCCCTGGTCAAACTACACTAGCTCTACCACCAAAATAGTAGTATTAAAAAGGACACAGATTAAATTAAGACAAGTAGATTTAAAAATAGCAAAAAAAATACTTGCACCTTGGTGGTTCAACTAAAATCTGTATATGCTGTTCAATAAGTAAATTGTTCGTGTGCTCGGTACGCGGCGAGGCGTCGAGCGCGTCGGGAGCAAACGACGGCAATCCAGAGGCTTACGTCCCATTTCCGACCGCTTTGTTTCTGAAAGACGCTGTTAGCGTTTGGTAATAGCTTGTCGGCGCATTTAGTTGGTTCTGTGTAGTTTTCTGTAGTATTAAATTAAACAAATTATTTAACACAGTAACAGTATTTTATTTTTGCTACAGAAATATTCAAATGTAGAAACGAGATAGAAAAAAATTACAAACAAAACGAACAAACCCAAATAGGACGAAAAAACTCTCAATTTAAGTGCTGTATGATTTATGGTAATCCTTCGTAGTTTATAAAACAATCTGTTTTAAAAGCCCTTCAAATCAATGCAGTTAGGCATTGACTTGAAGGGCTTTTAGACCAGATACACTTTTACGAAGACGTCTCAACACAAAAGACTGTTTCAGGGTTCGAATGAATGCCTAATCGATTGATTTTAAATTAGTAAGTAATTTGCGGTCGTGTGAAATATACCTAATTGAACACTTAATTTTAAATTACTCTATAACTGAAGAAGTTGAAGATAAGAGAGAGTTTCTGTGAAATACTTACTTTAATGAAAACTCACTTAACATCGTCTACAATAGTGATGTGACTCGAGTCGTGTTTCACTCGAGTCACTTGAGTGAATTTGTAAAACTCGTCCTCGATTAAAAAAATGTATCACTCGAGTGTCTATGCACTCGAAATCCCGAGTCAACAACAAGTTATTTTTTTGCTACCACTGGAAGCCTCTTGATTAATATATTTTTTAATCTATACCGTGCCGGCCATTTTTACAAACCAAGATATGCGTAATTTTGAGTTTATCGTTTGTTGATATTGGTAATATTGGCGTAAATAATAAACGTGTTACTAAAAAAATTTCGAGTTGCAAACTTGTTACTCGAGTGGGCAGTGACAGCCTAATGGTTGAAACTAGCCTACTCGATCGGGAGGGCCGAGGTTTAAATCCCAGGCACGCATCACTGATTTTTCTAAAATAATGTGCTTATTAGAAATTAATTATCATTGCTTTATGTTGAACGAAAACATCGTGAGAAAATCTACATACCCGAAAGATCTTTAAAAAAGTTCTCAGTGGTGTGTGAAGTCTACCAATTCGTACATGGCCAGCGCAGTGGACTGTGACCTGAAACTTTCTCATTCTGAGAGACAAGCCGCGTCCAGCTGAGGTGTGACGATAGAGTAATATAACATGTAGCACGTACGTATATTAAGAGAGATAATGTATGTATAATGTAAATAGTCTCACGTCTAATTTTAGTATATAAGCAACATCACAATAGAGAGAGATTCAATATAGAATATAGATTATAACTACATTACTGCTGTGTCTCATTTACTCAGGGGTTCCCTGAACCCCTGGCCAACGCCTCGCTACTCCCAGTGTGCCCCACCTCATGGTAACCCAGCACCACCACACAGCAATGGTACAACAATGGATTGATGGCGACGAAGAAGAATTCGAGTGGGAGGATTTCACATAAGTGACTAGAAAACTCGAGTGACTCGAGTAATTATATTCGAGTCGCATCACTAGCCTACAATTTAAATAATTCCGCCGTTAAGCCGCGACCAAGTTCTGAATGAACAAAAGGACAATATGAACAAGTTTACATTTAAAGTTTCTTCATAAAAGAGATAACTCTTCGTGATGAGATGCCACTATCTTTATTGCTACAATTATATCATTTTGTCTTTAAAAAGAGCTGTAAAAGATAAGAATAGGCAGTTGTACGACTTTTCAAAGAAAGTATATATTTGTATTTATAGGTATTTTATTACTTGTACCTATTTATTTATTTGAAAAGGGCAGCCAACAAGATAATATATTACACGTACAACTAAACACTAGATTAGGATTAAATTAAATGTTGTCTTAATTATAGGCCACCACGGAATGCATCGTGGTCGAGTTTATTTACTTACTATTATTTAAATAACTTGTACCTAAGTGATGATTTACATATCAGTGCTGGGTCTGGGTATTCGTGTATTCGACGTTGTATGTGTGTCTGTGATTGACTTTAGATATGGCCCCTGTTTAAAGGAAGTAGCTTACAGATGTCTTTGGGAGGCTGTGACCACTTATAATCAGTACCCTTAGTATGATTTTATTATGTTTCCTGGGAATAAGCGTTATTTTTATCTTTAGTCATAATTTAAAATTACATTGCAAGTTATGGCCGAAAACGAAAGCGTTAGTGTTCTATGTAGGTTGCAATGTATGAGCGTACCAAGAAAAATGTTTGTTTAAAGGATTTTTCATACTTAACGGTTACTCACGATATGCGGTTTATGAAGTTGCACTCAGTTGCATGGATCATGGTCACGGTGAAACTGCGGTGGCGGGGAGAAACCGTTGACTAGCACTAGTGGCACAAGCACTAGTGGAGGTAAGGCGCACCTTTGTGTTTTCTACCGCACCTTGCTGTTGGAGGCGAGCTCTATGCTCCATGTGAAGGGGCTGCGGGAGCAACCAGTCACCTGCGGGTTCACGGATGACTGCGAAAGCTTGCCCGTGTTCCCGTCGTACGGTGCGAGGGGAAAACACAGTGGGGGTTTAGCCGGTAAGAGTCCGGCATAACCCAACTGCTGCCCCGGGCGGCCGGGTATCCATGAGGATTACCCATTTTAAAGAAAAAAAAGGTTATAGATTACGCAGGACAAAGCGAGCGGTGTGAGGTGCGACCACCTGTAGCTGTGAAGATTTTATTAGCTATTTGGGACCAACTCGAGCCTTAGGGCACAAAGGGTCATGATATGCGTGACTGTGACAATTTACTATAAATGATCCACAAATGTTATGACTTTGAGATCTTCAAAAATAATGCAAAGTAAATTCTAGGGATTCACGAGTAAGAAAGCTGTAATTCTTTGTTTTGTAGTACGCAGTGAAGTTAGTGGTTAGAAATTCAACAAACTTGATCGTCAGCCCAGGGTTCGATTTCCTGGCATGCGATTTTGTTTTTGTACGTTATGGGGGTATTAGAGTTTGATATCATTTGCTTAAAAGATAAAAAGAAAACATCGTTAGAGATACTTTGCGATATTCTCAGCGTTCTTAAAAAAATCTTTAAGATGTATGAAGTCTACCTCTGCACTTGGCTAAATCGGTGGACTATGTCTAAGCACTGTCCTTAAGGGAGCTGTCGTCCACCTATTTTAGTCCCACTGCTGTGCATAAGTCTCCTTTCAGTGAAGGTTTAAGCCATTCAAACCTTCACTGAAGGGAGACTTCTGCACAGCAGTGGGACTATGACAGGTGGACGACAGCTCCCTTAAGGCCAGTGCTTACTTATCACCTTAAAGTGTTTGTGACTAAATATACGATAGCTAGAGAAATGTCAAGATGTGTTTGATAAAGTTACTTGCGTTCAAGAAAATATCTCAATGACGTATCACAATATTTTCGCAAAGAATCTCTCGAGATCATATTCCTTGTGTCTCCGAATATCTCTCTTTTTGCAAAAGTATCTTTCGACGTAATTGCTATGCTTATCTTGCTTAATACAAAGGCGAAACTTCGTAGGATACTTGGGTGGGTGTTTTTTACTTTTAACGTTAGAATAGATTTCTTTTTTGTTTTTTATATAGCATTTTTAAGCAATTGCATATCTTTTATCGCAGGTTTTGAGCGCGGCGACCGAATCAAGAAATTCCGTAACGAAAATAACCTAACACCCCCCACCATACCATGTAGCGTGGCCGAGCGTTCGCTCAACGTGTACGTTTATGGTACGACAGTACGAACATGAAGAAGAAAATGAAAATGAAAATGTTATGCAATAGCTTTACCGCGACAATCCCCGAGTGCCGCAAGTTTTTTTATAGGATAGAAGTAGCACACTATCATATAGTCCACCTGACGATAAGTGATCACTGACGCTCATGGACATTTGTAAGCAACTTCAAACAGAACAAGGGTACTATCTAGAGTAAATCATAAATTCGTTGCTATTCCCGAGAATTAAGGTGATCGGTGAGCCGGTAGCTAAACGCTTATAAAAAACTTAAGACCTGCTTAATACTAGAAACCACCAATTCGCACTTGGTCAGCGCGGTGGACTATGGCCTAAAAATTCTCTCATTCTGAGAGAAGACCCGTGCCCAGCAGTGGAACAATAATGTGTTGTACCCAACACTAGAAATATATGTGACGGTGGTCCCCGGTAACCATACGTTTTACCACCTTGCAAGGTTGTAGAACTCATTCTGATTGGACGTTCGAAGTTTTGCTACTGCTACAATGTATAAAAAATGGACTTTCAAGAAAGATAACAGTAAGCTATCGTTTGTAGATAAGCGCTACCAGACTTCCTGTAACAGATTACCACACTCGCAATGAGTGGTTATTTGCACACACATATGCACGTCACCTCGCTTCCGCAAGAGGGTTTATCAGGGAGATGTATCGTTAATTGGTAATTAAATTAGAGAATAATCTGTACCTATACCTATAAGTATCACTATACACTCTCTACTGATTAATTAATAGTTAACATGCTGATGACACGTAGATCGCGTAATGTAAATCCATAAGTTTATCCCCTACCGAAAATAGTTCAACACGGCAAATGAAGTTTTCACTTCAAAAATGGGTGTATAGAACATTGTAAAAACCTACTATTAATATATACCTAGCTCTTACCCGCGGCTTCGACCATGTAATATATATCATATAATAGCTATGTGGCGACGTGAAAAAGGAACGAACAAACACACTTTCACATTTGTAATATTAGTATGGATTATTTTTACATAAATTGTATGAAGTACGTGTTAGAGAAGCAGTGCTTTGTACACTGATAGCCCTACATAAGGATGTCGTCCTGTGTCGTGGGTACCACAGACACACATAAGACGAATACATAAACGTCCAGACCCAGAACATGAACTTAAACTCATCATTCAGACTCTCTGGCCTGGAATCGAACCCGGGACCCATTGCACGTCAGACCGGTTGCGCGGTATGGTAACCGCTCCGCCACGCGGGTCATCGAGTAGGTACTGTTAAATAAATAAGGTTTTTTTTAAGATTGAGAGAGTGAACATGTTTTCGGTCCATCTAATTGTAAGTGGTTACTGCTGACATGGACATCTGTAAGCAACTTCATGAAGAACTAGGGGATTATCTGAAAACAATTACAAATACGTTGCCACTCTCGAGAACTAATATCGCCGCATATAAAAGTGATCCGAATATAAGCCTCATAAAAGTTTGTAATATGAGCTTCGTTGCCGGACAGAAGGTTCTTGGTGATCCCTAAACACTAAATTGTGCTGCCTGAGATATCGATACACTAAGTAAAGATGCTATGAATACAAGTCTATTCTCCTAATCAATTCACGCGATAATAGGGCCTATTACCTTGAAGCAAGAGTCAATTTTCTCTGATAGGGAAGCATAGCTTAGATAAGACGGCGGTGATTGTGTCGGCTTTGAAGTCGGAACCTCGCGACAGTTGACAGTCTCTCAATTAACTCGCCCTTTGTACTTCAATTATTAATTTACTACATTTACCTGTTGACTTACCCTCCGTAAAGCTTGCCATGAAATGACAACTTCATTTCTCTCTATATAGTTGTAGGACTCTTAGTAAGTAGTATATAATAGTGTTTCAGTAGAAATTCGTGTCATGCCATCGTGCCATGATATATATATGATATTATACGACAAGTTCATTTAATGGCAGACTTTATCTTTTTATACGATTGACTATGAGTAGCAAACGAGCACTGTCCTCCGTGAACATTTTTAAACCACTTCATATGGAACACGAGTTCTATCTGAAGTCAAATGCGTTGCCACTCCTGAGGACTAAGAATAAAAGTGAGACGGCAATCACACCTTGCCACCTCTCCAAAGAACTGCATCACCATAGAAATGGGTGTGGCGGTGGTACCTCGCCGGTCGAACCATAATTTTGCTACCTTGAAATACATAAAATACCTACTCATTAATGAGCAGCCATGACAGAGGCGGGAGAAGCCGCGTGAAGCACTCAGTCTGTATATACATACTACCTTACCTATTCTTATATTTATTGTTACAATAACTCCATACCCAAAGGTTACCTGGAAGAAATCGCTCTTTAGCGATCGTTCTTTTAATTTGTAATTTCTTTGCTATGTATACTTTATGGGTACGATAAAGAATATTATTATTATTATTGCCCGTGGCTCCATATTTTTATAGTCTTATAGTATTTATATTCTATCTTAGATCAGAGTTGCTTTTCTCTACAGCTTAGTAATCTTCACAGAACGGCGCCGAGAGACTTAAGATAAAGTATAAGAAATAAAAGTTGTAGTTTGTAAGTGCCATCATACATTCCAAATAGATTAGTCCAATGGAGAGCAACGAAAAACAACACAACTCGTAACTCGTAGGAACATAGTGGTTACGAATTGGGTATCTTAATCAGGGTAGCCGAGGTTCGTTAAGTTATTTTTAAGATTATATACTTAATAGGTATTTTCGATAATCTATAATTAATTAATTAATTTATATTGTTTCTACAGTTTAAAATCGGGTGTCATGCCACCCAAATATTTAATTTCGCTCACAAAAAATAAATGTGTACATCTCAACTTTTAGGTCGGAATAAATTGATTGTGATAGATGGACTCTATGTCCATAAAAGTATGATAATAATTTGCACGTATGGGTTTATATGTACTTACATAATCCTAAAATGTAATAATCACATGCTTTACAAAGAAAATCATCGTGAACCAACGCAGCTAAGATTTCTTTCAATAAGATCTCGAAAGTAAAGTTTACCAAATCATAATTAGTCAACGCGGTAGACTATGGCTATAGGATGTATCATTCAGAGATAAGAACCCGTGGTCAAAAGGATATATGTGTGTAAAGGTATTAAAAAATGTGATATTTTCAATCATCGTATCGATGGCTATTCAGATCAAAACGTGCAGGATACCTGGTTCGATTCTGGCCAAACCGATATGTATTATTAATGTAATTGTATGTGAATTATGAATATTTAATTTATATGAATACCTAATTTGAGATATAAAACACACGAGGCAGCGCATTACAGTGAAAATATAAGAAAGTTATTTACAATTAACTTACATATGTGCATACGTTTACTTTCAGTTGTCTGATCGTATTAATTTATTTCGTCATAATCATAATAATTTACAAACAGTTTGACCTTTATGGTATTAATAGAAAATGGTATGGTTTTAATAGAAAAGTTATTACATTACATGCATTTCTAGAGTGTAGCAGTTCATGCGTTTCGATGAAAGGGTGTGGTTGCCGGCACACTTTCACATGAGGCGACCATCATAGTCCTCGGAAGTAGCGACGCATCTGTGATTGACTCCAGATGGAACTCATGTTGTATGAAGTTGCTCACAGATGTCCATGGGCGGCAGTGACCACTTACCATCAGGTGGACTGCATGCTCATTTGCTACTTCGGTCAGATAAACAAAAGCTTATTTCCGCGGCTACACCCGCTTCGGTCACGATTACGATTATGAGCATTCTATGTGTTAATCCAGGTTATAAACTATTTGGGGGTGCTGGAGAATGACCCCAAGTTGATTCAACAGTACCCTGATACCAGATATATTAAGGCGGAGAGGGCAAATGTCAGGTTACTAGTGGCGAGTTTGGTTTCTCAGGAGTCCCACTAGGGATTGCAATCCGGCCTCATTTTCAATCCGGCCGGATCCGTCCGTTTTTTTCCCAATCAAATGATCGATTTCTAACGGTAATTATTTTTGTAATGTGAAATCTTTGTCAAAATATACAATCACCGGATCCGGTGGAGGTTCGGATCCGGTGGTGAATTGGTACCGGATCCGGTTTGTGTAAATTTGTGCGGGATTCACCGGATTACCGGACCCGGTTTTCCGGATTGCAATCCCTAAGTCCCACATACCTATCGGACTCCTCCGTGTTCGATGGGGTGCATAAAGGCATTTATCTGACTTGAAATAAGGTTATAAACTATTAATGTGACAAATTTCAACAAAAGTAACAACATACATACATCCTTAAAAACTTTCATATATGTATTATTTATTAGAAATATTTTTCGCATTTACCTATTGGGGTATAAAAACACATTCTTCAGTTCAAAGCATAGCACTGTATTTCATAGCAGCTACTTAGAAGGTTTATATAAACACGTAAAGAAAATGTTCAAGCGGTATGCGTAATGTGGCCATACGTCTCATTTTAAACAAGACTGTCCCGTTATTTTTTCTGCCCTTCGATGTTCCAAAGAAAAATCGCCACGTATTTTTTTCTTATTTTCCACCACTGTGATGGTGGTAATTAAGGTATTAATTTAAAACTACCACAACATTTTTTTTTCTATAGTTCAGTAGCGCTGAGGATGGCTACCGGGGTGGGGGGTGGGGGGTTTAGTGCGGTAATAATCCTACATAACCCTGCGTCGCTCCCACGGTGTGGGGTACCTTTTCAAGGTTTCCCCTCGAGAACAAATAAAAAAAATATAGGCGCATGTAAAGAGGATATATTTAAGGAAGTCTATTATTTTTTGGTTCGTCGATAAATTAAAGACCATTTATTTTTGTTTGGGTATCAAATCATTTTAAGACAAATATAAGTTTAAGTTTAACATAAAGGTTCCTATAAGAATCCGTCATATAAATAGACATAAATCCATGTCCCATTTTAAGATGCAATATAATCGGTGACATTAGGCACACATCAAAGGGATGAGCGGCCGGAGCGCTCGCTGCTGCGCGGTGACCATAAATTCCTTTTTGACTCGAGTGGGGTTCCACATATTTTAGAAATAGCTTATTTTTAGAGTTATTACTTTGTTTTAAAACTCTTCTTGATATATGACGTAGGCAAGCGTTTTGAAATAAAGATGTAGCAAACGAGCATGCAGTACAGGTGATGGTAAATGTCTAACATAGAATTACGATAAGTATTTTTTTTTCTACTGTAGAAAAATATTGTTTAAATTACTATACAGGCAGTTCTCGTTCTTACGGCGTGTTAGGTTCTCAAAATACGCGACGTAACTCGAAACGACGTAAGTCGAGGGCTGGTTCTATTTCAAAGGGCACTCATTTTTTAAATAATCGTATTTCACGCAGTTGTATACTCATAACGAGATTTAAAGTGAATTTAATAATATTATAAACTTTTAGAAGCCACATTTTTTTTTTGTTTTCGAGGGGGAAACCTTCAAAAGGTACCCGACGCCGTGGGAGCGACGCAGGGTTATGTGGGATTTTTTACCGCACTAAAACCCCCACGGTGGCCGTCCTCGGCGCCGAAAAGGAGGACTCCGGGATCTCGAAACGACTTCAACCGGAATCCTCCGAGTGCGCTGCCCCATCGGGCTCCTCCCAGATTGGCGGCTGTTCCCACCGCTCCGTCTAGTCTTTACGACGGTATGCGACCACACATACCGCCGTCCTTCCCGGGATTGCCTGACCGAACGGTTCGACCTCCCACTCTAGCCGTCTGCAACCCCGGAAGCCCCTTTTAGTCGCCTTTTACGACAGGCAGAGGATACCGTAGCCTTATTCTGACCCCGAGGCTACAGGGACACATATAGGGAAGCCACATAGCCGAAGTACTTGTGAAAATTGTCCTAAATCTTAAATGTGTGCGTGACGGGTGTACACTGTTGCTAAGTATGCACATATGTGTCCTCACACCAGCACACACTTTGAAGGAGAACTTTGTGTAGAGACACGACGTTGACGAATTCCACGGTCGCTTTTTTCTCTAAACTAGTTCTGCTTGGAATTAGATTTAGACATCAAGAAATACTAGCTCAGTATGCAAAGGATAAACATATTATATATGACATATTTTGAGAGAAAATTTCTGTTTAGTGTAATGTATACTCGGTTTTTTGCTGTGGTCGCCCGCTTTGGTCATGTCGAAATCACTAAATATGTACACTTATAATTATATAGTGTCGCAGAATTATAAATCTGTTAGAAAAAATAACTTTATCGATCTATCTATTGCACTATTTAGACCACTTGAGGCGTCCTTTTCAAGGTTTTTTTGCAACATACGTGTTCTCATGATATTGTGTACTAAATGTTGTGTGTTTGAATGTTCTTGTCTAAATGTTTTCAAACGTATTTCTGTTTTATTTTTATTTGTTTTTTTTTTTTATTATTTTGCTTCTTTATCTTTGTTTGGATGCTGTAGGTATGATAAACATGAATAAATTATATTTATTTCTTACTTTCTTACTGCAATTATTCGCCTGGCATGCGTTGGTAAAGGTAGTAGGTTCCATGTCTTAGAATTTGATCTTTAATCGGCTCCTAAGACATCCACGATAAAAGGTTCTATTCAAAAACCATGCAAATCAAAATCACACGGTGCAAAAATGGGTTTTTAAACATTAATTATATTCTTCGATATCATAAGTTACTGTAAACTTGTAAACATAAATTATGATTTGCAAAAGCGTATTTTTTGTAGTAGTCTGTTATAAAAGGAAAGTTCTCTGTTCTATTAGTGAAGTATACGATATCTGCGTAATAAATTCAAAAGGGAACTCTGGAAGTTCATACATAATTTATATGAAGAGATTGCGAGTTTTGCCCTCAGCATTACCGTACCCTGCTCCGCTGATGCATGGAGGACTCGCTCTTTACACAATCAACCTTGACAATGATACGTGATGTGAAAAATTCAGCGGATTATCCTAGTACCGGTACGTTTCGCAAGCCTAGCCATGGAGGAGACTATTGAATATGGAATGAAATGAAATGAAATGTCCTTACTTTGCATAGGCCCACGAGAGCACTTACTAATTGTCAGTTACATATATTTTTTTACACTGTCACCGGATCGGAACACGACCTCAACTGAGAAGATTCGGCGAGAATCTCAGTGAGTTTGTCTTTTTTCTTTGTATATCTTTTTTTGTAGTCAGGGTAATGTTATTTGCAACGTCACAAGAGTAACTATAATCGCAAGAGTGCCACTTGCAAATAGGTAATAATAATAATAAAAAACATTTATTTTCTCTCACAATAAGCACTTAAAACTAATAGCACATAAATTAATAGATAGAACGTAAGTACTTTTTTTACCTGATTGAAGTAGCAAATGAGCCAGCAGTCCCCCTGATGGTAAGTGGTCTCTGCCCCCCATGGACATGTAGCTCTGTATGGAGTATCTATAACCAACGTCATATAGAAAATAGGTTCTATCTGAAGTCAATCACAGATGCGTTGTTACTCTCGAGGACTATGATGGTCGCCTCACATAAAAGTATGCCGGCAACCACACCCTTCCATCGAAACAGGTGTGGCGATGGTATTTCCCCGGTTGAACCACGCTGGTTCTACCACCTGGTTACCCCCTACATGCTACAACCCTACATGGTTTAACAGAGGAGGAACTACCGTCAGACCTATTTCTAGCATGAATTAGACTTTTTGTTGCGCATTCAGTCCTTTGGAGTAGCAATGCAACTGTGATTACTTACTATCTTACTACTTACTATCAGGTGGACTGCATGCTTGTTTCTTACTTGAATGTTATTAAAATAACGCCGAATTTTTGCATCATTTCCAGTAGCGCCATATTATAGGTTGAGAATGCTAGCAATGTCCCCCATGTCTCCCCATTTAATAGGTCCCCTACTTGTCTGATTAGTTTTGTACATAGTGGGACAAAAATAATTCCAGCCAAATCCTCTTAGGTTCCATTGTGCGTCGTCACTGTAGTTCCGGAATCAGAATAGGGCTACGGCATCCCCTGCCTGTCGTAAGAGGCGACTATAAGGGGCTTCCGGGGTTGCGGCTAGAGTGGGAGCTCGAACCGTTCGGTCAGGCGATCCCGGGAAGGACGGCGGTATATGTGGTCGCATACCGTCGTAAAGACTAGACGGGGCAGTGGGCCCAGCTGCTCATCTGAGAGGAGCCCGATGGGGCAACGCGCTCAGAGGATTCCGGTTGCGGTTGTTTCGAGATCCCGGAGTCCTCTTTATAGCGCCGAGGAGGGCCACCGGGGAGGTTTTAGTGCGCTAAAAATCTAACTTAACCCTGCGTCGCTCCCACGGCGTCGGGTACCTTTTGATGTATTCCCCCTCAAGAACAAAAAAAGGTTCCATTGGCTTCACTCATCTCACTCACCCAAGAGGATATGTGAAGCAAAATTTAGAAAAGGATGTTAAATATTTGCTGAACATAATTAGTTCTATTGACATGGTTTCATTCCAGGAACCAATATAATCAGGCAATACAAATATAATTGTATGTCGATTTGTCCCGATACATGTTTGCTCCTGATTTTCTAAACCGATTTCAATTAGTGTCGGTAAATATTATACGATTTCTATGGTTGTTTCCACGAACTTCGCTTAGTAGCTTTAATTAAACTTCTAATTATTGTGTAATTAGATGATTTTTTGTTTAAAAATCCAAATAAGTTTTTAATTATATCATTCGGGACAGTAATTCTTGCTCACAGGATAATAACTTCGAACCAGTAATTAAAATAAAATGGAATCAATAAAATATACGCCCGGAACACGAATAGCATCAGCAATACAATCTAGATAGGTTCTCGACTTTGAATAAAAACCTTGTTTTATATAGTTACTTACAATGTCCAAGGGCGGCAGTCATCACTTACCATCAGGGGGACTGCATGCTCATTTGGTACTTCAATCAGATAAAAAAGTACTTATATTCTACCTATTTGCAAGTGACACTCTTACGATTATAGCTACTAGTAACATTACAGTAACTACAAAAATACAAAGATATACCATCAGGTAGTTTTCGGACGGTGTCATTTTCGGACGTGCAAGTTGTGGAATGAACTTCCTCCTGAGGTATTCCCGGAGCGCTATGACATGGGGTTCTTCAAGAAAGGTGCGAAAAGAGCTCTCCTTCACAGTCGGCGATGCATTGGCGACTCCTCTGGTGTTGCGAATGTCCACAGGCGACGGTGACTACTTTCCATCAGGTAGCCCGTCTTCCTTATTGTTAGGTTAAATTATAAAAAAAAAGGTAGAATGCATGGGGAACAAAAAACACAAGGATTTATGACTTTACAGGGAATAGTAGAGGATGTTATTGGCTAGTGATTTTGGGTTTAAATATCAGTGCAGTTTTTGGAATAATTTAATTATTTTAGGGAATCGACATCAGAACCTATATTCTATGAATACACTAATGCTATGCCATGAAATAAGCTGTATAAATTATGCCTACGTACAACCGCGCTCTATAGGGATTCAGGTGTGGTGTGGAGCTAAGCCATATAATATAAGTTAGTGTTAGAGTAGTATTAAGACAGTTACAATAAAGCCATCAATCCAACAACACGCCTCTCAATTACTTCCGAACCTGCGACAACACTACATGGCGACCCTGCCAGGCCGGTGCGCGTGTGGCGCTGCCACGTTGCACGCGTACCGGGAGGCGTTAGGAAAAAAAAGAAAAATAATCTGTCTGCACCATGAGGCGTTGAAAAATAAAGAAGACTAATAAGGAAATATAACTATGTAAGAAGATATCACGGACATGGAAAAAGATCTGCATAGAAAATGGTTGTATGAAGACATTAACGACACAACATCATCGGTTAACGTAATCCAGAAAAAAAAAACCAGAAGAAATAACCATCGGTCAGCCTGTCAACGGTACCGTACGTCTTGATAATTTGACAAATGCTGAATAATGAATGAAGACGTCACAATCGTCATCTGCTCCAGAATGATTGTCACCAGCCCACAATGGTCGTTGCGGCCCAGCAGCTCCAAGCAGCAGCAAAACCCCTTGATTGATCAACGGACTTGCCAGTGATATTATTTATGGTAAAAACAACTGCATATAATTATGTTCATTTGTAACTTTATTTTTCTAAAAAGACTAAATTAACGAGAAATAATATGATTGTTAACATATTGTATGTTTTAACACGTATTTCTATTCTATGTAGCAACTAAATTAATCTACAAGATTTTTGATAAAGTAATTTAAAAATATTTTTAGAAAAAAAAATTTTAAACAAAAAATACAACCGACTTCCATGCCACATAAAAGTAAAAAATAATTTAAATACATGTTGGTTTAGAGCAAACACAGTTCTTAGTACATAGTCCCGAAGTCGGCGCTTACCATATTTTGCTGGATCATGACGAAACTACATGTATCTTATATGAGCGCCGACTTCGGGGCTATGTACTAAGAACTGTGTTTGCTCTAAACCAACATGTATTTAAATTATTTTTTACTTTTATGTGGCATGGAAGTCGGTTGTATTTTTTGTTTAAAATTTTTTTTTTTCACGCTTTTCAGTCACGATAAAATCAGTTATGGCTGTTGCTAGTCGTCCGCTAACCGGATGAATAAAATTAATTATTCGTCCGATTTTCGGATGAATAAAATTATGTGCTGACGTCATCATATAAAAATAGACTTCTTTGACACAACCGGTCGGGGGCGCTACCGCGCCCCCTCCCTTAGATTCTGAATTGGAAAAATCTGTTCGAACCTAACCTAACCGAATAAAACAACTTTTTCTGAGTAAACATTTATTTAAAGAAAAGACCTATAATTATCAATATTTAAAGTAGAAAAAGTAATATAAACCTTATAACTAAGAGTATAATTCAACTGATACTGATAAAAATAACCCATCCAATTTAAAAAGGTTGGTAGTACTCTTGCATCTTTCAGGTAATTGTATTCAAAGTGGAATTTTTGATCATAATTATATCCTCTCCGAAACTCATTGTTGGTATTGTGAACAACAACATTATGTATACGTAAGCACAATATGGCCGATGCCTACGGTTTAAACTTGAAGGACCCCAGCATTATCAGGGTTGAGGAGTTGAAGGTCAAAATTATCATGTCATATCTTTGCTTAGTAATCTCATTACATATACGTAAGCACCATATGGCCGATGCTTATGGTTTAAACTTGCAGTACCCTGCATCATCAGGGTTGAGGAGTTGAAGGTCAATTTTCTTATCATACGTCTTTGCTTTGTAAATATATTACATATCCATAAGTATCAAATGGCCAACGCCTATGGTTTAAGCCTGAAGTACCCCTGCATCATCAGGGCTGAAGAGTTGAAGGTCAAAATTATCATGTCATATCTTTTCTATGTAATCTCATCGCATGCACGTAAGCAACAGATCCCCAACTTCTATGGCTTGGGCTTACAGTACCCTGCATCATCAGGGTTGAGGAGTTGAAGGTCAACTTTTTTATCATACATCTTCGCTTTGTAAATATATTACATACCCATAAGCATCAAATGGCCAACGCCTATAGTTTAAGCCTGAAGTACCCCTGCATCATCAGAGTTGAGGAGTTGAAGGTCAAATTTTTCATCTTATATCTTTGCTTAGTAATCTTATCAGATATACGTAGCGATCATGTAGCTAACGCCTATAGTTTAAGCTTGAAGCACCCCAGCATCATCAGGATTGAAGAGTTGAAAGTCCAATTTTTCACCGTATACAACCATTTTTCTAATGTTTTACCTTACATTTTTTTAAATATCATTTTGAATGCGTAAGATTGAAATAGCTAAGTTTTATGGCTTAGGCATTCAATACCCCTGCATCATCAGGATTGAGGAGTTGAAGGTCCAATTTTTCGTCGTATACCTTTGCTTAGCAATGTTATTACAAATCCGTGAGCAACAAATGTCTAACGTTTATGGTTTAAGCCTGCAGTACCCCTGCATCATCAGGGTTGAGGAGTTGAAGGTCAAATTTGTCATCGTACATCTTTGCCTTGCTATCTTATTATATATCCGTAAGCACTAAATGGCCATCACCTACGGCTTGGGCTTACAGCACCCTGCATCATCAGGGTTGAGGAGTTGAAGGTCATTTTTTTTATAATATGTCTTTGCTTAGTATTGTTATAACATACCCATAAGCACCAAATGGTCAACCCCAATGGTTTAGGCTTGAGGCACCCCTGCATCATCAGGATTGAGGAGTTGAAGGTCAAATTTTCATCACATGTCTCTGCTTAGTAGTCTTGTTACATATATGTAAGCACCAAATAGCTAATGTTATAGTTTAGGATAGCTGTAACCCTGCATCATCAGGATCGAAGAGTTGAAGGTCAAATTTTTCGTCAACCTATATAATCATAGATATATAATACATATTCCAAGTTTCATAAGAATCGATTCGGCAGAAGCCGAGTTATCTCAAATTATCTAAAAAACTTGAGGAGTGGTGGTGGTTTCCACCCCATAACTCAAAGAGTTAAGCATCACAGCATACCCATGTCCAAGAGAAAAAGTTGCGTGACGAAATTTCCTATCAAATGAAAGAAAGAAAATGGAAATCGGTTTATAAACACCCAAGTTATTCAAGATTTTAAGAAACCGACATTTTCCAATTTTCCGGGAAAACCGCCGGAAGGTTTTCATTTTCCTCAATATGGGACTGCCTGTGAAACTAGTCGCATACAATGTCGTATGAATCGTGTCGGTAGGTCAACGATTTCTAGCCATTTCGCCCGAACATACATAAAAAAAAAAAAAAAAAAAAAAAAAAAAAAAAATATACGTGACGAATAGATAACCTCTTTCCTTTGGGAAGTCGGTTAAAAACATTATAATGTGAAAGTTATTATTGTTTGTAATTGGTTGTAGCATCGTATTAAATACATTTAACTTCTAGTTATCATCTTTTATAAGTATTAATAGTCTCTTTTAAAGTTAAAAGCATAAGTAAACACAGGTAGCAACAGTAGTATAAAATTTCTTTGTTCTAATTTTGCTTTTAATCAAAAACGTGTCGTGACTCCCGTTACACTTCATTTTAGGAATGGAATGTGTAAGATTCGGATTGCAATGCAACGCTGATGCAGTTCTTATTACATGTCCATTTATAGGTAACCAATGTTGCTATGCAATGTTTATAAATGTACTTAGATCTTTTTAAACGACTTCCCAAAGGAAAGAGGTTATCTATTCGTCACGTATATTTTTTTTTTTTTTTTTTTTTTATGTATGTTCGGGCGAAATGGCTAGAAATCGTCGACCTACCGACACGATTCATACGACATTGTATGCGACTAGTTTCACAGGCAGTCCCATATTGAGGAAAATGAAAACCTTCCGGCGGTTTTCCCGGAAAATTGGAAAATATCGGTTTCTTAAAATCTTGAATAACTTGGGTGTTTATAAACCGATTTCCATTTTCTTTCTTTCATTTGATAGGAAATTTCGTCACGCAACTTTTTCTCTTGGACATGGGTATGCTGTGATGCTTAACTCTTTGAGTTATGGGGTGGAAACCACCACCACTCCTTAAGTTTTTTAGATAATTTGAGATAACTCGGCTTCTGCCGAATCGATTCTTATGAAACTTGGAATATGTATTATATATCTATGATTATATAGGTTGACGAAAAATTTGACCTTCAACTCTTCGATCCTGATGATGCAGGGTTACAGCTATCCTAAACTATAACATTAGCTATTTGGTGCTTACATATATGTAACAAGACTACTAAGCAGAGACATGTGATGAAAATTTGACCTTCAACTCCTCAATCCTGATGATGCAGGGGTGCCTCAAGCCTAAACCATTGGGGTTGACCATTTGGTGCTTATGGGTATGTTATAACAATACTAAGCAAAGGCATATTATAAAAAAATTGACCTTCAACTCCTCAACCCTGATGATGCAGGGTGCTGTAAGCCCAAGCCGTAGGTGATGGCCATTTAGTGCTTACGGATATATAATAAGATAGCAAGGCAAAGATGTACGATGACAAATTTGACCTTCAACTCCTCAACCCTGATGATGCAGGGGTACTGCAGGCTTAAACCATAAACGTTAGACATTTGTTGCTCACGGATTTGTAATAACATTGCTAAGCAAAGGTATACGACGAAAAATTGGACCTTCAACTCCTCAATCCTGATGATGCAGGGGTATTGAATGCCTAAGCCATAAAACTTAGCTATTTCAATCTTACGCATTCAAAATGATATTTAAAAAAATGTAAGGTAAAACATTAGAAAAATGGTTGTATACGGTGGAAAATTGGACCTTCAACTCCTCAATCCTGATGATGCTGGGGTGCTTCAAGCTTAAACTATAGGCGTTAGCTACATGATCGCTACGTATATCTGATAAGATTACTAAGCAAAGATATAAGATGAAAAATTTGACCTTCGACTCCTCAACTCTGATGATGCAGGGGTACTTCAGGCTTAAACTATAGGCGTTGGCCATTTGATGCTTATGGGTATGTAATATATTTACAAAGCGAAGATGTATGATAAAAAAGTTGACCTTCAACTCCTCAACCCTGACGATGCAGGGTACTGTAAGCCCAAGCCATAGAAGTTGGGGATCTGTTGCTTACGTGCGTGCGATGAGATTACATAGAAAAGATATGACATGATAATTTTGACCTTCAACTCTTCGGCCCTGATGATGCAGGGGTACTTCAGGCTTAAACCATAGGCGTTGGCCATTTGATACTTATGGATATGTAATATATTTACAAAGCAAAGACGTACGATAAGAAAATTGACCTTCAACTCCTCAACCCTGATGATGCAGGGTACTGCAAGTTTAAACCATAAGCATCGGCCATATGGTGCTTACGTATATGTAATGAGATTACTAAGCAAAGATATGACATGATAATTTTGACTTTCAACTCCTCAACCCTGATAATGCTGGGGTCCTTCAAGTTTAAACCGTAGGCATCGGCCATATTGTGCTTACGTATACATAATGTTGTTGTTCACAATACCAACAATGAGTTTCGGAGAGGATATAATTATGATCAAAAATTCCACTTTGAATACAATTACCTGAAAGATGCAAGAGTACTACCAACCTTTTTAAATTGGATGGGTTATTTTTATCAGTATCAGTTGAATTATACTCTTAGTTATAAGGTTTATATTACTTTTTCTACTTTAAATATTGATAATTATAGGTCTTTTCTTTAAATAAATGTTTACTCAGAAAAAGTTGTTTTATTCGGTTAGGTTAGGTTCGAACAGATTTTTCCAATTCAGAATCTAAGGGAGGGGGCGCGGTAGCGCCCCCGACCGGTTGTGTCAAAGAAGTCTATTTTTATATGATGACGTCAGCACATAATTTTATTCATCCGAAAATCGGACGAATAATTAATTTTATTCATCCGGTTAGCGGACGACTAGCAACAGCCATAACTGATTTTATCGTGACTGAAAAGCGTGAAAAAAAAATTTAAACAAAAAATACAACCGACTTCCATGCCACATAAAAGTAAAAAATAATTTAAATAGGTACATGTTGGTTTAGAGCAAACACAGTTCTTAGTACATAGTCCCGAAGTCGGCGCTCATATAAGATACATGTAGTTTCGTCATGATCCAGCAAAATATGGTAAGCGCCGACTTCGGGACTATGTACTAAGAACTGTGTTTGCTCTAAACCAACATGTACCTATTTAAATTATTTTTTACTTTTATGTGGCATGGAAGTCGGTTGTATTTTTTGTTTAAAATTTTTTATAATTGTACCATTCATATTTTTTGTAACTTTAATTTGAAGTATTGTCGATTTAGGAAATGGTACATAAACATGATATTATGATTTGAATTGAAGTGAAATGACATGATGACTAATTTAGAGTTTAATAGTAAATCAAAATATAGGCTTATGAGAGGTATGTTTTGGTAGGTAATTATGTATGGATTTCTTCTGTAAGTTAGTATTTTTAGTAATAATCGAGATTGATCCCCTGATATTTAAGAAAATATTAACGTACTTTTGAAATATTGTATGTTTAATAAGTTTTTAAGATGGTTCTATATAAGAGAAATAAAATTTTAGGATTGCAAGAAAGAATATAATAATGTAAGGAAATCTTGATCATACCGTACGCGAGTCGTCTGTGTGAAAGAAATGGTTAGTGGAATAATGAAAGAATTTAAGAATGTTAATAAGAAGTGAAAATACTATTTATGCCCAATTACTTGATCATGTAGTTACGCGAGCCGTATACGTGAAAGAAATGGGTAGGTATAGGAAGAGTTAAAATATTGTAAAGAGAGAAGATATGAAGTAAAATGTTATGATAAATAATAAATGTAAGAAATGAAGTGATATAAAGATTATATAATAAATAAGAATAAACAAGGTCTTGTGAATGTTTAAACAAGAGTTGTGTTGTGTTAAATTGACTTGATATAGCTGTAAAACTCGGATGTGACTATTGGCGCCTACTTGATTCATTTGATATAGGTACTTAAGTACCTCATGTTCATGGATATGACTTTAAGCAATTATCGGATTTGACATTTATTTTTTTGTTTTTGTTGTAATTGTAAGTGTATGGTATATGTCATAAGGTTATGTTATGTTTTATCTTTTAAATACTTTTGATTTACTTATTAAAATTACTTTTGTTAATTATTATGATTATGGATTAATTATTATGGTAATGACTTGTTCGACACCAACTTCAATATGGATTTTAACTTTTTTCTTTGATTAGTTTTTTTAGTTTTTGGTTAAAAAAAAATCAAATTCGAAAATTTCATTTTTTTTTTCAAATACCCCAGGAGGTGTGGTGTGGAGCTAAGCCATATAATATAAGTTAGTGTTAGAGTAGTATTAAGACAGTATCAATAAAGACATCACTAGAACAACACGCCTTTCAATACATCCGAGCCTGCGACAACACTACACAGGCGTCTGCGAATAAATTATTTCCCTGCTGTTAATAATGTAATTACTCAATGTTTCCAGAACAGGAATGTGACAGTTATCTGATTTGAGCATTAACATTAATATTGAGAACAATGTTACTTCTTAGACAATTTGATATTTTAAGCAACTTCTTAAGCAGTGATAGCCGAGCAGTGATAGCCTAATGGTTGAAACTTGCCCTCTCGATCGGGAGGTCCGAGGTTCAAACCCAGGCACGCACCACTGATTCATGTGGGTATTATAAATTAATTATCATTGCTTTTCGGTGAAGGAAAACATCGTGAGGAAACCTACACACCCGAGAGTTCTTTAAAAAAAAAGTTCTCGGAGGTGTGTGAAGTCCACCAATTCGCACTTGACCAGCGCGGTGCACTATGGCCTAAACTCTCTCATACTGAGAGAAGACCCGTGCCCAGTGGGACAATAATGGGTTGACGACAAGCAATTTCTGGCGTGTTTTGCAATAATGAGAGGTCTCATGCGTAGGATATTTTTACACCTGACGACAACGACAACGCAACTGCACGCGTGTTTGCATAAAACTCTATACTGTTATTTACACGGACTACATTTTGCCGCCAAAATCAACTATTTGGGCGATACTGATCACATCGCAACCACAAAGAAACTACAAGCGATAACTCGCACGAGAGACCGGTCCGTCTATTGCTAAACCTTTCAAAGCTCCGTATATAAAAGCGTAAACAGAACCCTACTAGGTACTGCTAAGGCTCCGCTCTTTGCCCTTTTATCAGTATTTTCTGTACTCTTAAATCGTAATATGTATAAATAATTGAATACTATTAAGCTATCTACTATTTAGGCTATCACTAGCCTAATGATTGAAACTTGTCCTCTCCATTGGGAGGTCCGAGGTTCAAACTCAGGCACGCACCATAGATTTTTCTTAAATGTATGTGCGTATTAGAAAATTAATTATCACTGCTTTTCGGCGAAGGAAAACATCACACCCAAGTGTTCTTTAAAAAAAAAGGTTCTTAGTCCACCAATTCACACTTGGCCAGCGCGGTGGACTATGGCCTATAACTCTCTCATTCGAGAGAAGGCCCGTGCCATGGGATAGTAATAGGTTGACGACAATAGAGTACGTATTTTTCATACTATGGTCGCTTTCTTACTTTGATATATGCATCATCCCCATGGAGGATAATGCGGGTACAAAAACGCAAACCATTTCATTGAAAAATGTATTCGTTTCAACTATAAATAGTGCAAATATTCCTTTCCAAATTTGAGCGACGCGACGTACAACTTTATGATAATAGAAATATCAATAAAACAAGACGACACAAATAGTTTCCGTCGACAGCCATATTTCTCGTCTCGATATGAATATCGCTCAGCCGATATCAAACAAAGAACAAGTGAAATATCGCTTGATCGTATTGTAATATGAAGGGCCATACACACTGATGTGATAATCTACGTGGCGGAGTTTCACCATACCGGTCTAATGTGCAGTGGGTTCTATGTTTGATTTTCGGCCAGATCTGAATGATGAATTTAGATTTCTGTTCTGGGTCTGGGTGTTTGTGTATTCGTCTTTGTATATCCATGGCACAAAAGACACGGGAGAAAATCCTACTGTGACTATCAGTGAAGAAAGTGTGTATAATAACAACCTCCCGGAACCTGCTTTTCACCGACTGCGTCAAAAGGCGGGTAAAGTATTTCAAGCGTATGTATGTATGCTTATATGTATATCCACTTTTAGGGACCAGTCACTCCAGGCCCGCTAAGTCGAGGAAAGCGTTGCACTCTTGCCTGACGACTTCCTTTTTCGGTCACCGGTAACCGCAGACCGCATTCGTAGATACGTTTTTACAGGGGTGGGATCATTGTAGTTCGATCGAGGAGGTGCGGCCAGTACACTTATTTCTAGCGTGAAGCAGTTCTTGCGCTTCGATGGAAGGCTGTGGTTGCCGGGACAACTTTAGATGAAGCGACCATCTTAGTGCGATCTTGGGAGTAGCAATGCGTCTGTGATTGGCTTTAGTTAGAATCCATATTTTATGTGATAACAAATGTCCATGGGAGGCAATGACCATTTACCATCAGGTGGTCTACTAGCTTGTTTGTTAATCTTTAAAAAAAAAGTGTGAATATTCTCGACGGGCCATCCGCAATCGCACGTGTTGAGGCATCTCAACATTCAGATCAAATCATACAACCATTCATATAAGTGAGGAATGTACATGTAGTGGCACTTATATCAAAAAAAGCGTCAAATCAAATAATAAATTTAATCTCCAATTTTTGACAAAAACGCAAAAAGTGATTTGTTTTAAACAGTCGGGGTTTTCTTTTTAATATTTTAACAATGTAATTATTTTATAACATTGAAAATGCAGTAAACTAAAGATTTTTTTCAAACATAAATTTGTTTATTTGGATTTGCTGGCTATAGAGTGTGGATAGA
Source organism: Spicauda simplicius (assembly GCA_949699795.1). NCBI lineage: Eukaryota > Metazoa > Arthropoda > Insecta > Lepidoptera > Hesperiidae > Spicauda > Spicauda simplicius. The sequence goes on along the minus strand of OX453080.1, from coordinate 14,927,031 downwards.
CCCCAACGATTACAGACAAGTGGTTATTGACTTTCAACTCAAAATCAAATGGAATTTCATAGATTCTCATTCGTGTAGAAATGTATTGAACAGTCTCTATACAAAAATAGAACACGATAGTCGCATAAGCAAGCTTATTAATTTTTTGAATTACTTATATATTTTTTTCAGAATGAATCTTTATTCATTTACCTATATGAGTAGACGAAGAGATGATACTTAAAGCGCATAAACAGAAGCGCTTCAATTTTGTAGAGCTAGGCGGTATTTCCACAGCAATAATAATAATAATAATATTCTTTATTGTACCCATAAAATATACATAGCAAAGAAGTTACAAATTAAAAGAACGATACAAAAGGCGGCCTTATCGCTAAACAGCGATTTCTTCCAGGCAACCTTTGGGTATGGAGTTAAAGTAATAATAAATATAAGAATAGATAAGATGTAATAGATTCATTTTAGAATCAGTATTGTTATATGAGGAGTGAATATAGCTAAAGCAAACTACCTGACGCATACAACCCTAAGGCAAGTGGGTAATATCGCCCATTAAGATCTGTACTCAACATCACATAGATTTAGATTACTTACCAAAAGTAAATTACAAATGCGTTGTTACCACAACAGAATAAATTGGAGCGCCTCGATCGAGAGATAAATTGTTTAATTTTATCACAAATTTACTGTTAAAAAATCAACCTCCACATTTTGTGTATTAAAATTGGATCTGCCATATAGAAAAATATATTAAAATCAAGCCATTTTGGTCGTATAGCGTGTCAAGAAATGAGAGATAGATACAGTCACCCAAAGGTGATAGAACCCTTTACGTTTCGATCTTCTAGCCACTACAACTTCATCCCTGTAGTTCTAAGATTAGCATAGGGCTACGGCCTGCCTTTTTTATAGTTGGTTAACGATAAGGCAGATGGACCACATGGAAAGCAGTCACCCCCGTGTGATGGTGGAAAGAACGCCATGTCATAGCACTCCGGAAATATCTCAGGACGTTTGAAGCTCCACATCTTGCACGTCCGCGGCAGTAACGAGCACGCCTGTCGTAAGAGGTGACTAAAAGGGTCTTCCGGGGTTGCGGACGACTAGAGTGGTGGGCCCAGCTGCTCACATAGGAAGACCCCGATGGGGCAGCGCGCTTAGAGAACTGCGGTTGCGTACCTTTGGAGATCCCGGAGTCTTCTTTGTAGCGCTGAGGACGGCCACCGGGGGATTTTGTGCAGTAAGAATCCCACATAACTACGGCTCCCACGGCGTCGGGGACCTTTTGAAGGTTTTGCTCGACAAAAAGAAAAACACAACAGCTTATTTCTGGCTATTAACGGCGGGGTTAAGCGCTGCTTTATTTTGGTCTGATGGGTGTGGTAAGGGAGACATACTTTTATTAAAGAAATTTTAACTTTGTCTTTAGGAGTACATACCTATGTATTTTTGCTCAACATATGGTAAGGCTTATCTTATTGGGCGTTAATTAAAGATATCATATGCACTTCAATGTTCCGAAAAAAAAAACATTTGAAGAACATAACCCTCCTTCGGGTGTTGTTGATTAAAAAATATATTATTTACGTGTGCACGTTGTTTTGGACAACGAAAAATCTAGGTGTAAATCTTGAAATATAGTAGGATAGACAGGTCTGAAGTCTGAATGTAATATAGGCGTCACGTCGCCTGATCAATGGGCGCACGCACTCCGACGTCGCGACGCCGTTGAACGACTGACGTTACAGTATTCTTTCTGCCACAGATTTCATTTGCTCTTTAATAAATATTTAATGCTATTGACTGTATTCATTTATTTTTTTAAAGCAGTATGTAGTTGTATATCTTTATTTTCTTATTTATAAATATGAATGTTTGTCTGTATGTCCTCTTTAAAATCGTAAACTATTTATTTGATCATGTGATGATCTTTAGCAAAGTTGTTATTCTGCAATGAGCTCGCGAAGATTTCCGGTGTTTATTTTTGTAATGGCATAGCAACGCGTACAGGGTGTACCCTAGTTTTATATAGCTAGTTTTATATAAACGACTTAAATCACTTGTATGACCGTATTTATTATGAAATAAATATATATGAAATATTGGTGGAATTAATACTTACTTATTAATGTATCAATTCCGGCACCTGGCACCTACGATAAGCAAAGTTTAAATTCTTTTTACTAATATTTCGACACAATTACATGGTAGTCATGGCGAAACTAATTTTAAATTTACATATTGTAGATTACCAATTAATGTATGTTATTGCGCCTATATACTGTCATCCTACATTTGTTTCCAATGAAACTAATTGTGTCCAGTAGAGTGGCGAATAATTGGATGTAGAGTAGCCATGCTCAAACACAAAAAAAGGACTCAGTCTCGAATCTGACGGGACCGTAATCTTTAAAGAACAAAAGTTATTGAAGCTTTTTTATTCCATTATAGCAGTCAACTAGCATACACTCCAACTGATGCTAACTGCCGCCCACCACTTACATGGTTGCCTCATGTGAAAAGTAGTGGTAATGGCGCCGGTCGAAATACTCTGGTTCTACCACCTTGTAAACTAATTCTAACTATAGTGAAACTAACTGATTTTGATTTATGAGGTATTTTTATAGTTGAAGGTGGTAGAACCAGTGTAGTTCGACCGGGGTAGTACCACCGCTACACCTATTTCTAGCGTGAAGCATTCCTTGCGTTCGATGGAAGGGTGTGGTTGTCGGGACACTTTCACATGAGGCGACCATCATAGTCCTCGGGAGTAACAACGCATCTGTGATTGACTTCTGACAGGACCCATGTTCCGTATGAAGTTGATTACAGATGTCGCAGGGCGGCAGTGACCACTTACCATCAGGTGGACGGAATGCTCGTTTGCTACTTCAGTCAGAATAAAAAAAAAGTTACATGGTGGAAAGATAGAAATTATATCCAGTAAGCAAAACAAAGAATGGATAGCCCGCAACAGGTGGTTGGATTTGGGGCAGTCTAACAATCCGCACTCGGCTGGTATTGTAGACATCGACCTTATTATTATCTGGTTAATTTCTTTCTTAATATCTGGATTTAGAAGGAAAACCTTTCAAGAATCATAAGCTAAACTATATTTGTTAATAACGTACGCGGTTAAACCTTTGTATTTTTATTGAATATTTTTATATGTATAAATGTACCTAATGGCGCCATCTATTGGCATATTTGTGTAATAAATAAACTCAATAAAGATGAAGGGCGGCGGCAGAGGGCGCTAGAAGCGCAACAGCGGTGACATTGTTCAAAAGTTTTCCAGAAAAAATCTAGCCTTTTGTTTTGTTCTCGAGCGCGACTGAACCGTCTCTTCGCAATACGCCCTCCGGAGCCCCCTCAAGTTCAAAGCAGTGTCGCGGTTTCCCTTAATTCACTCTCTATCGCTAACAATGATGTTATTGTTGATAAAATTGCGTCTAGGGTGGTTTCTACCGTGAACCAGTTCTTGCGTTTCGGTGGAAGGCTGCGGTTGCCGACTAACTTAAATTGTTGCTGCAAAAGTCCATGAAATAGGCACCGCAGCTCAGTAAACGCTGAGGTTAAACCCCAGCACTGATTTTCAGTCCGGACCATTTCCGAACGCAACTCGGAAGGCTGTACGTCAGATTCAACAAGTGTCAAACCACTTAATGAGATCTTATATAAGTCTGAAGTAGCAAATGTGCATGCAGTCCACCTGTTAGTAAGTAGCACCTATCTGTCGCCTATGGACACCTATATAAATGAATGAATGAATTTTTATTCGGATCAGTTACAACACATAAACATAAAAAAGAAATACATATATATATATATATATATATATATATATATATATATATATATATATATATATATATATATATATATATATATATATATATATATATATATATATATATATATATATATATATATGAATAAAACGACACTATTGAGAAATATATAATATGTGCTGCAGCATCCGTGAAAAGGACAGACTCAGCTAATGCTATGAGCAAGTTTTCCTACTCCATGACGTTGTTTTTCAGTCTTCCCCACGAGTCGAGGCCAGTCGGACGGCTGCTCGCCAGCCGGTCATTAGTGTAGCTTAACTATTGTTATAATAAAACCCGCGCCATTTGCAATTTCATATAGACCAGATAGAACTTATCTGAGGTATTTCACCATGCGTTGCTTTTCCCGAAGTTTAAGTTGATCGGCTTATATGCAAGTGAACCAGCAACCAGCTAAATGCAATCATATGGAGGCGGTTCCTCCTCGGTTGAACCATATTCATTCTACCACCGTGCAAACCTTTTTGTAAACCTTTGCACTTTATATGGGTAGTACGTACTAATCTTCATGGTTAAAGCGTACTCTTTTAATTTCAAGAAGTTTCGTTGAAAATGGAGCAGGTACTGGCTGAACTGTTTATCCTCCTTTATCCTCTAACTAGCTGAACCCCGCAGCTACACCCGCGTTAAAAAAATAAGATATTTTCCCACAATAAAAAGTAGCTTATATGTTTATCCAGAGTGTCAGCTAACTCCCTACCAAATTTAATGATAATCGCTCCAGCCGTTTAGACGTGAAGAAGTAACAAATATACACACTCACAAACTTTTGCCTTTATAATATTAGTATGATATGATATCCACATCAAGGAGCATCAGTAGATTTAGCAACTTTTTCTTCACTACTCATATAAAAAACAGACGGATAGTGAAGAATTAGTAACAGGGTTTCGTTGGAGTGTCGGGACCCTAAAAATTAAATTCGGCGCGAGCCTCCACTGTAGGCACTGAAACACTGAAATTCGTTGACAACAGATTTAATGGATAAGTAATAACAAAAATATATTTCCGTCCGTTTCGTTTGGGTTTTCAATTACGTTGAACAGCTGAAACTGTGTTTGTATCAGATTTGGTGTAATTGAAATTGTATTGAAAACAATATGTCATCTGCGAGGCGCCGTCAAATCGCGAACAGTAAGTCGAGATGAATTATATTAAAAAGTTTCTAAACACGGCTTTTTGCCCGTCACTGCTGCCCATGGACATCAGCAATCAACTTCATACAGAACATGGGTTCCGTCTGAAGTCAATCACAGATGGGTTGCTACTCCCGAGGACTACGATGGTCGCCCCATGTGAAAGTGTGCCGGCAACCACACCCTTCTATCGAAACGCACGAAATGCTTCACGCTAGTAATAGGTGTGGCGGTGGTACTTCCCCGGTCGAATTACACTCGTCCTACCATCTTCAAAAGAAGAAGATATCATTTAGAAGCCCTTACATTTACCTTGCATGTATATTTAAGTGTTCGTATGAATAATGGTCGATCAGTCATGTTTGATGAAGCATGACGTTATTAACCATGCAATGACATCCCAATCAAGCTTGTATGGAAATTTTGAGCACAGTAAGTTGCAGTTGATTTAAAAATAAGTTGCGAGATTTGACCCTGACAAAATGAATAAAGACTTGTTTTATTGACAGACGATTTAATTTCAGATATAATTGATTGATGTTTCAAATTTCTTATTTTTATCTAAGAAGAGATGGATATATAAATAAGGTTTCCCTGCCTTAATTTTTTGAATAACGTACATTGTTGATCATTCGTATGAATAGGCGATCTAGAGAGCAATCTCTTCCAGAAGACCTATGCACGGAAAAGGTAAAGAAAATTGGTAAGTGTTTGTGTATTTACATATAGAAGGAACATAGTAGTAGTATGAACTAGTATATATTCAACATACAAAACTTGACCATGAGGTTAAGGTTAGATGAAAGTAACAATGCGAAAGAAATGTGTCGTTGATGATTCCGTATGACGCATAGTTCCAAAGTTTGATATTTCTATAGCTAGACTTGACTAGTATGTATTTAATAGTACGTTGACAAGCGCCCTCTAGCGATAATCCGGCTCGCTGAGCCGCGCACAGGAAAATTGAAATCGAATCCACCGTATATATCAAGTTTCATACCGTTTCACTTTCAGCAAGTTGCTTTTCGTTATATTCGGGAGAACACTGATTAAATGCTTACTTTTTAACCGACTTCCCAAAGGAAAGAGGTTATCTATTCGTCACGTATATTTTTTTTTTTTTTTTTTTTTATTTTTTTTTATGTATGTTCGGGCGAAATGGCTAGAAATCGTCGACCTACCGACACGATTCATACGACATTGTATGCGACTAGTTTCACAGGCAGTCCCATATTGAGGAAAATGAAAACCTTCCGGCGGTTTTCCCGGAAAATTGGAAAATGTCGGTTTCTTAAAATCTTCAATAACTTGGGTGTTTATAAACCGATTTCCATTTTCTTTCTTTCATTTGATAGGAAATTTCGTCACGCAACTTTTTCTCTTGGACATGGGTATGCTGTGATGCTTAACTCTTTGAGTTATGGGGTGGAAACCACCACCACTCCTCAAGTTTTTTAGATAATTTGAGATAACTCGGCTTCTGCCGAATCGATTCTTATGAAACTTGGAATATGTATTATATATTTATGCTTATATAGGTTGACGAAAAATTTGACCTTCAACTCTTCGATCCTGATGATGCAGGGTTACAGCTATCCTAAACTATAACATTAGCTATTTGGTGCTTACATATATGTAACAAGACTACTAAGCAGAGACATGTGATGAAAATTTGACCTTCAACTCCTCAATCCTGATGATGCAGGGGTGCCTCAAGCCTAAACCATAGGGGTTGACCATTTGGTGCTTATGGGTATGTTATAACAATACTAAGCAAAGACATATTATAAAAAAAATGACCTTCAACTCCTCAACCCTGATGATGCAGGGTGCTGTAAGCCCAAGCCGTAGGTGATGGCCATTTAGTGCTTACGGATGTATAATAAGATAGCAAGGCAAAGATGTACGATGCCAAATTTGACCTTCAACTCCTCAACCCTGATGATGCAGGGGTACTGCAGGCTTAAACCATAAACGTTAGACATTTGTTGCTCACGGATTTGTAATAACATTGCTAAGCAAAGGTATACGACGAAAAATTGGACCTTCAACTCCTCAATCCTGATGATGCAGGGGTATTGAATGCCTAAGCCATAAAACTTAGCTATTTCAATCTTACGCATTCAAAATGATATTAAAAAAAATGTAAGGTAAAACATTAGAAAAATGGTTGTATACGGTGGAAAATTGGACCTTCAACTCCTCAATCCTGATGATGCTGGGGTGCTTCAAGCTTAAACTATAGGCGTTAGCTACATGATCGCTACGTATATCTGATAAGATTACTAAGCAAAGATATAAGATGAAAAATTTGACCTTCAACTCCTCAACTCTGATGATGCAGGGGTACTTCAGGCTTAAACTATAGGCGTTGGCCATTTGATGCTTATGGGTATGTAATATATTTACAAAGCGAAGACGTATGATAAAAAAGTTGCCCTTCAACTCCTCAACCCTGATGATGCAGGGTACTGTAAGCCCAAGCCATAGAAGTTGGGGATCTGTTGCTTACGTGCGTACGATGAGATTACATAGAAAAGATATGACATGATAATTTTGACCTTCAACTCTTCGGCCCTGATGATGCAGGGGTACTTCAGGCTTAAACCATAGGCGTTGGCCATTTGATACTTATGGATATGTAATATATTTACAAAGCAAAGACGTATGATAAGAAAATTGACCTTCAACTCCTCAACCCTGATGATGCAGGGTACTGCAAGTTTAAACCATAAGCATCGGCCATATGGTGCTTACGTATATGTAATGAGATTACTAAGCAAAGATATGACATGATAATTTTGACCTTCAACTCCTCAACCCTGATAATGCTGGGGTCCTTCAAGTTTAAACCGTAGGCATCGGCCATATTGTGCTTACGTATACATAATGTTGTTGTTCACAATACCAACAATGAGTTTCGGAGAGGATATAATTATGATCAAAAATTCCACTTTGAATACAATTACCTGAAAGATGCAAGAGTACTACCAACCTTTTTAAATTGGATGGGTTATTTTTATCAGTATCAGTTGAATTATACTCTTAGTTATAAGGTTTATATTACTTTTTCTACTTTAAATATTGATAATTATAGGTCTATTCTTTAAATAAATGTTTACTCAGAAAAAGTTGTTTTATTCGGTTAGGTTAGGTTCGAACAGATTTTTCCAATTCAGAATCTAAGGGAGGGGGCGCGGTAGCGCCCCCGACCGGTTGTGTCAAAAAAGTCTATTTTTATCTGATGACGTCAGCACATAATTTTATTCATCCGAAAATCGGACGAATAATTAATTTTATTCATCCGGTTAGCGGACGACTAGCAACAGCTATAACTGATTTTATCGTGACTGAAAAGCGTGAAAAAAAAAATTTTAAACAAAAAATACAACCGACTTCCATGCCACATAAAAGTAAAAAATAATTTAAATACATGTTGGTTTAGAGCAAACACAGTTCTTAGTACATAGTCCCGAAGTCGGCGCTCATATAAGATACATGTAGTTTCGTCATGATCCAGCAAAATATGGTAAGCGCCGACTTCGGGACTATGTACTAAGAACTGTGTTTGCTCTAAACCAACATGTATTTAAATTATTTTTTACTTTTATGTGGCATGGAAGTCGGTTGTATTTTTTGTTTAAAATTTTTTTTGTATGCTCACTTTGTTTGTAGTATCAAATTGGTGGGGTGGATAATCTATACTTATAATAAAGTTGTAGAGAGGTCAATTCTGTACATGAAATATTTTTCCAAAATAACTATCAGGGCGTAATTAGGGATCGATACTGATGCCAAAAATGCAATCAGTAAAATTTTTGTCTGTCTGTCTGTCTGTCTGTCTGTCTGTCTGTCTGTCTGTCTGTCTGTATAACCGTTATAGAAACAAAAACTACTCAGTGGATTTTAACGAAACTTGGTACGATTATTCTATATACTCCTGGGCTGGTTATAGTATACTTTTCATCCCGCTCCAATCAATAGGAGCAGAGCAGTAAAGGGAAATGTTGGGAAAACGGGAGAAGTTACTTTTTTAAGCTTCTGTCGCGTGTGCAACCTTAATGGTTAAAGCTAGACAGAAATCATGTATGAGGGAAATATTTTCCTTAAAATTATCTAAAAAATATCCTACGACAGTATATGTCTATCTTTTATGGTTGACTCACAATAACACGTGTAACTCCCGATAGCTTAGCAGTTCAAAGCTTTCTGATTATATTTGTCTACTCTTACGTTTATAACTCAGTCATCTATCTGTACGAAAATGAACATGAAAATGAAAAATGAAAAATGAAAAATGAAAAATGAAAAATGAAAAATGAAAAATGAAAAATGAAAAATGAAAAATGAAAAATGAAAAATGAAAAATGAAAAATGAAAAATGAAAAATGAAAAATGAAAAATGAAACATGAAACATGAAAAATGAAAAATGAAACATGAAACATGAAAAATGAAAAATGAAAAATGAAAAATGAAAAATGAAAAATGAAAAATGAAAAATGAAAAATGAAAAATGAAAAATGAAAAATGAAAAATGAAAAATGAAAAATGAAAAATGAAAAATGAAAAATGAAAAATGAAAAATGAAAAATGAAAAATGAAAAATGAAAAATGAAAAATGAAAAATGAAAAATGAAAAATGAAAAATGAAAAATGAAAAATGAAAAATGAAAAATGAAAAATGAAAAATGAAAAAAGATAAATGAAAAATGAAAAATGAAAAATGAAAAATGAAAAATGAAAAATGAAAAATGAAAAATGAAAAATGAAAAATGAAAAATGAAAAATGAAAAATGAAAAATGAAAAATGAAAAATGAAAAATGAAAAATGAAAAATGAAAAATTAAAAATTAAAAATTAAAAATTAAAAATGAAAAATCAAAATTAATATTAGCTTATGTTCGAAATCAGCGTAAAATTGCTCTTGCCGTAGCTTCATCAGGTATAGCTGCAACATTGCTACCAGGAGGTAAAACTGCTCACACTATGTTTAAAATACCCATAGATTTAGATCGCACGGAAAGTCCAACATGTAGTATTTCAAGAAATAGCGACAAAGCTAAGGTATTACGTGAGTGTAATTTAATCATATGGGATGAATGTACGATGGCCCACCGAAAAGGAGTAGATGCGGTAGACAGAACTTTAAGGGACATAAGACAAAATGATCGACCAATGGGCGGTATCACGGTTTTATTTTGTGGTGATCTGATTCACTGTTAAAGATTGGCGAAGGTACCTATCCACAACTACACCAAGGAAAAGTTATTCTGACGCCTGAGTTATGTTGTATAGTGCAATCCCAACTACATCTTATATCGTCGGTTTACGGTGACGTAACAAATATATTAAATAGGGACAATTCTTGGCTATGCGAAAGATCCATCTTAACTCCTCGCAATGACCAGGCATTTGAGATTAATAATAAAATACTGTCGAATATACAAGGGGAAAGCAAAGTTTATAGTTCAATAAATAGAATGGTCGATGAACAAGACGCCAGTAACTACCCGATAGAATTTTTAAATTCTTTAAATATGCCCGGACTTCCTTCTCATGAAATTTGTTTAAAAATTGGCATTCCGATTATTCTGCTCCGAAATTTAAGACCACCACAACTTTGCAATGGAACTCGGCTAAAAGTAACCCGGTTGCAACAAAATATAATCGAGGCTCAAATTTTAACAGGTTGCGGTGCAGGAGAAACCGTCTTTATTCCCAGAATTCCCTTAGTACCTAATAATTTTCCATTCCAATTTAAAGGAACGCAATTCCCAGTATCGGTGTGTTATGCAATGACAATTAATAAGGCTCAAGGGCAGACTTTTCGTGGTGCTGGAGTAAATCTCGGTGTCAGTTGTTTCTCGCATGGTCAGTTGTACGTCGCTCTTTCCCGGGTCAGTAGTTCCAAAAATCTTTACGTTCACGTGCCGGATGGATCAACATTCAACATAGTTTACCCGGAAGCTTTGCATTGAAGTATTTTCGTTATATAAGTAGGTACTTAAGCCTTCGGCAGGATCAGAATAGGGCTACGGTATCCCTGCCTGTCGTAAGAGGCGACTAAAAGGGGCTTCCGGGGTTGCGGGCGGCTAGAGTGGGAGCTTGAACCGTCCAACCAGGCGATACCGGGAAGGTGGCGATATGTGTGGTCGCATACCGCCGTAAAGACTAGATTGGGTGGTGGGCCCATCCGCCCATCTGGGAGGAGCCCGAGTCCTCTTTATAGCACCGAAGACGGCCACCGGGGGGTTTTAGTGCGGTAAAAATTCCACATAACTCTGCGTCGCTCCCACGGCGTCGGGTACTTTTGAAGGTTTCCCCCTCGAAAACAAAAATAAAAAAGGTTCTTAAGCCTCATGTGAACGTGATCTAAACAATATTACTAATACATTAACTCAATAACACACAAGGAGTTACTCGCTGGCGGAGTCGCGGGCAAAGCTATTAACAATAATATTGTGCGGTTCCGTATTGCGATATTTTTCAACAGTATTGTAGATATGACATATTATATTTCCCTACTAAAATACGAAAGTTAATCTGTCTGTTACATCAAAACCACTGAACCGTGAGGAAGGACATAGGCTACTTTTTTTTTACGAAAAACAACGGAAACGCGGACGAAGTCGCGGGCAACAGCTAGTACTAAATATAATAAACACTTCTTTTATAAAAAAAAAACAAAAGAGGTTGAAGTTCATCTGAATCAGATAATAAATATATATAAAAAAATACAACCTCTTCCTTTTTAAAAGTCGGTTAAAAACAAAAACGTTTTGTATATTTCCGCCGCAGTGTTATATTAGGGAATGGTAATGCAGAGTTATAGTGTATACAAACATAGTCTTCAACGATTGTAACACACGATCAATTATAAGCAATATTTAGATTAGATTTTTGCAGTTCCTTACAAAAACTTTCGACAATTCATGCATAAAACAATGTCGTAAACATCTTTTACTACCTCTTTATGAACGCAGACGAATAGCTGATATAATATTTGTGTTTAATATAGCGAACCGTAAAATTGATTCTCCTGATCTCCTAAGTCATCCACTTTCGAATCCAAAGATCCATCAGAGTACCCGTCCCTCTATAGGTTCCCCCTGTGAAAACCAACTACAGGCAAAACTCATTCATAAGAGCAAGCAGATAGCTAAATGCTACGTCAAAGGACACTGATTTCAATATTTTCAACAGCATTACTGAGTTAAGGCGTAAGCTAAGCCGGGGGTTTTTCAATAATGTATCTTTATCTGCACTGGTTCTACCACCGTGCTGTCATAACAAATAACAGCACGGTGGTAGAACCAGTGCAGTTCGACCGGGGAAGTACCACCGCCACACCTATTTCTAGCGTGAAGCATTTCTTGCGTTTCGATAGAAGGGTGTGGTTGCCGGCACACTTTCACATGAGGCGACCATCATAGTCCTCGGAAGTAGCAACGCATCTGTGATTGACTTCAGATAGAACCCATGTTCTGTATGAAGTTGATTACAGATGTCCATGGGCGGCAGTGCCCACTTACCATCAGGTGGACTGCATGCTCGTTTGCTACTTCAGTCTGATAAAAAAAAAATAATAATAGCAATAATTTCAATATGTGTTCATCTACTTATGTGATAAATTTTACAGATGTAGGAACTAGTAGATGTACACCATGTAACTATTTGCGAAAACATGTAATTGGTCTTCTATCTCATAATATACGTAATAGTTATGTTTTGTAGCTGTAAGTTGTTCGAAGATTAAAACTAATAAATAAATAAATACCTCCCCTATTTTTAACTAACTTCGAAAAAGTAAATTTATTTAGGTATGTTTCATTAGAACCACCAGAAGTGTCATTACTAGGATTTCCAGTCTAATGGGTCTCAGATTTACTTATAACCAATAAACAGCAGATTTCAGATTTCTGCTAAGTTTCTGCTAGCTTACTTTCTAACCGGGGATCGAACCCGAAATCCTCCAAGTTTCTTATTGATAAAGTAACCGCTGCCTTCACAGGCAGTGAAAGCGCTTACAGCTTGTTCCCATCTCACTTAATGTAAATGTCATTCGTTCAAACATTCCTTTAAAACTCCATACTGATATGACCTCATAACTTCTCCGCATTCCGACATCGGAAAATTCCAGAAACGCGCTCCCCGTTCCAATTCTAATCTCATTATCTGTACGTGATTAAACTGAATACGTGGAATTTATAGTTCTAAGCTTTAAAGGTGGTATAACCTTTTTTTTTTTTTTTTTGTTTTCGAGGGGGAAACCTTCCAAAGGTACCCGACGCCGTGGGAGCGACGCAGGGTTATGTGGGATTTTTACCGCACTAAAACCCCCCCGGTGGCCGTCCTCGGCGCTGAAAAGGAGGACTCCGGGATCTCGAAACGACTTCAACCGGAATCCTCCGAGCGCGCTGCCCCATCGGGCTCCTCCCAGATGGGCGGCTGGGCCCACCGCTCCGTCTAGTCTTTACGACGGTATGCGACCACACATACCGCCGTCCTTCCCGGGATTGCCTGACCGAACGGTTCGAGCTCCCACTCTAGCCGTCTGCAACCCCGGAAGCCCCTTTTAGTCGCCTCTTACGACAGGCAGGGGATACCGTAGCCCTATTCTGACCCCGAGGCTACAGGGACGAAAGGTGGTATAACCTAATGGTGGTATAAGGAATAGTCGATTGTAAAAGCAGCATGACCGGTATCACTGCTATGGCCATATCTTAGTCATATTTGTTTTACAGATATCCATTTGCGAAACTGAGCTTATACAGTAAAGTCGACTACAAGCACGTAGCTCCCTAAAGTAAACAAAAATAGACATTAATGTCACACGCTCGTTAACGACTCCAAGTAAGAAGTGAGCAACTAGTCCATTGTTCCGGCAAAGTTGTGCTTCCAACTTCGTTAATCAGAAGTCACGCGACAACACTCGCTAACGAAGTATGCACTTTATCAATGTAGTTCAAAATAATTATTTATTAAACTCTAAGCTATAAGCTCAAAGCTATAAGCCATTTGGTTACATTTTAATACTTAACGGGTACTTACATATGCGGTTTAGGAATTCTTATAGAATTATTTTGCCGATATTTCGACCCAGTTGCATGGATCATGGTCACGGCGAAACTGTAGTGGCGGGGAAAAACCGCATATCGTGAGTACCCGTTAAGTATTAAAATGTATCAAGTCCGCGATAATACTATTCTAAAGTCATATGCTATGCAGTTACGATTTTGATTTAATTCAATGGTTTTTGAAGTGAAACTTTTTTTAAATCTTTGTCATTTGAAACTCGTTAAAATGAAAACAGGTTACGATTGCAGTTGTGAGCGCCACAACTGGCTCTGGCACACTACAACACATGGCTCTGAACGCCTTACGCGTTTTACTTCTATTAGAGGTTTTACTTGTATTAGAGCTCAATCTTCTTCTTCTATCTATCTTCTTCTTCTTCTATACTATAATAAATCTGTAAGAGGTCGCTGTCTGTACATGGAATAAATTTAGGTGAAAACCATTTCTAGAGGTCTTTAATACGATATAGAACCCAAAATAATGGTTTTTAGAAATCTTTTCTGTTTGTCTGTTTGTCTGTTTATCTGTTTGTCTGTTTGTCTGTTTGTCTGTTTGTCTGTGTGTTTGAAAACGCTAATCTTAGAAACGGCTTATCCAATTTGAATATAATTTTCACTGATGTGTTGGGGGAAACTTCACTTAACATTTAGTGTTTATTTTATGTAAATCGGTTTACGAATAAAAAAGTTATGTCAATTTAAAACTACGCAGTATTGATTCTGTGTTCGATAAGTGTTAATAAGATAAGTAACTGCATAGTTGAATTGGTAGAAACTAAACATGTTATGGTCTGTAAAATGTATTCCTTTGTTATGTATTTTTTATTGGTTATGTGGGTACCTATGTTATTTGATACTATACAAATCTATATCTCTATATCTATATATCCTACTAATATTATAAATGCGAAAGTTTGTGAGGATGTATGTGTGTTTGTTATTCTTTCACGCAAAAACTACTGAACGGATTTGGTTGAAACTTTACAGTAGTATAGGTTATACATCAGAATAACACATGGACTATAATTTATACCGATTTTTTTGTAATAAGGTTATACTATAACGAGAAATATCAGATTAGTCGCAAAAAAAGTTGTCCTCTGAGAGCTATCTTCGCGTACGCTGCCTAAACCGTTGGAGATATCCAAATATAATGTACCGTGGGATTGTTTGGCTCACATAGATCTAAATAAAAGTCCGCGACAGCATATATCTATATTTTATGTATAACCCACAATAACTCTTTTTATACTTTGAAAATTAAAAAAATATGAAGTTGTTGTTTCCATGGATTTTATACAAACTAAATATTAATCCTTATGAAAATAAATGATTTCAAAAAATTAAGCATCTAATACAGATTAAATCTACTTTTTACTCCATGTAAATTGGATGAGTAGTTTAGAAGATATTACGAGTATAACATATTGCGTACTCAATTGATTGACCGGCAGTATGCGCCGTGCGCCGTCGCCGTAGACAACGAAGTTCTATGAAATATAATATTTAAATGGTTATAAATCACGGAGCAAAATGGGAAAGGTCGATGTGAATTACGTCCCTGTAGCTCCGGGATCAGAATAAGGCTACGGTATCCCCTGTCTTTGGTAAGAGGCGACTAAAAGGGGGCTTTCGGGGTTGCGGGCGGCTAAACTGGGAGCTCGAAACACCCAGTCAGCAACTTCGGGAAAGATGTCAACATGTGTGGTCGCATACTGTCATGAGAGCCAGGATGCAAGGAGCTTGAACAGTCCAGCCAGGCGATCCCGGGAAGGATGTTGGTATACGTGTGGTCGCATATCGTGGTAAAGACTAGATGGAGTGGTGGGCCCAGCCGCTCACTTGGGAGGAGCCCGATGGGGCAATGCACTCAGAGGACTCCAGTTGCGTTCCTTTGAAGATCCCGGAGTCCTGGTGCGATAAGAATCCCACATAACCCTGCGTCGCTCCCACGGCGTATGGTACATTTTAAAGGTTTCCCCCTCGACAAAAAAAAAGGTCAATAAGAATGAAACAGTGGAATAGGTTAGATATGTCATTCAATCGTCATAGACCTTTTAATGTTACACAACTCGGCACATATGTCAGATTAGCAGTAGTTTAGGTCGTAGTTGACCACGCTAGCCAACTGCGCGTTGGTAACCGTTTTGAGACCCTTTCTTAAAACTTTTAATTTCAGAATAAGTATTAATATCCGTTGCCGACAAAACTAATTCAAATTAATATACGTGCCAGTGATTTGAAATTTGAACACACAGATTTAGGAAGTAGGGCAAGGGTTCAATCTGAAGTCAATCACAGATGCGTTGCTACTCTCGAGGACTTCGATGATCGCCTTATATAAAAGCGAGCCGGCAGCCACACCCTTCTAATGAAACACAAGAACTGCTTCACGGTAGAAATAGGTGCGGCGGTGATAACTCCCTGGTTGAACCATTGCTCTACCACCTTGCAAACTTTATGTGGCAGACTAAATTCCACGCGAGCGAAGCCGCGGGCAAAAGCTAGTACTTATATAAAAACGAAAGGATGTTCTCTCACTCATATAATGAATAAACATCGTAGAGCCTAAACTGCTAAAGATACTAATATGATTTTTACTAGGGGTTCCTTTTATCACGTAGACGTCAGTTAAGAATGAATTTTCTGGTCCCCACCCCCCCCAATTTAACCCAAATAGGAGATGTAAGTTTGTATGAAAGTCAGTCAATTTTGAGGCCACCTCAATAAAATTTAGTATTTCGCCTTGATTTTTATGTTAAAACATCGTTTCAAACCGACTTCCAAAAAGGAGGAGGTTATCAATTCGTCTGTTTTTTTTTTAATTTTTTTTTTATTTTATATTTGTTACTCGATTTCTCCGCACTGGGTGAACGGATTTGGATGATTTTTTTTTCATTTGATAGGTAGTGCGTGTCGTCGGGTCCCATTTATTTTTAGTTCACTTTTAACAGTGGCATCCATAAGAAAAGGGCATAAGTCTGATATTTGCATTAACGATGTGCGCGATAAATAGATGAATAACTCAATTTCCCGCCAACCGATTTTGATGATTTTTCTTTTATTTGAAAGAATGTACTTCAAGGGTACTCTGATGAGTTTGATACGGTTCTGATCGTAGGATCCATTTCTTTGAAGCAAATTATCGAAATTAGCGATACTCGGCCAAACCTAAGCTGTAGGAGTCCAATTGGGTTGAATCTAGAATGAGATAACTAAGCAGATATTTCCTAAAAAAATTGACCTTCAACTCTTCAATCCTGATGATGCAGGGGTACTGCTAGCCTGAACCGTAGAAGTAAGTCAATTTGTTTTTATGGATATATAATAAGATTGTTAAACAAATTCATGGGACAAAAATTTGATCTTCAACTCCTCAACCCTGATGATGTAAGGGTATTTCAAGACTAAACCGTAAGAGTTGGCTATTTGACACTTACGGTTATGTAATAAAAATACCAAGAAAAGATACACAGTAAAAATGTTGACCTTCAACTCCTCAACCCTGATGATGCAGTGTTACTTCAAGCCTAAGCCATAGGAGATGGCCATTTGGTGCTTTCGGGTATGTAATATGATTATTAAGCAAAGATACAAAATGAAAATTTCGACCTTCAACTCCTCACCCCTGATGAGGCAGGATACTGCTAGCCTAAACTATACGAGATGGGCATTTGATGCTTTCAGGTATTTAATATAATTACTAAGCAAAGACACATAATGAAAATTTTGACCATCATCTCCTCAACCCTGATGATGCAGGGGTGCTTCAAGCTTAAGCCATAGAAGTTAGCTATTTAGTGCTTCCGGGTATGTAATATAATTACTAAGCAAAGACACAAGATGAAAATTTCGATCTTCAACTCCTCAAGCCTGATGATGCAGGGTACTGCAAGCCTAAGTCATGGAAGTTGGCCATTTAATGCTTTCGGGTATGTAATATAATTACTAAGCAAAGACACATGATGACAATTTCGACCTTAAGCTCCTCAGCCCTGATGTTGCAGGGTACTGCAAGCCCAAGCTATAGAAGTTGGCTCTCAAGTTCTTACGTATAAGTAATAAGAATACTAAGCAAAGACATGGGATATTTTTTTTTACTTCAACTCCTCCCTGATGATGCGGGATAGTGCAAGCCTAAATTAAAAAAGGTAGTCACATAATGCTTACGGTTGTTTTTAGTATATAAGTTCAATGACAGCTCATTAAACTGAAATGTGATTAATAAATTAAACTTCAATTCATCAACCCTGATAATCTAAGTACACAACTTACTTAAGCCGTATGAGTTTGGTACTTATTGATTACAATACATTACAACCAGTTGAGAGAACATTGTGATGAAAAGTGTCACTTTGAATACCTAAATCCTGAAAATGCAGGAGTATTGTCATGTTATTGTTAAGAGTTGGATTTAGCTGTAGCTTTTTAAACAGGATGGGTTAGGTTAGGTTGGAACATAAAAGAAAACATAAAAAATAAGCGAGCAGGGTGCGGCAGCGCCCTGCGAGCGGGTGTGCCCTGTTCGTATGAATTGTAAAAGTGTTTTGATTATGTCTTCCGCTTTACAAAGAACAATGCGGGATTTACGCACACAAATAGCCCGATGCACCTCTTAAAAGATCTTATATTTGGCCACATGAAACAAAATATGAACTTAGAATATATGTCGCTGTTCAGTGATATTCCAATTTTCTAATAATTTACTTCAAGTAGATAATAGTGCTTTGTTATCCGGAAAAGTTAAAATCAATCTTTATATCGATACGTCTTCGATTAAATGTGGAGGAGTTGGTTGAAAAAGTATATCCCGATATTGTTAATACAACCAATAACACTATAAATTGGTTCCAAAAGAAGGCAATATACCCACCCACCAATGAACGTGTCGATAAAATAAATGATTTATTTCTTTTCTAAATTTAAAGCAGCGTCACAGATCTACTATTCGGTAGACACAGTCATTGAGATAGAGGAAGCAGTACATTATCCAACAGAATTTTTGAATTCCTTAATGCCTTCCGGAACTCCTGAACACAAATTAATATTAAAAGTAGGTTTACCTATAATCTTACTTAGAAATTTGAATCTAAGAATTTGAAAATTAGAATTTGAAAAATAGTATTTTCCAATTCGGAAAACTTGAAATCAATCTTTATAATCGATACGTTTTGGTTCAAATGTGGAGGAGTTGATTGAAAAAAGTATCCCGATATTGTGAATTAGAATGTAAATTGGTTCAAAAAAGCGATTTACAATATTAGAATTCGTCTAATTACAAAAAAATACATAACAATACGTTCCTACCCACAAATACACACTTTAAATTCGTTTTTCACTCTGTGTTTGACCAGGTAATCCTTGAGCGGCCAAACCGATATTAATGTTACTACTTTTTATCATAGAATTCCCACGGTGTCGAGATTTGCGCGAGAAAAACTTTGTGACACGTTGATTTGCACGCGGGCAAAGCCGCGGGTACAGCTAGTAGTATAATAATTATGTTTGGTATAACAATGTGTGTGCTTACATGTTTGGCAAAGGGAGGTCTCCTGCCAGGCTAGGTGATCAGGCCTGGGGAGCGGCCGTGCTCCGACAGTCGTTGTTCGGAACTTGTAGCTGGGTATTGAGAATACTTCGATAGCGAATTTTAGAATACTAATAGAGCCATCTTTTGATGAGTAGCGGGAGGTCGCCACAAATGTTTTAATGGGAGGCAGTAACCATTTAATATCAGATGACATGCTTTTATGCTTCAATTATATAAAGTAAAAATATAGGTTAAATGTAAATTCGACTACAAGCTATTCTGGTAGTACCGGTAGTAACAGTAAAACAGGGAAGCGGACATTACTCGCAGACTCGTGCGATCAATGGAGCATGCACGCTGCTAAACTGACCCGTTCTTGCCGTTACATCGTAAGCGAGCAGACGTATGTGTTTTATACAACGCTGATATAACAACAGTGATAAATGCTTATTGGTTGATATTAAAATGCACTACTTTTTTATATGGTTAAAGTAATAAACGAGGATGCAGACCACTTGATGGTAAGTGGTCACTGCCGCCCATGGACACCTGTAAACAACTTTATACAGATACTTCACGCTAGAAATAGGTGTGGCGGCGCTACTACTCCGGTCGAACTACACTCGTTCCACTACCTTATGTAAAAAAAAAACACCATAACGAAATCTATATACCTGAGAGTTGCCTAGTTGCCCTTCTTATTCAGAGAGAAGACTCGTCTCCAGCAGTAGGACAATAATGGGTTGTCACTCGGAAGCATTGAGATTTGTAAATAATTTCAACCAGAGCTCCTGTCCTGGAAAGTGCAATAGAAAATGTTTTGCTGCGTTTCTTAAAAACCATTGAAACATCTCCGAACTAAATCAAAGTTTCGTACTTTCAAATTATGTTAAAAACGAATGTTTTCCAACGCTACTTCGAACAGAATCGCTAATAATCCGAGAACTTTCCAAATCAAGTTGTTTTCGACTCGTTTGCATCGGAAACAAATAAATTGTTTTAAAAATCCCGGAGAACCTTCCAGAAGTGATTTATCGCGGAGTTTCAGCCTGGTTTATGTTACGAGCTGTCGCAAGCGGCTCCAATCGCTTTTCTTCGAACAAAGTTTTACTACGTAGACGTAGGGGTTCCTACATCTTATTAATATTATAGATGCGGAAATTTCTGTGGATGTATGTGTTTGATACACTTTCATGCAAAAAGAAACGGTCAATTTTCGCTGAAATTTGGTTTACACATAGTTTATGACCTTTTTTTTTAAGTGGGTAATCCTCAGGGGGTATCCCTGAGCCGCCCGGGGCAGCAGCTGGGTTATGCCGGACTCTTACCGGCTAAATCCCCACTGTGTTTTCTCCTCGCACCGTATGGCGGGAACACGGGCGCGCTTTCACATTGATCCGCGAACCCGCCGGTGCCTGGTCGCTTCCGCAACCCCCCCCCCCTTGGAGCATGGAGCTCCCCTCCAACAGGAAGGCGCGCCAGAAAACACAAAGGCGCGCCTTACCTCCAAGGCTCCCATCCGCAGGGCGACGGATCAACCCCGAGACCGCCACCCAGGAGCCGTGGGCATGGGCAAGCCGACACCCGCAAAGGCACCGACCTCCCACACCCAGCGGCGGATCCGAATCCTGGTTCCGCAGCAAACCACCAAACGGCCGCAGAGGACAGGGAGGACGGCAACGAAACACCCACCGCCAACGAATCTGATGGTGCGCCCCCGTTTGGTCGCGGGAGATAGGGTGCACGGCAACGACACACCGATACACCTCTCTTCCCGCGACCTCTCCTGGCTGCGGAGGACAGAAATACCGTCCCCGCAGCCCCCTCGGATGCATACGGAGCGGGCGTCTAGCCAAGCCCACTCGGAGCGTCCCCTCCCTGGGATCCCTCTTGGCTTCACCGTGGTGGTCTAAGCCACGGTTACTGAGCCCCCTCACCACGACAAGGTGGAGATCCCTTCGAGGGGGATAGTTATGACCTAGAATAACACATAGGATACCTACTCAATTATTATTGAAGCGAGCAGAGTGTACGTTACCTCAGAAATAACCTAGTTCTAGCAGTAGTAGTCACCTAGTCTAATCTAATCTTTTTTCTTTGCGTACAGTTCCATCGTAATAGATACAACTAGATCCGTGGCACAATCAATACTTAGCAAATATATAAAATGAATAAGTCGTGAAGAATATTAATAGGCGTGTTTCTGCATAGAAAATATACAGCTATTTTAGTGTATAGCTAAAGTTCAGTAGAGCGTCTGAATTAAAAAAAAAATACGTGCAGTCTATCAGAAGGCATGTGACCAATGAAATGAAATGTCTTTATTTTGCATAGGCCTTCGGGGCGCTTACAAATTGTCAGTTACATATATATATTTTTTACACTACCACCGGATCGGAACACGACCTCAACTGAGAAGATCCGGCAAGAAACTCCGTGGGTTTGTCTTTTTTCTTTGTAATTATTTTTTTTTATTTGCCCTACATCTTTATGTACCATCTGCAACCAACTATAAGCAACATGTTTACTGGAAACCGATAACAGATGCCTTTCCTCCGGTATAAAGGTCATGGTTTGACATACGTCCGTGTTATCTCAAGTTTAAATGAAAACGCGTCCGCTCATTTGCCTCCAAACGTCAGTTTAATATGTTTTAATCAGAATCCCTGCAGATACGAGCGCGATGTCTTTATTACATGGAAGATATTCTTCCTTATGGCGGCTCTGCATTCTCGCTGGAGTGCTCTGAAGCCGCTTGAAACATCTCGGACGATGCGTGGGACCGAGAGCTTCCTCAGGCGAGATGCAGGCTATCAACATCTAACACTGCTAAGCACATTTAAGATGCAATACAAATTTCTTTAATGCCTTATAATTACTCTTTACAAACTGGCAGATATACTAAAAGAAATAGTGGAATTTTTCGTTTTATACAGTTGAAATTTTCGGGTAATACCAATTAGAATCATAAACACATAATTATTATACACCGTATACCAAAAAAAATGTACACCTTAAGAGCATAGTTGAAAAAACTGCGGTGAATCTATTGCAACACAACAAAAAATACTACTCATCTTTTCACCTATCGCTGCAAAGTACTTTGCAAAATATGGCCGAAAACCTAAAAGCAAACGTGCAATGTACATATGCGAAAAGAAGTTTTAAACTCGTATCACAAGCACTGACGAGCGAATCTGTAACATAAATGAAATGAAATATCTTTATTTTGTATAGGCCTGCGGGAGCACTTACAAATTGTCAGTTACATTTTTTTTCTTACACTACCACCGGATCGGAACACGACCTCAACTGAGAAGATTCGGCAAGAAACTCAGCGGGTTTGTCTTTTTTTCTTACTTATATTCATTTTTTAAATATTATTACAATCATGTTTTTTTTTACATGGTAATGAAAGTTAGCTCCAGTATCCTCCAGTATCATAACCAGTATCATAACCAATGATAAACATGTTAGGTACTCACCTAGTGCCTCTCCTAGAACTTTCAGAGTGTGTTGGTGAGAATGTACAATTGTCATAACGTTTCCTTAATGTGTGTAATCTACATACGCAAATTATACGAGTCGCTTCCGTATGGTTTGAAATTAAAAATAAGAGGATTTTATGTTTAACATTATTCGATATTACTTAGGGTTACGTTCTACGTATGTGATACGACCGAGAAGGTACCGATAAATCTGTCAAAGTAAAAAACCTTTCAGGACCATTTGGAAAACCATTTAGGACGGTATAGTAGGGGAGCCCAAGAGGGGATTTTGGGACATACTCGAGCGCGGCAGATTAATATGAAGTAAGATACTTTATATATTGATAAGTACCTCCAGCCAGTATGCGGCCTTAGCATAGGTGGGTACTCCCAGGGGAACTTAGTAACCCTGCCAACCCGTTAGGTGACGCTCAAATCGTCAGATTAGAAAATTGGACACATCTCAGGTTCTAATTCACCTCCGCTTATCCTGGCGCGCTTGAGTGAGTCAAGACGTCGTACTTATTATGCAATTTGTTAACCTCCTACCCCCCAAGGATACACTTAAATTGTCAGAATAGCAAATTAGACATATTTTAGGGTGTAATTAACCTCACTTTGCCTTAACATGATGCATTCGAGTAATTCCATATCATAGATTATTTTTTAAAAATTTGAAACTCTGTAGACGCTTATCCCACCACTCAACGAGAAAACATTATAGGACCACTTATCCTTTCTATAATTTAATCTACAGAACCTAATAAGTTTCCGCGACGCTCGAGTAACTCCAAATTTAGCATCCTGGGCTCCCCTGCTAGTACGCTACCCTCCCTACATAACACATATGGCCCACGTGTTTCTTGTGGACTAGTCTTGTGTAATACATGTATTAATTTTAATTAAGCTAGAAAGTTCTTATAGAAGTGATTTCTAATGTCTTATTTGAGAATAAAGATCTTTAAACCTATGTGTACGATGAACTACTAGGAAACGTTTCCCAGTAATGTACGAAAAGAAACGTAACCGAACACTAATCGGACATCGGTATAATCGGTCTATTCGGTTACCGCACTCGTTCCTGTCCGACTCATGTGAAAAAAAGAGTGTGATAGTTCATGAAACGATAAAGAAAGAGTCGATCATATTTATGTACTAAGTGTAGTAAGCGGACCCAGCAACGGAACATTATAGCCGAGAAGGGTTATCAAACTAACATTTTTTTGAATATTATTAGGTTTAGATTATGTTTTTTTTTATTAACCTATGCTGTCCCACTGCTGGGCAAGGGTCTCCCGTTCTGCCTCTATCTGCCTTCACTGCTCTCTATCTTTCGTCAGGGCCTGCCAGTCTTTTGAATATTTGATCAGATCGTCACACCATCTTTTCTTAGGCCTTCCTTTTTCCATAATTATCATTAAGCAATATATTATTTAATTAAAATTGATAGGCACTTAAGCTATCTGTTCGACCACGGAGTATTGAAATTACATTTTAAATATTTTGTCACGCACTCATAAAAAAAACAATCGAGAAAATCCAAAAATTATGACGTAAGGAGAAGAACCTAAATAAGAAGCCATTATCAAAAAATGACGATTAATAGTACTTTAAATATCTCTGATTGATCTTAAGGAGCTACCAAAACGTACAAACATACTTCTTAGTTCTAAACGGGCTGACGTTGCGAATAGATTAAGATCCCACTGCAAATTTGTGTAGTTATCGTGTGCGCGCTAGCTTCCTCTCACTCACCCTTCAATATTTACCATCTTTAATAGCCAGTAACCCTAACTTGCGGCCAGATTTAATTAGGTTGCCGTAAATAATAATAGTGAGAAAAAAAAATAGCTTTGTTTTGATGCATAAATGATAAACATTCGTTAAGGACGAATTAATATATCGAAATCATACCTGTTTTTACCTGGCTGCGAAGAGGTGCGGCTAAGTGCGCAGCGGCAACTACGATTTTTCAAAGTCTTTATACCTATTTCCGTGAAGTGAACGATATTTTATTTCAAAATTTGATAAGTGAATTTTTTCCTGCGAAATCAAATAATAATAATTTAATTAAAAATATTATCGGCCACATTTTGATTGGCAACCTGGTAGATTTTTATTCTCCTAATCATAAATATGAGTAAAAATGTGGATTTTAGTACGCACACGATAGCTTCACAAATTTGCAGTGGGATCTTAATCTAGAATGTCCGAATAGTACTAATAGAACTAATAGAGTGTACTAAACTAGTACGGAGCGCTCTTGTAGGTCCAAATTATTGTGGACTGCAGCTCTTCGACTTTTAATTTCGGGTCGGAAATTTCTTCGCCGTCAACTTTTCTTTCCGACCTTTTGAATTTTGGTCATCAATTCTAGAGAGTATTTCCGAAAGCCCGCAAATATTCGTGTAGCTATTATGTGACCCACGTTGTCAAAGAGGTTTCCGACCACTGAAATCCTTTGACATCAGATAAATCAAATTAAGTGTCGTTTTATGAAACAGTCGCAGCTCCACTAAACCAACAATTTGGTTTGGCATATGAAATTTTATAGTTAATTATTTAAATTTGTTCCAATTTTGTTTAATTAACTTAACATAACTAGCGTTGGCCATCGAGGTAAATAGGATATTTAATTCAAAATCGCTAAATTATTAAAATATAGAGATTACAAATAAGACAACACTTTAAAAAAAACATGCTTTCTACACTCATAGCCCCACACTAGGATTTTCTCTTGTGTCGTGGGTACCATGGAAACATACAAGACGAATACACAAACACCTAGACCCAGAACATGAATCTAAACTCATCATTTAGATACCTGTTTGGCCGAGAATTAAACCCGGAACCCATTGCGCGTCAGACCGGTATGGTACCCATTGAGCCACGCGGGTCGCACTTAAACGCACATGACAATTATAATGATAATAAGGCCTTGCTTGTTCCGTCGATTGACTTGTCCTTGACTTGTCCCTGCAACCGAGTGTAACGCAACATGCGTCAGATGGTCCAAGAAAGTTAAGTCATTTAATAGTTGAGAAGGTAAGGAAAAGATTTTCGCTTTTATAAAGTTATTTCGTAATGGCATAAAAATCCAATGCGTGTTTAGTTAACGACAACTTGTTGAATATTTTTCTTATATCCCGCGCGACCTAATGCTAGGTCTAGCTGTATTGTCCTTGGCTCTTTTGTCGAATGCCTTGGACTTTTTTCCTGTAAGCGAGAGTAATAAGAAATGCTTTAGATATCCCAAACAGTGAAGTTGTTCGGAGTCTCGCTTTTAAAAAGTAGTTTCATAATGTCATAAAACTCCAATACGTGTTAAGCTTGGAACAGCTTGTTGATGATTTCAGAATATGCAGTTAGTTTATTCCATCCCGCACGGACCCCGCCGGGGCCTAAAGGCCTAAAGGGCAGATCGCGTACCACATTAGCATAATTTCTATTCGTCGGAGTATCCTTTCAGATTTTGTAAAGAAATATAGATAAAGGGATTTTAGAAAGTAAAATTACATGATAAATACGTAGATGGTCTGAAGTATATGTGTCATACCAAATCAACAAGTTTCAAATTATGTACATATTACATTATTTATATTTCTATTCTACATAACACGCATATTTTTTTTGCATGATGAAAACACGTGACAAGGTGTTATTGCAAGTCCTCTAAATTTCAGTTATTTATATTGGATGGTACGGAACCCTCCGTGCGCGTGTCTGATTCGTACCTTGCCAGATTTCTATTTGCGTGTGTTCATTATATTTGAGTAATTTTCGACAGAAACATCTCGCTAAATAGATGAGGACCTAGAAATGACGGATCATTAGAATATGACAGTGCGGAAGAAATATCTGTTGGAATTAATATTTATTAAGAAGTGGCAGAAGGCGCAGAACCGGTTGGAGTGGCGTCATTTAGGAGAGGCCTATGTCCAGTAGTGGATCTCAAAGGGCTGATAGATGGATGGAAGAAGTGTCATATGAATAAAACATGCCATATTTATTATGATACCGAAAAAGAATTCGGTCAAGTACGAGTCGAACTCGAACAGAGTCCAATACTTGTAATAGTGAATCTGTTTTTTTTTGTTTAATAAAAATTAAAAAAAAATAAGGGTGGACATCTCCTATTGCTAAGGGGTAAATAAATGTTGGCCGATTCACAGACCTACTCAATATGCTCACAAAATTTCATGAGAATCAGTCAAGCCGTTTCGGAGGAGTATAGGAACGAACACGACAATTTTATATATAACATGGTTTTCTGATTTTTTTTTATAATTGCTAGAAGAGATTGTTTCTCGCAAAATTTCATGATTGAGGTCAATGAGAAGTTCAACCCTAAATTTCCTCACTTAGATTACTCAGAAGACAGAGCTAATCATTAACGGTGGTTATCATAAAACCATACGATATTGTCAATTAATGAAAAGAAACGCATCAGATTTATTTTACGGCTCTTTGTTATAACTATTATGACGTCATTCGATACGAGGGTTCTGAGGAGGATAATGCTCTGTTTTTGTACATGCCACCATTTTTCCCGGAACGGTCAATTAGGGACAGATTCTGCTAAAATATAAAACAGGAACGTCTTTGTATGGAAATATCTCCAATTATCTTTTATATCAGCCATACTTTAATCTCATGAGTCGTATAACTGAGAATGTGGAAGTGTCCCTGTAACCTAAAAAATAGAAGTAAGTTTGATGTCTCAAAATAAAAATGACGAAAGCATATATGTGTGTATGAAGTAAAGTGTAATGAATGACGACCCGCGTGGCCGAGCTGTTACCATACCGGTCTGACACGCAGTGGGTCCCGGGTTCGATTCCCGGCCAGACAGGTATCTGAATGATGAGTTTAGATTCTTGCTCTGGGTCTGAGTGTTTGTGTATTCGTGTTTGTGTGTGTCCATGGCACCCACGATACAGGAGAAAATCCTACTGTGGGGCTATGAGTGTAGTATCCTTCACTATCGGTCAAATAATGAAATGTTTATAAACTTCAGGTTCTGTCTCGTAGGCTCTGGCGGTCCGCCGAGACTTGTTTATACGTGATACGGCCTGAAATATACGAAAAACTCTCATTTCTTCGTGAGAATATGTTTTTAAGTAACCCAAGAAAGAGGTCGCATTTTCTGCGAAATAAATGAATGCATTATTTATAAATGTATGTAAGATGCTCTTTTAAAAATTTTTCAGTATATGGGGATCAAATAGTGAGCTCTTTCGACAGGCAGGGGATACCGTAGCAGTATTCTGGTCTCGGAACTACAGGGACAAAATAAGCACATTCTTCAGACCAGAAAACAGCAATTCCAGGACCAGACCAGATTACTGCTTTTATTAGGTAGAAATAGGTGTGGCAGTAATGTCCCCAGATACGAGCCCCAGATAATTTTATTTCCTTGAAAAGAAACGTCCTGTTATAAGAACAATAATAATTAATAACGAGAATCCATTAAATTCCTACATTGATGCTTTTATCTTGTCTAATATCCAAATTTACGTTTCCCACATTGAGTATATAAAGAGGTTCCATTAACCACGTAATTCAGGGACATTTACAACGCAGCATCATCCGGGATTTGTTCTGACAAATCGATGGTCTATGGAGCCACGGATGATGGATGGCGAGCAGTCTCGGAGTCGCCTTCGCAAAGAAAAGGAAATTTGTGTAAACTTCAATATTAATATTGTAGACGTATTGGTAGTTAAAATAATGTTATTTTTATAAAAGGTACTTAGGTAACTTAGGTACACAAATACATTGTTGATATAACAGTACAATTACTTGTTTTGTTCTACCTTAATCTAGCTTATTGAAGTGAAATTGAGATATTATGTCTAATAATTACGAATTACTAGCTTGATCCCGCGGCTTCGCGGTCATGTCTACCATAGTAGGTATTAGTAGGTATTAAGTTTGTATGTTTGTATACATGATTTTGTTTGTTTGTTCGTCGTCAATCCATTATTGTCCCACCGTTGGCACGGGTCTTCTCTCAGAATGAGATAGTTTTTAGTTTAAGTCTCATTGTTTGTTCACTAATTACTAAACCTCTTGATGCAATAGTTCGAACGAATAGTTCATTGTAAAAACTAGCTGACCAGCTATGTCTTGTCTTCAACCCATTATTGTCCCACTGCTGGGCACGGGTCTTCTCCCAGAATGAGAGAGTTTAGGCCGTAGTCCACCGCGCTGGCCAAGTGCGAATTGGTGGACCAGCTATACATAAGTCTAAAATTATTAGTGTTCCTCCACTATATTATACCTGTATTATATATAAAAACTTTCTTATTGAATCACTCTATCTATTAAAAAAATATGCATTACAATCCGCAGCGTAGTTTTAAAGATAGCATACATACATAGCATACATAGGGACAGACAGCGCGAAGCGACTTTGTTTTATTCTATGTAGTGATATCATAAAACAATATAGTTAAAAACTTAAAGTACAGAAGAACGAGAAGTAATATTTCAAAACTAAGTTCTCAAAAGATATTAATGGTTGCAGCTGCCAGATAATTGATTTTGTGTCGTCACAATAAACCTAACTGAATACGACCGCTGAGAAGTTTAGTATTTAATGGTTTCTAAAGTATTTCAATACTGTAGTTGGGGCTAGCAAATTGTTGTCTCATTGTGCTATGGAATTGCTAATTGTTGTCCCATTGTACCATGCCGTAGCCAATTGTGGTTTCATGGACAATTTTTGTTTTGTTGTTGCTGGGCAACGACAAAGACGCTGGTTTTTTTTGGTTTATTTATTAAACTGTTAGCATTAAACATTTATTTTTATGTTATTTTCGACATTCATTATGAGTTTATTCATGATCCAATTAAATAGAACAAATGTATAGAAACAAATGAAGTAACAAGACATCTCAGAAAGGCGAGCTATCAGTATGAAGCTGATAGCTTACCTTATCTATCAACGCGAAGTTTATATTTGTATAAAAACACTCACCCACATCAGTTTTACTGCAGACACACGCGTACCTGGAAAGACATTTAAATTCTTTTATTGAGACCTCGGCGACGTCTGGAGAGTTGCGGTAAAAATCTAAGTACGACTTGGATTTATATACAAAGGGTTTCGTTTGAAGAGATTAACACTTTCACGGACAGAACGTGATTGTACGTCATAACTTGAGATTTTGATATGGCACAACGTACGATGACGTTCAAATTTAAAATATTATTTACGACAGAACGTTTATTCCTGATGAACTTTCAAGTTAAAATCTTATTGGATGAACCTTGTGTCACACCATGTAAAATACTGGAAGATTTACTGTCACGATTCTGTCATGACGTCTTTAAAACGTACGATATCATTGGACTCTACGTATTTATACGTCATGTATCGAGATTCACTGAGTCATTTTAGAACACAGACTCAAAAGGTACCGTTCGAGAAAGTGTTAAATACTTACTATACAGGTGTCGAGTTAATAGTGAACAAACGTTTTATTTTATAAGATTGAAGTAGCAAACCATCTGTAAGTGGTCACTACCGCTCATGGACATATGTCTATGAGCGGTAGTACGCAACATCACACAGATGGCCGCCCGTACACTTTCTGAAGCGACCATCTTAGTCCTCGGGAGTAGCGACGCATCTATGATTTACTTCAGATATAACCCCATGTTCTGTATGAACCCTTACTACTACAACTTACCATCAGGTGGACTGCATGCTCGTTTGCTACTTCAATCTGATAAAAAAAACCTTGCGAATTTTACTAATTACAACGTTATTCAACAAAAACTGCTTTAAACAAAAGTTAGGTGTGGTACTTCCCTGGTTGAACCATACTCGTTTTACCGTGTAAATTCCACATAATTTGGAATATTATTCAAATTCCTTGCACGTATTTCAGATGTTTATCGTAGTTAAGATCACCGGCGGTCCGGCGGTGACCGGCCGCCCATTACTCTTCCATAAATTGCGATTTACGTTTAAATAAACCCATTAGAAAATTTGTCGAACGATACGCTCGGGGATAAGAGATTTATGACTTTTTTAAAGATCATTTATCTTATCAAAACGTTATAATTGGCCTAACATCGAATTGGGTATAACCTATTATTGTCCCATTGCTGAGCACGGGTCTTCTCTCAGAATGAGAGAGTTTTAGGTCATAGCCCACCGCGCTGGCCAAGTGCGAATTCGTGGAAAACTTTGAACAAATTTGAATTATTTTACATTAATCACCTTCTATGTCTTTAATATCAACCGCATTATAAATAATGTCCTTAATTATTTCTAATATAGAATTAGTTTAAAATATTTATATATCAGTAATATTAGATGGGCTTAATAATTATTTAAGATCTAAGGGATGGTTTTCAACAAGAGATTAATTTCGATGAATCATGTGATATTCTTGTCTATATTTCCCTTTAAACATCTGCCTTAGGAAAATAGTATCTCCAGTAATTATTGATCTCAATATCAAAATCTTGTGGTGCAGTTTTAAGTAATATGCCGCGGACGGATTAGTACCTATGAAATTTTGCACGGTTATAGTGGACGTAGAGTACACAATGAGTACATGAGAGTGAGAGAATGAGTACATGAGTACAGAATGTTAATCTTTTTTTCAAATAATGCATAATTATATCATACATAAAATCAACTAAAACACATTACACACACTACCGTGCATTTGTGACAGACACATACATGTCATAATAAACGAAATAGAACATTCAATAACTTACTATGAAAACACATAACGTCAAAAATGTCAGATGTCTCTGTCAAAATACCCACTATTGCTTTTAAATGCGGCTTAGCTCATTAAACCTCTTTTTATATTTAACGGGTGCATTCAAAATTACTTGAAAATTATTACATTTTATTTGAATTTGAGAAATATTCCTAATACTTTGGACAATATGAAGTTTTTAAATTAAATTACGTTCGAATTTAGACCGATGCCACGGTTGACTAGTTAGTTCTTAATTCATCTATTTTCAACACAATTATAGCGTCCATAGTTTCATACAGTGGAAAAAATATAGAAATAGCCGAGTGACGTCAATATCGCCTCACATAAAACAGGCCTCTATTCTTATTCATACATTCTGTATTGTTCTAAAGGCTAGTTTTGTCCAGAAAAACAAAGGAACCAGTTAATTCGGCGACCTCGCGTGTTTATTGCGATATTGGGTGGTTTATCGCGACACGTGACCAGCCGCCAGGAAAGCTCCTGTTTTACTGTTAGAGAACGTCCTAGACGGCGTATAGAAGGCTATGTGGCTGTAGTACTGCTTTTGTTATAAAAAAATGCACTAATGGTTATTTTTGCAACTTTTTTATCTAACTGAAGTAGCAAACGAGCATGCAGTTCACCTGATGGTAAGTCGTCACTGCCGCCCATGGACGTTTGTAATCTACTTCATACAGAACATGGGTTCCATTTGAAGTCTATCATTAGAGATGAGTTGCTACTCCCGACGACTATGATGGTCGCCTCATGTGAAAGTGTGACGGCAACCACACCCTCCTAACGAAATGCCTCACGCGAGAAATAGGTGTGGCGGTGGTACATCGTAGATAATTAGTGGTACATAATTCAACGACCGCTTTGCAATGATAATAATAAATGTTGATGGTATTATGCATTCTTCGAAGCAACTAACGTTTTTATTTTTAAACGATATCTTGCAATGTACCTACGTTACAATGATAGGCGAAAACGTAAACAGACACTGTTTTGCGACACGTAATAAAATCAGACTAAGAGTATTGAAAACAGCCTTCTTTTCAAAGCACGTCCAGCTATATACATTATCGTATAGCTTCCTCGCAAGTCGTGGAACACCATCTTATCGTGTTATGAGGCTACTTTGCATAAACTTCGATAACCCGTAAGCTATTTAGCGCGGCATTTCAGGGTTTTTCTAGGCTCACATTTGTACTTAGCTTTTATAAAAAGAAAAAGTTATAGCTTTGTACTTTGAAGGAACTTATATTTATTTCCTTGGACCATTACTCATAATGATTAGATTATTTTTTAATAATACAGAAATAGCAAACGAGCACGCAATGTACCTTTTCATGATATGTTTATATATGTTTATGACAATATAAAAAATGACAAAAAATATCCTACATATTTAAGTGTGAGCAGCTGCAAAATATACACATTAAGACATACACACACACACACACACATGCACACAGACACTCAAGCACGCTTTCACGTGTAATGTTTTATTGTAAACCTCAGTGGCAGTTTAACAGTGCTTACATATAAAATATAAATCCGTAATTGGCTGTAAGTGTTATACATACATACAGCTATGTAATCTTTACTACTAAGAGCTGTGGATTTTGTTAAAATAAATAAATGATATCGAGACAATAAACGATCACGTAGTCCACATTATCATGTAGACTTGCTATCTCAAGTCCACATTATCATGTAGACTTGCTATCGCAAATGATTGTTGCCGTCCAGGCTATCTCGAATAATCTCCAAAAGAGATTAAATATGCCAGGCTTCGATAAATTTGTCTCTCTTATTATTTATTAGACAAAAAGGTATGAAGGCATTAACACATAATCCAAGAATCAAATTCAAAATATAATTAGAATAGGTGTATAACATTAATAGTTAATACACATAAGTCGAGCGTGTAATGAAACAACGCGCGTGGTGGGAAACACCTCATGATGATACCACGCGGAGACGAGTGTAATGTGTGAGAGGAGCCTAACTAAATATTTAGTCGCCGCCAGATTGGAGCAAATATTAGTTTAAGATACGAAGATATTTAAACAGGATAAGCACAGCTTTACAACTGTAACCGTTAGGAAAAATAAGGAGATCAATATGCATAATTTTAAAATCGATTTAGTACTAGTTGACCCGGCGAACTTCGTTCCGCCTAAATAATGTTAACTTTTTTAATTAGGGATGACTGAGAGTGTTATAAACGTAAGAGTAGACAAATATAATCAGAAAGCTTCGAACTGCTAAGCTATCGGGAGTTACACGTGTTATTGTGAGTCAACCATTAAATATACACATATGCTGTTGTGGAATATATTTATTATATAATTTTAAGTAGAATATTTCCGTCATACATGATTTCTGTGTAGCTTTAACCATTAAGGTTGCACAAGCGACGGACGCTTCAAAAATGGAGTAACTTCTCCCGTTTTCCCAACATTTTCCTTTACTGCTCTGCTCCTACTAATTGTAGCGTGAAGAAATGTATACTATAACTAGCTCAGGAGTACGAAGAATAATCGTACCAAGTTTCGTTAAAATCCGTCGAGTAGTTTTTGTTTCTATAACGGTTGTACAGACAGACAGACAGACAGACGGACTGACAGACAGACAGTCAAAAATTTTACTGATTGCATTTTTGGCATCAATCATCATCATCATCAAATACATCGATGCCTCTAAGAACTAAGTTTAAAAATCTCGTATACGCCTGTTCTTTTACCACAACTACTCTTACTCCTTCTCTCTCTCTTCTTCTCTTACTCCTTCAAATCAACATGATACACCAACGCTTAACGCAAATTTTCAGATTAAAAAATACCGCTCAATAAGGTGGTGTAAACACGTATATTTTTTACTTTTATTTTATTTTTCAATGTTTTTTTACTTTTAAAACATGTTCCTCTAAATGT
The DNA here is from genome assembly GCA_949699795.1 of Spicauda simplicius. Classification (NCBI taxonomy): domain Eukaryota; kingdom Metazoa; phylum Arthropoda; class Insecta; order Lepidoptera; family Hesperiidae; genus Spicauda; species Spicauda simplicius. Next base: position 14,892,274 of record OX453080.1, on the reverse strand, counting down.
CACTATGAGCGACCTCTCGGGGGAAATGCAGGGAAAATGATATTTTGTGTTTTCCTCCTTTAATACTAATTTTAAGAAATTTGCTTCGTTGATATTTCCTGCTTGTTTTGTAAAAAAATAAAGTAAAACTGGACTGGATTACCCATTTCTGATTTAAATACTTTAAGACATAATGCATTTCACCTTACACTCCAAGAAACACAGCGTACATACATGTGTTGTGTTATTAGGAAGGCGTAAACATATAACATAAGTTATGTTGGCCCAGTATTAGTTGTAATCGCTGAGGCTTTTGAAAAATTAATCCCTCATAGGGTTCATACGATATTCTGGGAAAGAGAAATTTCGCAGGCAGACAACAAGTAAATCTTGTACGAGATTCACGAAATAAAACCCAAAAACCCTTTGTAAAATGTAAGCCTTTTATCTTTAAGGCGGAAACAAACTTGCATGGCAAAGAGAAGTAATTTTAAAATTACTGGAATAAAAATATAGTTTCATACATTTTTTTAACGATTACTATTATTAATGTATTACTCAAATCGCTTTTTGTAAACGTTAAAGATTAGTTTAACGTAAAGATTCTTTGTCAGCCCTGGAACAGTCACTAGTGTGGACTCCCATATCGCTGTTATTTAATTAAAGCATAAATCCTGTACGTATTCGTAGACCTTATTTAATTCCGATCATTTATATCTACATTGTGTAGTGTGAACGCACATTCACCGCGCGTGTACCATTAAACAAGCAATGTACGACGTTCGAACGGATAATGGGCCGTGGGGAATATATTGTGCAGATACGTTTCCGAAATATTTTGTAGGTCAATTTGTTTACACCGCGTAGCAATAACAATACTTTCTGTCGTTGTTAAATATATTTACTGAGTAAACGTGTAACATATTTACTGAAGTTGATTGGTTGCGAAGTACCTATAGTGTTTTTGGTAAATGTTGTTTTTTTTAATCTGATTGAAGTAGCATGCAGTCCACCTGATGGTGAGTGGTGACTACGCCTCATGGACATCTGTAACCAACTTCACATAGAACATGGGATCTACCTGAAGTCAATCACAGTTGCATTGCTACTCTCGAGGACTGTGATGGTCGCCTTATGTGAAAGTGTGTCGGCAACCACACCCTTCCATAGAAACGCAAGAAATGCTTCCCGCTAGAAATAGGTGTGGTGGTGGTACTTCCCCGGTCGAACTACAGTGTTTCTACCTGCTTAATCTGTGAAACTATGTATATGTATGTATTTCAGCAATATCTGACCAGAAAATTTGTGTGAAAAACACACATACACCCTTGCAAACTTTCGCATTTACAATATTAAAAAGAATAAATAAGCTATAACAAGTCGTTTCAGAAAAAATATGTTACATTCTTATAAACGTATGTGTGTGTGAGATAAACAGATATTTTGTATAAGACAAATCAAAGTAAAGTAAAATGTAATTATTTGACCCAAATAACTCCATTCTATTACTAGACCAAGTTCATTAACAACACCTTAATCCTTTTATTATATAAGGTATCAATAAATGAGTCATATAGAAACATTAACTTGAACGTATGTGCTTCTAAACTGAATTATATGCATTTCTTCTCCTCTGCTGTACTATTTATGTTTCTACGTTTTGCGTAGAGCGCTCTACGTCGTAGCGCTTCGTAGCAGAAATAATGGGCTACGCTGCAGTCGGTGTTCGTACATCGTTTTCCAGATATTTTATTTTCACTAAGTGTCTGTGAACTCTATTACTGTTGAAATACTGTGAGTTGAAAGGTTGTGGGTTTTATTAATATTATTTTCAATTGTAACAGCTGTGTTGTAACAATTAAACAAAAACTGCTGTGCTTTTAAAAGTACATATGATATTAAGTAACTTTGTTATATGGTACGGCATACATAATACACAGCAAAACACAGTTGCCTTATCATCGACAGACCGTATAGACATCTTCAGTTGTACACTGAAAGAGTGCACGAGGGTCGTTCATAGGGGTGGGTACAACCCATTATTTTTCCACTGCTGGGCACGGGTCTTCTCTCAGAATGGGAGAGTTTTAGGCCATAGTCCACCGCGCTGGCCAAGCGCGAAATGGTGGTGGTGCGAAGTGCGTTCAGTGTTGCATCAAATAAATTGTATTAATTTTGTGATTGTGACTTATAACGCGGTTTAATTCCTTATTCACTTAATTATTTATTACTTTTGGATATTATTATGAATGAATTGTTATTATGATTGTATCCCATTACCTGATTATTATTTATCTATGATTTTTGACCATACTCATTTAATTTATTAACCGACTTCCAAAAAGGAGGAGGTTATCAATTCGTCTGTATTTTTTTTTTTTTTTTTTATATTTGTTACCTCATTTCTCCGGACTGGGTGAACCGATTTAGATGATTTTTTTTTTTATTTGAAAGGTAGTGCGTGTCATAGGGTCCCATTTTTTTTTAGTATTTTTTTGACTAGGGCATCCATAAGAAAAACGCATAAGTCTTAAATTTGCATTTTCAATGTACGCGATAAATGTATGAATAACTCAATATCCCGCCAACCGATTTTGATGATTCTTTTTTTATTAGAAAGGAAGTACTCCAGGGGTAGTCTGATAAGAGTTTGATAAGGTTCTAATCATAGGATCTTCAACTTTTTGGAGCAAAATAATAAAATTAGTGATAGTCGGCCGAACCTTAGCTGGAGAAGTCCAATTGAGTAAAATATAGAATAAAATTACTATGTAGGTATTTACTATGAAAAATTTGACCTTCAACTCTTCAATCCTGATGATGCAGGGGTACTGCTAGCCTGAACTATAAAAGTTGGTCGTTTGATGTTTGCGAATATATAATGAAATTGTTAAGCAAATTCATGGGACAAAAATTTGACCTTCAACTCCTCAACCCTGATGATGCAGGGGTACTTAAAGCCAAAACCATAGGAATAAGCCATTTGGTGCTTACGTATATGTTATAAGATTACTGAGCAAAAACATAAGATGAAAAATTTGACCTTCAACTCCTCAACCCTGATGATGGAGGGGTACTTCAATCCTAAACCATAGAAGTTGGCAATTTGGTGCTTACGGTTATGTAAAGAAAATACTAAGCAAAAATATAAAATCAAAAATTTGACCTTCAACTCCTCAACCCTGATGATGAAGGGGTACTTCAATCCTAAACCATAGGAGTTGGCAATTTGGTGCTTACGGTTATGTAAAAATAATACTAAGCAGAGGCACAAAATTAAAATTTTGACCTTCAACTTCTCGACCCTGATGATGAAGGGGTACTTCAATTCTAAACCATAGGAGTTGGCAATTTGGTGCTTACGGGTATGTAAAAATAATACCAAACAGAGGCACAAAAT